>OY982564.1:7786019-8240165 GCA_963859945.1 Euplagia quadripunctaria | reverse complement strand
TAGAACAGCAGGCTAGTCTAGTGGTACTATTAGCCATGTCTTAATAAAAGCCGTCTCGGCTCCCTCCTATTTCAGGTGCAGTACGGCCACACCGTGTGGTTTTAGTCGGTTCGATTCCGACACACCGCCTTACCGAAAACCCGTGTGGGGCGACGGCCCGAGGAGGTTTCCACACGCACAAAAAAAAAGGTAGTTTTAACAAAATGTATATTTTTTCCCCGATTGAGGAGGTCTTCAGAGCTCAGAGGTAGGGGTAGGATTCTGAAAACACCCAGCCCTGGTGTTGTTTTGTAAATACAAAACATATCGTCGTGCCTATAAATATAGGCACGAGGTAATTGCTTAAATTTAGATTTTTTTTAAATTGTCAATTACAATTATTTCAATGTTATTACTTCCTTTTAATTTTTTAACTTTATGAAGCGTCTACGGCAAACCCTCCCCCTGATTGGTTTAACATCCTTCCTAAGCCTAAATGTTCTTGCCGATCTGGTTCATTGACATTTATTCAGGCCACTACATTTTTAGGATGTAGCTTTTACAGCACGCATTTATTAAATGGAACAAAACGTTGTTGTTCTGCGTCGCTGAGTTAGTTTTTATTCAAATACATGTCGAGGACATATTCACGATTTGACACGGTGAACATATTGTGTTATTGAAATAAATAGAAAACCTACATACCATAAAATTTAACTGCAAACTTCATTAGAATACAAATAAAAATAAATAGTTTGGCTTTCAACTGCTATCGAATAATCTCACGAAAACACGGATCAGATTATAGTTCGTAAACGTAAGGGGTAGGAATAAGCCTGCACCCGAATGCACCTGGGGACGGCAGATCCGTCTTCCCGTTTCGGTTTCTCCACTATATTCTGTTAATAAGAGATCTTTTCTCCTTGGTAGTATTTGGTAGCAAATTTTCATCCAAAAAAAGAGGCATTGCCCGTTCCGTACCACTAAAATTAACAACAAAAACAACAATGTATCAGTTATTGGTAATGGCAAAACTTATATTTTAGAAAATAAACATTAATTTGTAGGTACGAGTTGTAAATTTTTTAGTTTGTTTTTAAAATATCTCGTCCGAATGTAATCGATCTTCCCCTGCTTTACCTTGCCAAGACGGTTATTTCAGCTGTAAAGAAGCCATATGTTGAGTCGATGAGTCACTGCTTACCAATGTTCAATTAAATATATCTTATCTATTGGTTTAAATTAAAGTGGTTCACTTAGCTGCGGCTATTGCCCAAAATATTATACTAGTAGTACTATTTGCATAGTATTTAGGTAGAACAAAGTAGGTAGGTATACTTACGCAGACGCAAATTGATTGCGTATTGATCAATCTGCGTCAGAACTGTAGTGAACACAGCCCATTCTAAACAAAAAAGAGCAAAATGTTTTCACTGTGGTAATTCTATGTTATATTTATGCCAAAAGATCATATTTTATGTTAACACGCACTAAAAGACCGCGGCGCGGTTAGAAATGAAGAAGAAAAGCGCACTACGCAAGTAGTTCACGTTAAGGTTTAGGGACTTGCATTATATTTTCTATTTCGGATTACATATACATATTATTGTAATAATAAATTTTATTTTCAGACTTAAGTCCATTTTGTTAGTAGCGATAGCGTAGTATTAAAGTGGCCAGTGTAGTAGAACAGCCCAAAGCGGACGCACTACCGTAATTTAGCAATGTAAGCTATTTCTGCGCTAGCAGCGGACTGCTCCATCTATCGGCAATATATTAATATCCATACTAAATACATATATCTATGGTATAAATACATTCGACAGCTGTTACTATATAAAACTTAAAACCATATAAAGAGAACACACTCGGTTATTGTATGAAAACAAATTTATCATTCTACTTATTCATGCGTCACAAAACTGGTTCAATATTTTCATACGATGTCTCATATTACCTACAATATCACCGGTCCTTACATTACAAACTCTGCATCGCAATGCTGTATTGGACTGCGTCGGTGTCGCCTGCACTTCAGCATATGCGCAATTGCACATGGCTAGTCTGCACATGATGGCTTTATCAATAAATGAGCCACGCGAGGATTACAGAGTTGCCTCGAAGCGTGATGACTAATTAAATTACCTACGTAGGTATTACATTTTCCTCTCTGTGATTTGTTAGAGACTTAGCTACATTTAACCAGAATCATTTGTCATTATCTTCTCCGACTTTATGTAAGTAGGTACAGACCAGACTGAGTCATTGCCATGAATGGATTACAGACTGAACACACATTCAAATGACACAAAAACTAAAGATAATGTGGGGACATGTGTTATAATAAGTCAAATGTTTAAAGGATGACCTATTAATTGTGATTAAACGTTTTAAATAAAGAGTTAAAGCTTAACAACACTTCATACCCAGAATTGCATGGCATGAAATGTTCCTTTATTTCACAAAATATTTGTTTTTTTTTATTGTATAGGGGGCAAACGAGCAGACGGGTCACCTGATGGTAAATGGCTACTGCCACCCATGAGCACCTGTAACTCAAGAGTTACAAGTGCGTTGCTGGCCTTTAAGGTGGGAGTAGGGGAAGGGTGGAGGGGGGAGAGGGGAAGGATGAAAGGGTTAGAGCCTCCGGGAACGTCAGTCACTCGGCGAAACGCAATACAAGCATTGCTTCGCTGCCGGTTTTCTGTGAGGCCGTGGTATCACTCCGGTCGAGCCGGCCCATGTGTGCCGAAGCATGGCCCTCCCACGATTAGACAGATACTTATTTATTACCTATATTGAAAAATAAGTAAAAGCAGGATGGGCTATGTTTGTCTGAGAGAGCGACAAACACAAAAGAACATTTAGTGACGTAGACTTGGTTAGTTACATCAACCTAGCTTTGTGTTTAAACGTTTACAGCTAACACGATTTAAATTTTTTACCTTAACACCACCTATTGTTTGTGTCAGTATTGCAGAACATCATATGAGAGATTACTCTTTGAGTATTTATTTTAAGCAATATGTCGTTGGTGTACAATAAAGGTAATCTATTCTAACATCTAAAACCCCTTAAACGGTAATGCTGATTCTGATGTTGATGTAATACAACAGTGTAGTTATTAAATAAACCACCAACCAAATCGTGGGAGCGCCATGCTTCGGCACGTATATGTACGGGGCCGGCTCGACCGGAGTGATACCACGGCCTCACAGAAATCCGGCAGTGAAGCAATGCAAGCATTGCTTTTCGCCGAGTGAGTGAGGTTACCGGAGACCCTAACCCTCCCTTTTCCCCTCTCCTCCCCATATCCCCCTCTACCACCTTTCCTCTACTTCTACCTTAAAGGCCGTCAACGCACTTGTGAGTCTTGTTGCAGGTGCCCATGGTCGGAGGGAGGTAGTCATTTACCATTAGGTGACTCAAGGTGACTCGTCTGCTCGTTTGCATCTTATGCCATAAAAAAAAAATTATATACAAATATCAACATTCGAAACCAATTCCCCAATAATAGCCGTTTATTATGACGTTAGCAGACTATTAATCCAAAATCCTTAGGTAAATATATTTTAGAGAAATTTATGTTATATTCCCGGTATGGAATATAAAACTAATTATAATGACAAGAAGACTTCAGACTATTTGAATAACTATGTTTTGGTATGTTTTTGATATGTTCTTTTTTTTTATATAAAGAATACTTGCACTGTTGGTCACACATTACTAGTATTCTTGTTAACCCCTCCAGCTAAGCTTAACGCTTGTGTTAGGAGTGGGTTCACGACGGTAGTGCACTGGGTGGGGTTTGAACCCGCAACCACTTGATCGCAAGTCCGATATATTTCGTAATTTCGTTCTTTGGCCTCGCCCGGTACTCTGGGTCGGCTTTCCCAACATTTACGACACCATTTATTTCGATTTTCGCTTAGGCCCAGCTGTTTAAGGTCACGCTGGATATTAGTCATCCAGGTGGTTCAAGGTCTTCCTCTTCCCTTCTTCTTCGTAGCCATGGAAAGGCACTTTTTAACCGACTTCTAAAAAGGAGGAGGTTCTCAATTCGACTGTATGTTTCTTTTTAATTTTTTTTTATTTTTGTTACCTCAGAACTTTCGACTGGGTGAACCGATTTTGATGATTCTCTTTTTATTTGAAAGCTGGTGCTTCCCGTGTGGTCCCATTTCAATTTGGTCCAGTTCTGACAGTGGCATCCATGAGAAAACCATATATAAGTCTTTTATGAAATAGTTTTTTTTTTGTTGAAGTCGGTTTTTTTTTGAAAGAATTATTCACGAGATGCTCCCCTGTGCGAAGTAAATGACCGTACCATCTCATAATACATTTCTTAATGCACTCTTGAAATATTTATTATATTTATTTAACTACCTTGACTTTATAATCTACTCACGTGGTCGTCTGTAAGATATAATAATAAAATTTTTGTAATCAACTTTTCAATGTGCTGTTGTAATTATGATAAATTATAATTAAAAAAATGTAATAAGTGCCTATAAAATTTGAGGGTTGCCCTCGATTTCCCTGGGATCTCATCATCAGATCCTGACTTGGTGACAATAAGACCAAATTGGAAGTATACAATACCGAACTAAAGAAATCGGTGTTTTGTAGTCGGTAAACCGTTGGCGGAGAAATCGACATACATGCATAAAAATATATATATACACAGTGGAACATAGAACCTCCTCCTTTTTGAAGTCGGTTAAAAATAAAAGTTCCCCATGAGCCCATTCATCGGTTGATATTTTTCAGTGACATCACTTACGCCCGACAACGTAAGCCGATTTAAAACTGCGTAGCTTATTGTAACTGGGAACTGTAAGCCATGGTTCATTAGGGACAACAAAACTGAAAGATGCTGTTTAGTTCCGAATCCTTGAACCGTTTGCCATAATAAAATCATACTACTTGTTCGACTTTTACTGGCCCTCATCAGAGCTCATCGTCCTCAAAAATGAAATCGAAGTAATTCATGAACTTGTACCCCCTTGTACTTGTACACCCCAAGTGAGAGTTACCGATATGAGCCATTAAGTAGACGGTTCATTTAAGTAATGTTCAAGTTTTTAGGATACTGTTATTTATATAAAGTGATGAAAGAATGCCGAAGGTTATATTTACAACAAGGAAAACTCTGGTATTAAAGCGTGTATACATGTGTATGCGTGTAACAGTTTACATCCAGAGATGCAGTACCTCATGAAACCGCTGACAGTTAGTAAGTTTAAGAGAGCTTTAAATATCCTGAAATCAAAATCAATAAATAATTTAGAAGACTTGGCAATTAAATAAATACTGCTACCTATCTACACAAAGCAAAGTACTATTATATAAACGATCTACAAAAAGAGAGAAGTAACCATATTAAATCCGTTCCTGTGTCTAAAGGCACTGATAGTCACCCTATTTGATACAAGGTATCATTCTAGATATCACGTGTGGGCAGCATCTGACAGTATGTGTGCAAGCACAAGCACGTGTTTATTGGCTCTTGATGCATCGACCGACACCGTATGCTGCTGACCTTGTCTTACTTACTCCGCTACAAGTCAGTCAGTCAGTGAATCGACTCACGTCATACTACACTAAATTATATTTTGTGTATAACTTACCTTGTTATTTTTTATTTTAATTTCCGTATCTCAACACTATGTTTTAACGATGTTACTTTTGCTTGTAACACACTTTTTTCAGACCTCACCGTCTGTATCTATTAAAGCCAAGAGAAAGAATATAGGTGGTGCCAATTCAAATAATAAAATCCAAGAATATTTTTCTTCAATCTTTTCTTAATTTAACTTCAACCGGCCAAGTGGCAGCAACTCGCCCAGCGAAAGTAATTAATATCGTTGTAGTTGCAATAAAAGTTCAAGTTTCTTATCGAAACTCGAACAATGGAGAAACCTCTCGTCGAGGTTACTATTAGAGCCATAGCAATTCTTTCAAGTCTCTTCAGGTAAATTCGATTACCTGTTAGTGAATATCGAAATACTGTTGAAATTATCAATAGGTGGCGTAAATAATAATGATGGGTCCTGAACGAACGTAGTTTTTACTTTTCTATTTATTCCCAATTTAAGTTGTTGCTTTTTGTATTTTATTTTGTATTATATTAAACAAAAGCATACAACTAATAGCAACGGTTAAAAGCAAAGCAATAGAAAGTTAACCACATAATTTTTAACCCTATTGTGACAGTCGCGCTCTACTGCAGCTAGACTATGAATAACACCAGTCACCAACTGCTACGACTATCACTAGATACATCACGAGGAAAGAACTGGAATTACTACCAAAAAGTATTTCATATTTCAACAGGAATTCCACTGCTATCCGGTTTCAGAATCATGAATGAATCATATTAGTCTGTATTAGTGGGATCATGTCGAAGTATTAAATAATGTTCATCCTGGATTCAGTGACCCTTCATTGAGAAACTGATGTTTGTAATAAAGTTTCATCGTGTGACTCACTCAATTATTGCGTTCACAGTCCAGTCAGTCATGAATTGAGTGCTGGTGCGATTATCACGCACTCTGCTTGGCACCGATACACATAACTTGTGCAGAGTTCATGGGAGACATCAATGTGAACATGATAATGACGGAGTATGATTTTATATTTTAAATTTGTGTTAATATTCCTGATATTATTAAGTACCTTACCAAGTCCCTCGAGTGTCCTGCATGAATGTATTGCAAAAATCACTTATTTACTTTTTGCAGAAGCTTGTAAATCGAACCGTCCGTCACCGTCTTGCTCTATTGTCATATTTATAACGTTTTCATTGGTAAACGGATTTAAATTGGTTTCGTCCAAATAACACATGCATTTATAGAATAAATCACAGTTCATGCAGAGGGAATGTAGGTGATCTAAGAATCTACATTGCCCTTGTCGTCGCCGGAATCTTCACAGACTCCATTGAGCATTCAATATCTCAGTATATTTACAAACAAATCAAGTTTCCAATGAATTGTAGTGCAATTTCTTAGTAAGGAAATTATGTTTAACAGCAAAATGGTGACGTAAGTTGAGCCATTTACTTAGCCAACTTTATTTTACATACATTTATTATTGTTAATAGACATAACAATAGTGACCGTCGTATTGTAAGTAAGTGTCTGTCTCTCTTTGTTATACGGACGATAAAATTGGCGTTGAAAATTCAACGAAATTTTACAGTCCGTAAGCAAAACGAATCGTTTCTTGATTATAGGAACCGGGCATTAGAGGATTCGGACTTCCCAGCAACAGCCAGAAGTGTAAGCTATTGCTGCAAGCCATCCGTATAAGCAATATACCTTTCCTTCCAATGTCTTCCCTTCTTACCAACTTTTTCCTTTCAATATATTTCCAATTTTCCCATCATTAATCCCCAACGTGCCCGGTTGACGTCAATAGGCGTGCCGTTGTACGTGAGTCCGACCAAATATAGTTGTTAAAATGTGGCTGATTAATACGTATCTGCCTACCTCTAAGGGGAGACACGCGTCAGTGTGTTTAGAACAAAAATACAGAAACATATTTTGTTTATATTAGGTACATTAGATGTGATACGGTCTTCAATCGCAGACCGTCGCGTCACTAAAAAGATATCTATCGTATGTATAAATGTTATCGCAGATTAAGATCAATCGTATTAGCACTTCAATTTCAACTTCAACTTTTGGTTTGTGGCTTTGTGGAGTTACCACAATTTTGCCAATGTCAAGTAGGTATACGGAGGACAAACTGTCCTCCGTATAATTTATAGGATACTAGCTGACCCGACAGACGTTGTCCTGTCTTAACTATGAATATTGAATTCAAATGGGTATAATTTGCAGCGCGCATTCTGTCAATCGCGCCAACTGTCATACTACTGACAGTTATGTCAAAAGCGCTAAGATTACTTAGAAAGTTAATATAGTCGTTAATTTTTCTGATTTTCCGTGCAACTTTCTTAATTTTTTCTTTTATAAGAATCTTCTCCTGACAATAACAAACACAAAATTTGCGAAATCGGTCCAGCCGTTCACGCGTGATGCCGTGACCAAGGGAAATAGGGATTAATTTTATATATTTAGATTTTATGGATAAAATTGTGCAATGGGCAACCTTAACTCATAAAGCAATTTCTTATGGACAATCTCGAGCTGGACAGGAGTTTAATTAATGGCGTGGGTGTCCAACAATCAAAGAAAAGCTTTTAAAGGATTATTTATAGGAATATACTAAAGACCTGGCATATAACTTTAAATTTATAACCGGTTAAAATAAGAACTGCACTCGCAAGCATTCGAAAAAATAAAACAACACTATGAAATTCTACGTAAATAACTTCGTGATTAGTTGAAGGAGTTAACGAGAATACCAATAATCGTCCAATAATTCTAAAGTAAATTAAACCGAGAATATCAAGATCTATATACGCTTGGCAGATAACTAACAATATTGGTTTTAAATTCAATCAAGTCGATACGAGAACTGAATGGCATAGTAAATCCTTCAAGGTAGATAGGTCCTGATCATGGTTCGTGACAGTGGGAAAAGATAACAGAACATTTGTTCTTATAGAGAGTGGCTTAATCCATACTATTCTAGGTATTATAATATAACTGAAGAGTTTTTGGTTTGATCGTTTGTTGTTTTTGTTTATCTGTGGAATAAATATCTGTGGTTTATACCGGTAGCGGTTGGATTCGAAAAAATATTTTTGTAGATAGATAGAATATTCTTTATTGTACACCATTAATAACATACAGTTGAAACAGATTTACTTTAATAATTAGAGTACAACGAGCGGTCTTATCGCTAATAGCGATCTCTACCTTTAGATGGAGATAATAACAGAAATCAATACATCAATACAAATAAATAAAATTGAACTGTCTGTTTGTAATGTCAAAATAATAGTTTTTTAAGTTCATACAGTTATTTGCGCGATATCTATGCCTAAAAATCAGTTTTAATTTTTTTTGTCTATCTGTTTGTTCCGGCTAATCTCCGTAACGGATGAACCGATTTCTATGAGAGTTTCACTGGCAGATAGCTGGTGTTATAAGGTAACTCACCATGCCATCACACGGATCTAAAACCCAAAATTAATGACAGTTTTTCTACCTACTTTATTTCTTTTAGTTGCCAGCCAGTTCAATTTTTTTGCGACTAAAAGTAAAACAATGTAACTGGCTGGAAACAACTCACACGAAACAATGTAGCATTAAGCAACCAAATGTATGTGTAGAATAGAACAGATATAAGTAACAAAAAATAGACTAGGTATTTCAATGACGACTGTTTTGTCGTTTAGAACCTTTTCAATCAGAGAACTACGTTTTCGTGAATACCATTTAAAATCTAGTGTTATCGCATCTTCTGTCTCCTACAGTCACTATAGTATGGATCAAAACAAATATTTTATTTGGTTTTAAGTCTTTTAAGACGCTTTCTTAACCAATTTTATGTGTAGGAATGTCACTGTGAATTGCGTTCCATACAAGAATTATACAAAGGTTAATAATGGTATAATTTTCTCTTTGATGAAATATTAAAATCCCACTAATATCTATTAAAAATGTGAAAGTTTGGATGGAACTACTGAACCGATTGCGATGAAACTTATTATGTAGATAGCTGGAGACCTGGACCACCTGGATTAACGCATAGGCTTTTATCCCGATATTCCCACGGGATCAGGACTTCGCGGGTGAAACTGCGGGGCGCTGCTAGTATTAAATATTAAAAAAATACGGTTTTTTTTAGCTTACTTAATTCCTTGCTAGTGGAATAACATAGTATTTAGTTATTTTCCTTGATGCATCACGAACTATAGGAACTAGTTAAACGGTAGTTATGTTTTTCGAGATGAGGAAAACGAGACACAAAACAACTTAAATAAATCTTTAATGTTTACGTGGGAGAGCCATGCTTCGGCACGTATGGACTGGCTCGACTCCGCTCGATACCACGGCCTCACAGAAAACCGGCCGTGAAACAATGATTGCATTGCTTTTCGCCCCGTGAGTGAGGTTACCGGAGGCCCTAACCCTCTCCCCTATTCCCGTCCCTCCCCTCTCCCCCCTATCCTCCCCTCTAATCCCCCTCTCCCGCTCTTCCCCCTTCTCCCCCTCTTCCCCTATTCCCCTATTCCCACCTTAAAGGGCGGCAACGCATTTGTGACTCTTGAGGTACAGGTGCCCATGGGTGGCGGTAGTCATTTACCATCAGGTGACCCGTATGCCCGTTTGCCCCCACACCATAAAAAAAAAATCCCTCTTAATTAGTCGCTGAATCGATAGAAAAAAAGTATCTACACACTTTATTAATATTTTTTAATTTTATTTAGCTTTTGAATGTTTTGTCATTATTCTTCTTCAAATAAATCGCATAAATGACGTACATGAAGACATTCCGTCTTCATGTACGTTATTTATGCAATACAATACTTTATTTAAAGCAAATACGTGTATACGACTTGGGGATAATTATACGTCTATCGAATGATCTTTGGATCTGTCTGGTTAATTACTCATACCACTACCTACCACAGTACCACACCAAGGAGAGTGTGTGCAGTGTCTGTAAGTACTTCGAAAACTTTTCAAGTTAATTTTAATGGATTTTCTCAATAACTGAGTGAAAAGTTCAAAAAAAAAAAATTTTACGATTTAAAAAAAAATATTTTACCCATTCCACCTGATTTTATGAGAAACGAAGTTAAAAGTACCTAGAAATTCAAACGGTCATAACTTGGAAAGGGATAGTTTTTTTTTTTTTTTGTAACTTCATGCTAGAGTCATGGTCTTTCAATGATTTAAGCAAGTATTCCATTTTCAGATATACCCTGTATACTTTAAACATCGAAAATTCGAAAATCGAAAAACATACAAAATAATTATCTATTGAAAAAAGTATCACCGACTTCAATGCGCCTCAAAATCCCCCAATCGCTTGCCTGAAAAGTGTGCCTATAAAATTTGAAGAGTTCCCTCGATTTCTCCAGTATCCCAGGTCAGGACCTGATGACCATGGGACCAACTGGGAAGTATACCCTTTCAAACAAAAGCAGAATTTTCCAAATTGGTCCAGGCGTCTTTGAGTAATCGGTGAACATGCACAAAAAAAACTCCTCTTTTTTTGAAGTCGGTTAAAAATGGAACACTTGCTGCATTGCAAATTACAAAGGAATATAACTATTTCATCGTCTGATGAGGAAAATGCTTTGTAAAAGCAGGATAAACTTGGTACGGTACGGTAGTCGATTGAACAAGGCCGATCCGATGCAACTGTGTTGAATGCAAGCAAAACGAAGGTCTTTCAAAAAATCTTTAAGTTTCGGCATTGTTGTGTTTATTTGCATTACATAACACTTAAACTCAATATAGTGTTAGGTTGCAAATTGTAGGCAATGTTAAAGTTAAGGATATGTAGAACGATTTCTATTATTGCCTTTATAGCCGCTATGTCGACATTTTATGTGTAAGACAAGGATATTCGAGAACCTCAATCCCCTAAGTTCCGATTGTGAACTCATTTTAAGGATAACAACGTATAAATTCGATTTTTATTATGAAAACTGTATAATTTAATTTTTGTTTTTAATTTAACCTATCCAATATATTTAGACCTACCTATTTTTTAGATTTAGACATTATTTACCGAGGAAAGTAATTGAACAACCGGCTAGAACAACCGAAACCTAGGTGTTTTGGTTGTTCTATAGTCTATGCTGAAATATATTATGTGTACAGTTTTACATTTAAATAAAGTACAATTGAAGTGTAAACCGTACAAATGTTCAACAATATGAAACCCTTTAGTGCATGGCTACATTTATTGGCAAAACGGAATAAAGGAAAAAGCTAACTAAAGAAAAAACATTGCTTACTAAACAACTCTCCGCATATACAAATACTAGCTGTGCCCGCGCCTTCGTCCCTGTGGAATATCGTATTTATATTGAATCAACAGCCTAAAAAATAAGTTTCAAGCTCTAAATATGACGATACTTCCATACAACTTTTCATTCCCACCTTTCAACCCCTTACACCATTTTTTTCACATTAAAAAGTAGCCTATGTATGAGAAAGGTCTCAGGCTCTAGACTATCTGTGTACCAAATTTCATTTAAATCGGTTCAGTAGTTTTGGCGTGAAAGAGCGACAGACAGACAGAGTTACTTTCGCATTTATAATATTAGTAAAATAAGATATTCTGAAAATATGTCTAATTCTACGGACTCTAACAATATCTAAGAACTAATCGGTTTATCGATAATTGAAATAACGTTTGTTTGGAAGTAGTTTACGATAGGCGATTGTGTTTGTACTGCCGTGAAACTATGTTTAGTATTGTGTTTGAAATAAGTGGGTTGTCGATAATAAAGTACTAGTTATGTAAGATTTTGAGAGTAGGATTGGTGTCCTATAGAGCGGCTAAGTGGCGTAATACCTGGAAGTTCAAGTTCAAAAGGTCAATAGTTTTTTCAAAAATCTTTTTGTAACTGCATGCTAGAGTCAGGGCGTAGCTACCGCTGTATCAGCCGTATCAATGATACGGGGCCCCGGGCTACAGAGGCCCCTAATGTGTGTAAGCAAAAATTAATAAAATGTTATCCACAATGTCACTTAATCTCGTGCTTCCCGTGAAAAAAACTGTCATACGTGCCTATAGAGTTTTCACTTCAGAAACTTCTTCCGACTAACTTCCGATAAGAAAGGATTTCCTGAAATTATACCTCTAAGGGGGTGAAAAAGGGGGACAAAGTTTGTATGGGACAACGTGGTTCCTTGGTCCAATCTACCCAGCGCGAGCGAAGCTGCGAGCAAAAGCTAGTATATAATAATAATAATACTCGTAGGTACTGGGAAGACGTAGAAACTTTTCTGATCAAATGCTATTTCAAATATGATAAATAGGTACGTACCCTGGCAAATGTACCGGAGTTGCTTACAAGATAAATATACATTTGTAAGAAATGAATTTTTGTACAAGTGACTTTTAAAACAACCTTGGCACCGACGCTCTTTTGAAAGTTTTTATATCCAAACACAAAAATAGCCAAGATGTAAAAACAGCGTTAATATATTATCTAACACAATAGGTCCAAATAGGCCTGCCATCACTTAAATTGCCGATGCCGGACAATCTCTTCAAAAATTCCGGACACATGTGTGAAATCGAGATTCTTTCCCGGACACTTTAAAAAAACGCCGATTCCATTTTTTTTTTAAATTAAACAGCTTGTTCGTCTAGTAATTATAAGTTGTCCCTGGCACAGAGGGTCCGAGTTTTACCCGGACGCTTTTTGAAAACCCCGGCCGGACGCACCCCGGACGCCCTCTAAGCTAGGACAAATCCGGGGAAACCCGGACGGATGGCAGCCCTAGGTCTAACACATATATCTATTCAGGAGACCAATCATACTAATTTCATTTATCAATAACTAAATGATTACCTACTTACAGTATCTAGTAATTTCGCATTTCATGACGTAACACCAAAATAAAATACGGACATGATTCCGTATTTCGGACACGCTTTAATTAGCTACACTTGTAATGTCATAATTAACTAACTAACTGATAATCATACAGGTACGTAAACAAGTCTTAAGCGGCCCCTAGACGATCATGCGGTATGACATGCGTTACGTGCTGTCATGCATGCATGACCGTTTAATTGTATTGATTGATGCGAATGATATGCAAACTACGTGCATGACATGTAAACTACGTGCATGATATGCAAACTACGTGCATGACATGCAAACTACGTGCTGGCAGTTGATTGACAATTCCTATTATTTTTATATTTATAAATTTATTTATTTATAAATCTGCCTTTGACAAAGACATTTCCATACCAGCGCAGAAGACCTGTTCACTGTACTATCTATATCGACTCAATAAAATGATTACAGCGAATTATCATGCTACATGATAGTCTCTCAATAGGTCCTTCATGCAGCATGATTATTCAGCATGTCATGCCGCATGATCGTCTAGGGACCGCTTTAGAATTGGGCTTACTAACATTGGTCTGATGATGGAACCAGGAGGTGGATAGTGACACTCTTTTTTAATTTTTAATTCAGTTAGCCATTATGGTTTTTTTTTAGTTTTACTAAATTACACTTTTTGACTCTCAGAATAACTTTAGGCTAGTCCTGTTTGACTAAAGTCCACCTTTTCTGTCTCACTTTTAGGTCTCACGGATGAATATAATTTGCGATCAGGATGTTTCAGTCACAAACATTGAAATTGCAGGGGTTATAAACTCAGTATACTTAAAATACCGAGATTAATTTATGCATAACAACAACCTTTTATCAAAGCGTTAAACAAGATGACTGTACTTTATTTGATGAAGCCGAAACGGTTTTGGGAAACGATGTTACCTACTGACTTCGCTCTTAGTATCGCAAGTGTATGATTTTTATAGTTAACGTAATAATATCAAGGTCGTCTATTCTGTTCAAAAAATTACGACTATGTTTTAGTTTACAACCCACGCATACTGTTTGGAATGTTCAACATTGATGGTACGGGATTATAAATATTTAACACAAGATGAAACAAAGCAAAGTAAAAGAACTTAAATACTGTGTTTTCTGCTAGGAGAATGAAAAATTAAAATCGAAAATTCCTGTTTCGCGAGAGTCTTTATAAAAACGCAATTAAGTTCAATTTAATAGGTAAATAGCATAGCTTACATAATTTAACACATTTTTGTTAACTGTATTTTTGGTTTTGTCATCTTTTGTGGGTGTGTGAGCACGCTACATAAACTTAGTTGCCCATGGGAAATATATTTATTTTCGAAATGAAATTTTTCTTTCTGTATTTTTTTAGCTTTGTTTATTGTCATCGCGAATGCTACATTCAGGGGTTTAAAATGAAGTGGCAAGTCAGTCGGGATTATTGGAATACGGGGAATGATTTCATCATCTTCCTTTACTGCTCCTGTCATATTTAATACTAGCAGTTCCCGCGCGGCTTCGCTCGCGTGTACATATTTAAATGTTTGTCCAAAATAAAAGTAGCCTAAGTTAGTCCTGTGCCAGTGAAAGTCCCGTGGGAATCGGTCCACCCGTTCCGGAGATTAGCCGGAACAAACAGACAGAAAAAAAATTTTAAATCTGATTTTTAGGCACAGGTATCGTGCAAATAACTGTATGAGCTGAAAAAAAACTATTATTTTGACATGTTTGTAATGTCAAAATAATAGACACTTCAATTTTATTTATTTGTATTTGTTCTTACAATATTGCGTTCCAGGTGTGTAATTTGTAGCCGTGTGCCATTAGCCATTATACAGCATCGGTACGCCAACACTGACCTTAATTATACAAGTACGTATTATACGCGTACGCGTACTTGTATAATAGGACACTGTGCGCCAAGATTTCTCATTAACAGAACTGAAACACTAGAGGGAGAGAGTCGAGAAACTCTACACTACAGGGTACAATGTTACCAATGTCACAGATTACTAAGTAGTTACTACGTAACCAATGTTACCAGTGTCCATGACATTTTCTACAGAGAGGTACTCAACAACATCACCTTCAACATGTGACATGGTTTGGTCGTTGATCTGTCCCCACAATATCATTCGTCGGTGCTAAAGTCGCTCTCTCACACATTGATTTTGAAGTGAAACCTTCTTTAGGGGCGTTGTGTACTTTTTGGGATGGGTAAAAAATGTTAAACTCGCGTCAGGACACGTGACCTGATCGAAAATTTGTAACCCGTCAGGACACGTGACCTGATCGAAAATTGTCCGAGGTTCTTATATTTAATAAATATATTTTTACGCCATCTGTGGATTCTGCGCGATACTACTGTAGTTTAATATATACTCATGTATTATTTTGTATAGATCCACTAGAGGGCGCTAATCTAAACATTGAGTTTTGTCAGCTCCTTATTAATTAATCTTTAAAATATGTGTTTTCACTTTTGCCGGCAGTCCCATGACTGCGTATTTTTTTTTTTAATATAGAATATACCCGCGTTGGTTTTACACGCTTTATATAAGCTTCACTCGTATGTTTGTTTGTAACCGACTCCTTAGGGCGCGATTTTGACCCACTTTAAACGGCCAGATTTCATTCAAATTTTGCACACATGTCAAAGACAAATGACAATACAATAATTCGATTAAAATTTTTCTATTTTTTAGTTGGATTTTCTATAAAAGCGTGTCTTTTAAGTTTTCTTAAACTATTAAATTATTTACTTCATCTGTGTTACGGCCAGTATTTAATTACAGAATTGATGGTATTCTATGAACTTTAATCAGTAATTTTACACTTTGCAATAATTACTAAAATATAACACGAAAGTTTAAGTATTTTTAAGTAGTAAACCCTTTTTTTTTTTTTTTTTTTTTTCATATTTTTAAGTAGTAAACCCTAAAAATATGTTTGTATAATAAATTAAGTTGATTCAATATTTATTTATTATAAATTTTGAATATTTTGTTATGCTCATATTATTTTTCATATCAGGCAACACATGCTTTTTAGATCATCTGTCTGACGAATAATATTACAGAATTCATGGTTCAATGTAATCAAATCCGTTTTTTTCTCTTTATTAAACATGTCTCTGAGGTAGGTACCTCTAGTACCTACAAACATAATATAATGCCAGCTTTCTCTCTGGTAAAAAACTGTCAGCGGTTAGTATAGATCATAAACTTAATAAAGTTTATGGTATAGATATAGGTACTATAGAAATATGTACCTACAAATTTGTAGGTATGGATGGAAAGGTAGGTAGGTA
Source organism: Euplagia quadripunctaria (assembly GCA_963859945.1). Lineage (NCBI taxonomy): Eukaryota > Metazoa > Arthropoda > Insecta > Lepidoptera > Erebidae > Euplagia > Euplagia quadripunctaria. The sequence continues at coordinate 8,223,393 of OY982564.1, read as the reverse complement.
GGGAAGTAACTATTATCTTGTTAAAGAATACCTATAAACCTTTCTTAATACGCTGTGGCCATCCTACTCATCATTTGAAGAAAGCGGTTTACTACAGTAACCGAATATTATCAAAAAAAAAAATTCTAGTTTCGGCTGCGTACGGTAACAGTCCGCAACGATAGTGTTCTCATGCTATTACTTACGAAGTAACTATTATCTCATTTGTGCTATTACTACCTACTCAAAGATTCGAAATTTATATTCTCGTAAATGCGAAAAAATAATTTTCATAAATGCGATTCTGAAGACCTGAATTCTTCTATTTTTGACAATCTAGAATATACAAAATACAGATGTTTTGCCTGACTAGACATGTTAGCCTTGAGCGGTATTAATTACTTCCTATTATTGTAAATCATAGAAACCATTTGCACGGATAAAGAAGAACCACACATAAGTACATAAAATTAGTGTAGGTACCATCTTATTTTTTATATCACGAGAATTGTGTAAATTCTTACATAAACTTATTACATTAGGTATGTTTTCATAAATAAATTGTGTTGTTTATGAATATTATTTTGATGATCGGTTTTGTAATAATAGCCTATACTAATAGGTACTTACATTCCTTACTGTTTTCCAGTTACTACTACGTATGCTGCATTTTTCTTATCGAATTCATATTGTCTCATTTAATGTAACATAAACTAAATACTTACTGCCTTTCGACTGAATATGTAGGTACTCCATCAGTCCTATGATCTAAAAAATATTGTTTTGACTAGATATACGATAGCATGTAGATACCTAGGTACAAGAAAAAGACAACAAGCTGACTCGTAAACAAAATACTTTCAATAATATCAAAGATTTCCTCAACACTAGGTCTGCCATCCGTCCGGGTTTCCCCGGATTTGTCCTAGTTTAGAGGGCGTCCGGGGAGCGTCCGGGCGGGGTTTTCAAAAACTGGCCGGGTAAAACCCGGACACTCTGTGCCAGGGGCACCTTATAATTATTATTAGATGGACATGCCGTTGAATTTAATAAAAAAAAAATGGAATCGGCGTTTTTTTTTTAAGGTGTCCGGGAAAGAATCTCGATTTCACACATCTGTCCGGGATTTTTGAAGAGCTCGTCCGGCCTCGGCAATTTAAGTGATGGCAGGCCTACTCAACACCCACAAAAAACACTCAGCGCTTCGATTTTATTTTAAATTTAGGAATGTAGGAACTACGCGCGCATACTAAAATCTAAAGAAACGTAAATATTACACAGTCACTGTTTTAATTTAGGACTCTTCAAAGCACACTAACAAACAGAAATACTCACACTATTATAATCTCAATTGTATTGGTGGCTCGACTACTACATATTTATCTATTTCTGTGGCTCGACTAGCGTTCCAGGCGTTCGTTTTTCAAGGTCATGATCGAATAGCCTTGTATTTTAGGGATAGGTAGTTAGGTACCCACGCAAATCGATTTTCAAAATACTCATTTATTAGTTTCCGGTGGCAGTGAGTTTCAGCATTCTTCATATCCTTCTTGTGCTTTTTAAGTCACTTAATGACACAAAATGTCAACTTTTCTACTCAGAGGAAATAGAGCAAAAACATAACAATAAACACAGTCAAAACATCCGGTGATAAAACCAATTAGGTACCCTCGTAGATTGTAGAGTGAGGAGTGACGTCATTCACTTAGTTGAATTTTGTTGTACCTATCTATTTTAGTAAGTATAAGATCTGGTCACGGGCTACATGATGCGCAGGAAACTTGAGGTTGTCCGACCGTTTGTTTAACATGATTAGTAGAGTGTTGAGGTAGCATTATGAAGTCGACCAAGCCAAGGACATCAAAGGCGCACAGTTCGGAGGAAATAAATTGATAAAGAAATTAATTTACAGAATTAGTTTATTTGAAATTGTTTCTTTAAGTCATCAAAGGTATGTATATTCATAATTTATGAAATAATATACTTATTTAAAAGCAATGCTCTACTATTTATATAATATTAATACAGAAGTAAACGGGCTCAACAAAAAGAATAATAATACGGGTTGACTTCAGAACCTCCTGCGTTTTTTCATCGGTTAAAAATGGTTGGCAGGATCTGTTACTGCGGCTGGGTCTGAACGGTACCACACATTAAGGAAAATGTATTTGCAGTTAAGCGCTTAAAATGTCAATTATTTGTAATGTATTCCAGCAGAAAATCAAACTAATAAGGTATGAAAAAAAATGGAACATTTCTTCATACATATAAAAAAAATATTAGCAAGGAACTTGCCGAATGAACTCCCTGCTATGCCGTGTGAGTGATACCCCGTTGCTGTCACGAATGTTCGGCTGTCTTCGCTAGATGACGCTGAAGTATATTTTGATGTATGTGGCTCACGTTACAGTATAATTTCTTTTATTATGAAAAGAGGCGCCAGCCTCAATATACTTGACATTAATAACAATAAGGAGAGAACGACCCAATTGTTCGACTTTGATATTTATATCCTAAAAGTCTAAACAAGGTTAAAAACATCCATTGAACTACATTGTACGCAGACACGTGTACGATAGGGTTGCCATCCATACTATATTACCTATTTAGTATCGTACTAAATTTTAATCAATTGTACTTTAATTTTTTATATAGAACAATAACATAGTACGGAAGAACTCAACTCAACTGTCACTATTTTTTACATTAACTGTAAATCGATCACTGCAACAGCAAACACACTGTCAGGGGTACCCAATGACATTGGGTACCTTTGATCATAAAAAAAACTGTTCTGAATGATAAAAAAAAACTTTTATGCGGTCGTCCGGCTTGACAAAAACTGCATCAACGCCAAGAGGTACTATTTTTTATATTTTTCAAAAGTACTATAATTTTGGCAAGTTTTTATCAAATACTATTTTTCTACCTAAAAGGTGGCAGCCCTACTACGAGAACACTTACAAAAAATTTTCAAAGTGATATAGGAATGAAATAGACTTTGAAAAAATTGTTTTAAAAATGTTCGTCTGTTTATCTGTAAGTGTGTATAAGCTTCATGCACAAAACCACTGTTTTTACAAGTTCTATTGCAACTTTACGTTATCGAAAGTGTTGGTCAGGGTGGATAAGAAATAGGGTTGCCACCTTTTTTGGAAGAAGAAACAGAGTATTTATTTACAGACTTGCAAAAAATATATTACTTTGGAAAATTCACGAAAATAAATAGTACCCATGTCATTGTTCATACATTTTGCCAGCGGTTCCTCGAGTTGATGTAGTTAGTTTTTGTCAAACCGGAGGACCGTCTAAAAGTTATTTATCTATCCCTTCGGAACAGTATTTTTGAAGTGAAAACGTCGTAAAAACTTTTGCTATGGGGAAAAAGCACTGAACTCGTGACTCTCACGCTAATAATACATATGTATGTAGATCCACTAGAGTTGACTAGAGGGCGCTAATCTAAACATTTGTGTCAGCTCCTTATTAATTAATGTCACCAATCTGCTAATATGACGTTTTAAGTTCGTCGTTTCGTTTAAGTTTTCACTTCTGTCGGCTATTTTTTTTAATCTTATTTTCTAGATCAAACGTACATTTTGTGTATCCCTGACAATGTGCAAAACTTCATGATGATCGGTTAAGTAGTTAGTTAAGGCATGAAACAAACAAGCAAACTCAAATTCGCATTTGTTTGCGCCGTCAGAGAACGCGTTTCATTTGAAAATTATAAATTCTGCGATTTCTTCTTTCTCTTTTCTTCTTTCTTTCTATTTGGAAGCGTTCCAATTACAGTTTATAAAAAAAGGCGACAGTTGAATAAATTAACGACGAAAATATAATATCTTCCGAACTATATTTTTGTTCTATATATTATACGAGACCACTCAGAAAGTTTTTTAAATGGAAAACTTTCCGATTATAGGTACTTTAATTTAAAAATATGATCAAACAAAGTCCCCCGCCGCATCTATCTGTCTGTTCGCGAGAACAGACAGATAGAACAACTATTGAATGAATTTTCATGCGGTTTTCACCAATAGACAGAGTGATTCATGAGGAAGGTTCAGGTGTATAAATTGTTATCTTTTTTTGTAAATTGGTTGAAATATGATTATGATTGTTGAAAATGTCTCTATTATCCATGCGCAGCCGGTTCGGGTTGCTAGTTTACGATAAAAAACAACAGAAACAAAAGTTGTAACTTTAAATTGCCCTTTACATTTTATTACAAACTTAATGAAATTATCGTGTCTCACTGAAAATGGATCTATCTCAAGAATATTTTCGCGCAATGATATTTTCCAATTTCAAATGTGGCCCAAACCAGAAGAATCGTTTGATATACTTCTAATTGCAGTTGTAGATGAAGGCTCTTCTAAGGGCTAATCTATACACAGTTGATGTACAGATTTTTCAGAGAATTTAAGCGAATGGTAGGTACCATGGTACGATAGCTAAGTTTAGTGCAGGCTAGTCTCAACGCGCTTACGACAGTTTGACAGGTGACGAATATTGCCAACAGGATCCAGAAACTAAGTACCAGTCAACAAAGAAGATTTTGATTGCTAGTTTTTGACGTGACAACGTCTTATAAATTGGTTTGCCGGGTGACACTTCAAGAAACTGCGTTACGCTCCGCTCACGTTATGCGCTCACAATGAGAGCGAGTGAGAGGCACGCGTTTTAAATATAATTCTTTGTATAAATAAATGTTTTAAATTGTTACTATTATTTCATCCTTCTTCCTACTATACGAATGAATATTCACATTAAAATTATTTTACCACTCAAAGTCGTTGTCACGTAAAACTTTCGCCCGTATACCGACTTTACAGGCAACCAATTTTTTTTTTCACTACGACAAGATTTCTGGTGTCAATACCTTTACGGGATCAAAGTAGCTTTAACGCCGATTGGTATACTACCTAATGCTTTCCAGAGCTGTTCAGTCTATGCACTGCTGTCAGCAGTAGGCGACCGAATACTCCGAATACACTCTGCGCTCAAAACAAGGGACTTTCTAGATTGGTTGACACAGTCAAACTTCTGTGTCATCCTTCTTACATACTTAATTTTTAGCGCGTGACTTATTTTTATTCCCTAAAATAAAAAACAGATTAAGGGGATATATGTAGTTATCATCGCCGGAAGATCGCGCTAGCGCTAGCTGCGTTCGAAAGGCTGTGGAGGTGTATGAAGGGCATTGGAAAAAGTGTATTGAAAATTAGTTTACGTAGATGCATGAAACTTTGAATAAATAGTGAAGAGGAGTTATTTAAAATATATAATGAAAAAAATTGTGTGTAGATATAACGTATTTTTTAGGTTTTGCAAAATTTACCGAGTATCCAACGTATACAATACAATTAATAAAAAACTTTTTACCAAAAAATTAAACTGACGAAAAGCTGTAAGCGTTTTCTGTCATTAAAACTATAGTTTTTATATCTAACTTCTGATTGTTTAGGGAAGGTATGGTTTCCATCACCAGCTTAGCTCCATGATGTGATAATTCCTAAACGCAAATACCTGATTAAGTTATAAAAAGTAAACAGAAACACTATTCGTGCTTACAAATTCTCCCAATTTTATCAGGATTCCATAATCACATGCTGACTTCCTTCACGTGGTACTCTTGTTAGATAGGGTATCTATCTAACAAAAAAAAAAATCATCAAAATCGGTTCATAAATAACGGCGTTAGGGCTGAACATACATAAAAAAATATATACGTACAGTCGAATTGAGAACCTCCTTTTTTCGGTTAATAGAAATAGGTATAATAAGATGCTAAATACGGGTACGGGTGACAACCCTAAACAAACACATTACATAATATTCAAACGGCATAATGGCATACGTGTAAAGAACAGAAGCAGATAAGATGAAATTGCCCCTACAGTATGGTCGTCTAACAAAACAGGTAATATTTTTTTTATATTTGGATCGATTTAGAAAACAACGATACTCTGTGCGTATCACGCAACTCTGACAGGACGTAGGTAGGTATTAGTTTATTATAAACAAATCTCACACTATCACCACAGATAAGATAATAGTTACTTCGTAAATCACTAATAATATCCCACACCACTAGTTAGATCTTAAATAGTGGTATGGGATATTATTAGTGATAAGTGTAATGGAGTGTTATTATTTATGTACATATACTTATTATAGCCACAGATTATTAGATATTATTAAATAATATAGGCAATAAGCATACAATATATAATATATAATTCTAATTCTGATTCTAATTTTAATGCGTTTTCTAATCCATTTTTATTCAAATTGTGGACATATTTTAAATGTATTTTGCTGTGCCCGACAGGGTCCATGATGAACACATTAATGTTAAACCTACCACCTAAGTACACATTGTGGAATGCAAATAAATGATTAGGTATTGGACAAAGCGTTGAGGGATGCCTAAGCTATTTAATCATTACATTTGGCGTTGCAGTGCAGCAACGTAGACCGGTGTGATTTCATGGAGTACTTTCTCTAGTAACATTGTGTCTATTTTAGTTCTATTGTTTAACAGCTGAAGGTTAAATATTTTCAGAATATACCAAGTCAATTAAGGTCAGCATGGATTGAAAGAGACAAAAGTAAAGTTGCGTCTTTTACAATCTAGATTGTAATATTTAAGAAATCATTGCATATTGCACTCTGTGGTTTGTCGCAGTTTAGGTAGCAGGTAATATTGTTTGCTTTGTACTTACCTATCAATTTATAGTAATTAATTACTTTTACTAGTCCAGTCAACTCAACTGTACAAGGAACCAAACAAATATCACGAGAGGGGGAAAAGCCAATGTAGAAGACATTCCATCTTTTTCGTTGATGTCATCTCATTGCTTTTGAAACTCAATAACAAGGAAATAAAAAAGAAACAAAAACTTTCTATCACTAAATGCCATGTTTATGTTTGTTCAAAGATTATATTTAACCTAGAAAACAATGTTGCAATATTTTAATCATTTTGCATTTTGTTCGAGAAAGAAAATATTACGGACTAGTAAAATAAATAACATGCCGGTTTTAGGTATTTGTTGTGACGGCGACGCGTGGCGTTGTTCGATGACCTTCAGAAGCAGTCATGCTGAGCAGTCATGTGATTCAAAAAACATTTTATATTTTTAGTGAGATAAATACAGAGACATCTATTAGCAGATTTTGGCGTTATCTCAATGTTCACACAACGATGAGCTTGTTACTATCAGATCTCTTTATACAGAGTAGAACGGTTTATAAAGTACTCTATAGATGGCAGCATACACAGTTAATTTTTGGTTTAGATCGACACACGAGGACTTGACCATGAAACTTCTATTGTAAGAAAAATAAAATTTCGGTTCTTGAATAACAGTTTTCTCCAAAATTGACATTGCTTAGTTACGTGGTCCACTTTTTTACACCTTATCATTTTGAAAAACAAAGTCATAGTACAGGTACCTCATGAAAAGGCGATTAGTTTGGTTTGTAAAATCAATTTCAATTAATCATTATCACAGCGGCGATAAGAAAATTGTACTATTGTTTTTAAATTTTATTTTCCTTGTTTGAAGCTAATCACCTAACATGTGTAGTGTATGTAAGTTCCTTTATATTATTCAGTAAGAACATTCCTTTACAACGATGTCTCAAGTTATTGCTTACGCTGTGCTATGGACTCGTTGTATTCACCAATGTATTTCTTTAAGTTTTATTACATTATAATTGTGGAAGCTAACAAGAAAAATACTTTTATTTAACCGAGCCCCCATACATTTCAATGAATTATTTTAAGTTTCATTAATTTTTACTATTGATATAGTTTATTCATTTTCCTCTAGAGCAGATGGGCTGGGGGCTGCTGGCATGGGATAAATAAACCTTTGATAGTTACCATAATAATATGTATGTGTGTCGTGGGAGAGCCATGTTTGAGCACGTATGGGCCAGCTCGACCGGAGTGATACCACGGCCTGACAGAAAACCGGCAGTGAAGCAATGATTGCATTACTTTTCGCCGCGTGAGTGAGGTTACCGAAGGCCCTAACCATTCCCTCCACCCCGCTCCTTCCCCCTCTTCCTCTCTACCACCTTTCCCGTACTCTCACCTTAAAGGCTGGCAACGCACTTGTGACTCTTGAGTTGCAGGTGCCCATGGGCGGTGGTAGGCATTTACCATCAGATGACCCGTCTGCTCGTTTGCCCCCGATACCATAAAAAAAAAACAGTAGTTACAGAGGTGGTTCTCATTTAACTTTTTTTAATCATCTCATAGAAAGGGGGTTTGAGGACCGTTTGAATTTCCAGGTATTTTCGTTTCGATTAGGTTGCACTGGCCTTGGTCGCAGGCCAGGCATTTCAGCCAGTGCAACCTGGTCGAAACGTCAGACAATTCAGAGGTATGTTATACCTATGCCGTGATCGCATTAATTCCCATATATATATATATACTCGTACATAATTATCAGAAAACGTGAAAGTTTATAAGGAGTTTTGTTATGCTAGAGTCATGCAATTCTAGTCATTTAAGTAAGTATTTCACTGCCAGATGCAACCTATACCTATAGCGCCAGAATGGTTCTATAAAACATGGAAAAAAGAAACCTAATTCCATAGGATAATTCATTGACATGATGTAGACACGAGGTTTTAACAATGGTAAACAGAAATCAATAATTTTCTTATATTTTTTACTGTCAAGGTCGTCTTTCATAAGAGTTTTCAGGAGTTTTATATGGATGCTGTCGGCAAATGCAAAGTAAGTGAGTCAGTGTTCGAAATATGAGTGTACTACTGACACTGTAAAGTTTTAGTCAGTTTAACTCTGACCACCAATCATTTCGTTGCCTACTGTGGCCTCCCTGTAATATAAACCATGGGAAAAAACGACTCCAAACGAAGACAGAACTTTTAAAACATATGTATTTAGAGTACAGGTCAGAAGGACCGCCTACGTTTCCGAAAGGTGTCCATCAAATGAAGCTACAGAGAGTTGTACATTAATTCTACACAAATCTAAGTTATACTTTTAACACTGTTACAAATTTATAGATAGCTTTCATAGTATTAGCGAATGTATTAATATTTATCGGTATTACACCAGCTGCATACAAAATAACCGGTCTTTGCGATACTTTCAACATCAAAAGTATATATTTTTGCTCTTTTACACGTAATGTCTGCCAACTGCTACAGCATACGGCTATCTCAAACTTTTCCGATGCTGTTGTAAGCCTCTGGCCTTGAAAGCAGTACAAGAAAAATACAAAAAGACAGTGGAATATTAGCGGTATAAAGTTCAGACAGACGTCGAGAGGTAAAACAAAGAAAGTGCATAGGCTTATTGCGTACAAACCAAAATCAAGGCCTATACAAGCACTGTAAATGTTTTGCAGGTTCTTCACAGTACGCAGTACCAGCGCGTGACGTATGACTATATTTTTTAAATACTCTGCAATATAAGAACTCATTTCTACAGAACCATCGAAGCGTGAAGCGATTTTTTCAAAATTCTTCATTTCTTCACTGAGAATTAGAAATATAGAAGTTGTATGTGAAAAGAGAAATAGTAAGATGACATCATAGCTACCAACTGTCACTGATGCAGTTAATTCTTGGATTGCTAGTATTGCCATACATATTTGTCGATTTGGATATGATGTGAGAGGTTCTAGACCTAAAACAAAAAAAAATATTGTATTACTGGAACGAAGTTCCTTATGGGGCATTGCGGAGGGGTACCCTAGCCGTCAAAAAACGTCTGTAACGTTAAAAAAAGCGTAAGATTTTTATGTATAGTCTATGTATGATGGCTATACAGTGTCTAATGTGTTGTGTATAGTCTACGTGATGACTGTTATTGTGAATTTACGTGTGTTAGGTTTGTGTGTGTGTGTGTGTGTGTGTACGTGTGTGTGAGGATATGTGTGAGGATGTGTGTGAGGATGTGTGTGAGGATGTGTGTGAGAATGTGTGTGAGGATGTGTGTGAGATGTGTATGAGGATGTGTGTGAGGATGTTTGTGGGAGGATGTGTGTGAAGATGTGTGTGAGGATGTGTGGGAGGATGTGTGTGAGAATGTGTGTGAGGATGTGTCTGAGATGTGTATGAGGATGTGTGTGAGGATGTGTTTGAGGATGTGTGTGAGGATGTGTATGAGGATGTGTGTGAGGATGTGTGTGAGGATGTGTGTATGAGGATGTGTGTGAGGATGTGTGGGCGGATGTGTGTGAGGATGTGTGTGAGGATGTGTATGAGGATGTGTGTGAGGATGTGTGTAGGATGTGTGTGAGGATGTGTGGGAGGATGTGTGGGAGGATGTGTGTGAGGATGTGTGTGAGTATCTGTTATAGTATCATTATGTTTAAGCTTTTTGGGTCGAAGTTCCTTATCGCACACATTACACTTCAAACAATAAGCGGATGGGCAACAAAAAATGCTGACCGCGAGTTAATTTATTCTATTTACGCCATCTGTAGATTCCGCGCGATACTACTGTCGTATACTAATTATCCATATATTAATTCGAGCAATATTTACCAAATTTTTTTTTTCAACAAGCTTTTAAACAAACTCCGTTTTATTTTAGTGTAGATTTGATGTTTAAAATAGTAGGTACTCCTCAAGACCAAGCAATCGAGCCCAAACTCGATGGGTTTATCTTGTTTAGTTCAAAAGTTCCTATGGCCACCTTCCGACTCCATCATCAGAACCTGGATATCATGTAGCACTAAAGTAATCACCAAAACAAAACAAATGAGCCCAAACTCGATGGATTTATCTTGTTTGGTTAAGATCCTATGGCCGTCTTCCGGCTCCATCATCAGAACAGCTCCATGGTGCCATATTATTGTATTGTCACCGAAGATACATATGTACATTAAATTTGAGCTCAATCGGACATCAGGAAGTGGTTCTAATTTAGTTTACAAGATTCATGCCGAACACACATACAAACATTGCAAGTTAAATAAAAGCTTGTAAAAAATCTCGAGCTTTGTCTTTAATGATACTCTTACATACACTCATACATACATACACTCATACATACATACACTCATACGTACACACACACTCCCGCCTGCATTCTCGAAGGGGTATACAAAGGTGTTATATTTATAAACACCTACATTTTACCATCTATAATTCCGTCGTGGTCGTAGAAAAACGACAGATTTGATTTTTAGTAACTTTACAGGAGAGCAATTGAAAGTTTTCAAATGATGTTTTACGTAATATTTTGAAAACGGCTGTTTATGTTAATGAAATTTGAAAATGTTACTGTGTGTATGAGCTTTGAAAAATGTTTTGTTTTATGATAAAGTATAATGTTTTCAGTAGGCTTATGTCAAAAACAAAAATCGTCAAAACATAACCTTTCCTTGGCAGTCGGAGGAAAATCAAATCCGCCGTTTTTCTACGACGACGACGCTCACATAATAGTGGTAAGCCTAGTGCCATCTACCGGGCACTTAGGGTATTAAAGATGGAAAAATTGGGAGTATATTGATAAGTATGTGTAACACATATACACACACATCTATATGTCATCATGACAACATATGTCATCATGACAATATATTTCAACTGAGCGTGACGGTCACGCAAGTTCAGTGCTTATTCCCCATACCAAAAGTGCCCAACGTGCCTAAAAAAGTTTTCACTTCAAAAATAATATTGTATGGCTAGATAATAAAATAAGCACTTAGGCGGATAACATTAATACCGAGGAATAAAAGTCAAAGTAAAGCTCTTTAAACTTAATTATGTATTTATATAGGAATTAACGCGATCACAAAATAGGTATTACATTAGATACCTCTGAATTGCCTGACGTTTTGCCAAGTGGGTAAATGGCTATGCTCAAAATAATTTATTTCGCCAAGTCAGGCAATAAAAACACTTAAAATGATGTGACAGTTGTCGTACTGTTTTACTTTAACGTTTTTAATTTATTTTATAATCATCAAATTAGCATTAAAAGGGGATGATTTAAATACCGGAGGTATGTCATTAAAAAATGTACCAAACATACTGCTTTGACGTTTACTAAGATACTGAATTGACTTGACAGTAATCTACGCTATTCAGAGGTGTGCAATACCTACTTCGTGATCTCGTTAATTCCCGTATAAATACATAATTATATGTATCATGGAATGCGAAAGTTTAAAAGTTGGTAAAGAGTATTTATTTCTAAAAATATATTAAATAGTATATGAAATGGCAAAAAGAGCGAATCAAGTTGGGAGTTTGGTGGAGAGGATCATTTTAGAACAATATCATGTTACATTGTCCTCACATTAAATTGCGCTTAAAAGCAATGTAACAAATAACTTTGTAAAAAAAAAACAAGTTGGAAAAGAGTGTCCTTGGAGTTTCTTGGCTGTTCTTCTCCATAGGATCTACATTTTGGAACAGGCAACTAGCTGCACGACCGACTTATACTGACTGACTCCTGACAATTCAAAAATACCTACAATGGGTTTACTTGAAATAAATAATTATAATTTGATTTTGGTACAATTAAAAAAATATGGCTGTTGTCATTGGGATGGACGTATGTACGGGTATATGCTTACCAAACGAAACTACGAATTACGAAAAGCAAAATTGCAAAGTAGCTTCCATCTACATAATTATTTTTATATTGTAAATAGTCTGTGGATGAAAGCACTTCAATCCTAGTCATTTAGTGAATAAGGATCATAAAGTATATTATCTGTTTACAACTTTTAAATTTATTAAAGAAACGTACATACTGACATTCAAAAACCTTTTTTTGTTTCGGACAATTATAGAAAAAAGTCGGTATTCTTATATCTTATAGTCTTCTGTTAACTAATAAAGTAATATTTCTATATTTGTATATTTAAATTGGTATGTCAATATTGTATTTACCTACTTAATTTACTAGTTACAATACTTACCAACACAAGATGCTGACGAAAAATTATCCATATCGAATGTTCTAGACGGTATGAATATAATTATATCATTAATAAAGTGAAATATATAACACATAACAACAATAATCTTAATTTTTTTCAACAATTTTTCATGCTTGTCAAGAAATCTTCCCGATGATACGGCCAAATAATCATTCTCCTTAACTAATTCTAAAACTTCATGCAAGTCCTTCCTGCAAATGTTAAACAATCTTGTTACTAATCAAGTTAACTACTAAGTAAGTGACTGATATTCTAATATTGTCATTAACATACACATTTACAAGAATTAAGGGTAGCTACGCTAGTATTAAGGGTATATTTGGGTCTATCATCTAAGTGGATACGATAGCTCGATAAATAGAGAACGCTCCTATACGTGGTCCCTCTATCCTTGTCTAGGGCGTGTGTGTGTGTGTGTGTGTATGTATCTTGATGCGCTGTTTAATAATGTGCAATCGTGGCTAAAGAGAGACAAAGGGACCACGTATGGCAGCGTTCTCTTCTTATTCATTCATGGCATATCACGCCCCCTTCCGCGGTCTATTCAATGTCTATGATCGTTAAGGGTGTATTGTTGTCAAATTTAATGCATTTTTTGATTTTGACTGGCACTGAAATATATTATGTATTCAAAGAAATACCAATATTTATTGTCATTTCAATAAAAAATACTTTTGAAAGCACTAAAGTTCAACAGTTGACTTCCTTTGTCTCAGATGCCGATAATAATGATAAAGTACTATTAATTATCAATAAACTATAGACAGAGCGGGTATTTCGACTGATTGGTCTATATTCTAGAACGGTTGTGACATTTGGAACCAGGTTATTACGGGATTAGTTTGATTGTAGAGGTTAGAGTTAGCGATATACAATAAAAAAACTTCAAAAATAGTTACCTCTTTTGCAATTGCCACCATGTACTAATAATGATGAGGATTAACACGTGTATATTCATAAAACTCTTAATAGAGTCTATGAATCCCTCGGTGGCGTTCATTTGGTACATGACTGTACCAATAACGTAAACATAGAGAAAAAGGGTAATGTGGACTACCCAAAACAGAACTGAAACGAGTTAATGTTTTTTTTAAAGTGAAAACTTCTTTAGCGGCGTTGTGCACTTTTTGGGATGGGTAAAAATGTTAAACTCGCGTCGGGACACGTGACCTGATCGAAAATTCGTAAGACGGAGCCGAGTTTCTTACATTTAAAAAAATATAACATTCGAAATTCAAACATTTATGAGCGGCCAGGGGCGCAGAACTTCCAGTGTACCCTATGTATACATTTAGATATATTATTACCTACTTTTTATTTTTAACCTAATTATATATATACAGATGTGTGAAGTTATGTTTTCACTTCTGACGTGCAGTCCTACGACTGACTGTTTTTTAATAAGAATCCTTAAGTCTATTACTGTCTAACCATCCCATTTGACCGTCCCCGTATGCCCCGTATATGATACAGTGGAGGCTCAGTGATGCCATCATACTATCCCTGCCAAGAAAATTATATTATTGAGATCAGGCTCTCGCTGCAATAACCATCAGGAGAAACATGTATACATTGAAGGCAATAATTTTAAATTTTTGAGATTATACAAAAATCTTTCATTTCAAGGACAACAAATTATAAAGATTTTGCATCGTGTTAGCCTTTATGTCGAATTTAATCAAATAACGTTTTTTACGATGAATTTCACATGCCTTTTTTTTTATCCTAGCGTTCCCAAAGCATTAATCACCACCCTTAGAGTCTAGAAAACTGTGTGATGGTAACTGTTCTTAATTATTCTGATCAATTAATTGGTTTGAAAATTCAAAATACTGATTTTCAGTAACAACTAACTTTGGTCCTCATTGTCATGAGGACCAAAGGTAGTTCTCAACTACCTTTGGTCCTCATGACAATGAGGTTAGAGGTTAGAGTTAGCGATATACAATAAAAAAACTTCAAAAATAGTTACCTCTTTTGCAATTGCCACCATGTACTAATAATGATGAGGATTAACACGTGTATATTCATAAAACTCTTAATAGAGTCTATGAATCCCTCGGTGGCGTTCATTTGGTACATGACTGTACCAATAACGTAAACATAGAGAAAAAGGGTAATGTGGACTACCCAAAACAGAACTGAAACGAGTTAATGTTTTTTTTAAAGTGAAAACTTCTTTAGCGGCGTTGTGCA
Organism: Euplagia quadripunctaria; assembly: GCA_963859945.1. Classification (NCBI taxonomy): domain Eukaryota; kingdom Metazoa; phylum Arthropoda; class Insecta; order Lepidoptera; family Erebidae; genus Euplagia; species Euplagia quadripunctaria. The sequence goes on along the minus strand of OY982564.1, from coordinate 8,208,265 downwards.
CTTTTTGGGATGGGTAAAAATGTTAAACTCACTACACATGTCAAACACACACTAACAACTACCTTTGGTCCTCATTGTCATGAGGACCAAAGGTAGTTGAGACATCTGTGAGAGACAGCTTACGAGGTACGTTAATTATTGGTATCTATCTTCTAAAATCAGTACTATTGTAATGAAAGTAGATTAACTGACATTCAATTAAATCACTTACCATTAAATTTATTACTCAGTAGAGGAAATCCACCAAGCTTTGGCAGAAAATTTATAAGCAACATGAGATTTTCATAGGAATTCTCTTTGATAATATTTAAGACCTTCGCTTTCAAGTTACTCATTTTGTCAACAGTTATAGCTGTGCCTGACAAAAGCTTTATGCACTATATAAACCATATCTAGTTCTGTGCAATTGTTTTTAAATATTAAGGTATAACATTGTTAGGCGTGAAGTAATTATAACCTAAATAATTAAAGAGTTAGTTGCAACATAATAAGCGAGGGAGAATATGTGATTAAATATCTTTAACGTGGTGTCGTGTTAAATAATGCAGTAGGTAATTTGTCAGATTATCACCTCGATCAGACGGATTCTTACATAATGAACCTAGGTCAGTATAATGAACGTTTCGTGCTACAAATTTAATAAGTTTTTTGACTCCAATTTTTTGGTTATCCCTTAGGCATTTTACTTAATTGCTTTATTTGTTAATCTATAAGAAATCTAGATTCACATTAATAATATCAAGTTGTCATACTTTTCTTTTCATTGTCAATTCACAATTTAAATTTCAGTTTTAAAATTTAGCTCTTGTCTTTTTTTCAGCACGTTCAAATTTATAGTTGTTACTTTTTTTCATAGAATAACAACCATTACAAGTAATAACATGTCTAATTTAGCGTACTGATCTCCCTATAAAGTTTTATTTAAGAATGCTCGGTAGCAATATTTATTTCATTGGCCCCAAGTTTTTCGTCTAGAGAGTACAAAACCTTAAAAATTATAATGTTTTTGTTTCATATTGAATAGCCTTTCTGACGCCGTTTTACGCTGTAGCTTTGGTTCTGACTTTTTTATTTATTTAGAATCTCTTTAAATACTTGAAATTTAAAAAAGTGATTTAACGACAATTCGTCTGAACCACACACATGAAAAAACTTTTACCCAATTAAAACTTAAGTAATGCTGTAAGTACTTAAAACGGTAAAAAAACACAGAAATAAATATATATCGGATTTCCACCACACTCAACTTTACAATTGTCGAACAACTTCCAAAAATAAATACTGAACATTTGCGTCAGCTGTTAAGTCAACATTTTGTATTTGCGCATGTATGCGTGACTCGCATTGATAACATCAGCATATAGGTACTCCATCGGAAATGTACTAATGGAAATTAGGTTGCTGAGACACCAACCATTATGAAACACGACATAATTTCACTAGGTACTTGAAAACTTGAAAAGTCTGTAGAATGAACGTAGGTTTTTCATTATAATCTAGACGCCCAGGTTTCGAAAGATAGTAATTCAACAAATTATTGATAATAAGCTAAGTGTCAACACTGAAAAAAAAGTCTTAAATGAAAAGAAAACTTTTTTTATTGATAACACTATCGTCAATAGCTTAAGTACTAAACAAAAATAAAGAAAACAGTAGACAAACAGAGAAAAAAGGAACTATTTTGTTTTTTCATATTTAATTTACTTATACCAGAGATCGGCTGGTGGTCGAATTTCGACCATGGTTTATTTCAGAGGCCAGTATAACTTGAACTGTCATTGTATAGACTGACTGACTCATGGTCCATGACAGGTCAACAGGTATACTGGACGCATGTAACTTTTTTACTTAATTAACTTTATTTTCTAAGACGTATTATTTACAAATACCTGGCCTGCCTGACGCTAACCGTCCTTGGGAATGCAGTCGTTTTTAGACGGGACAATGGAAAAAGACCTACCTACTACCCCAAGGTAAGGAAAACGGATAAAGCGAGGAAGCTAGGGTAAGAGATACCGCAAGTCTCGGATGGGGAACCAGGATTGAGACAGCAGTAGCTCGAAAAGACCGCGTGGTCGCGTACCCGTATGTCCTTACTGCGATTGAAGACACTGAAGACACTATTCACTAGGACAGGGATACCAAATGGCCAACTAATGTTAGCCAATTGTTACCAAATGGACAACTAATATTAATAATAGTAGTAGTGTTTGATTGGTTGGTATCAACTGATAGGTAAATTAATATAATAAGTTTTCCTACTTGTGTGCCTTGCCTCGAAGAAAATCATTATTTTGACGTAACGGGGTGGACAGGTTTTTGGTATACCTCAATTTTCTTCTTTTCGAAAGCCCTAAAATGTGCACCAACGGACGAACAATGAACGGGATTGCTTAATTTGTTAAATACTTACCCAGATAAAATAATGTAAGGTCCTGGAATGTCCGAGTCGAGAAAAATCCAACTCTGAAGTTAAACTGAACTGGGAAAGGTGAACTAGGAAATTTAGTTTAGCTTGAATAATGGCTAAAATCTATGCAGCGTAAAAATTATACAAATCAATGTATTAAATCGGTTTATTAACGAAGATTTTTTACTGACTGGCCTGTTGGTTTAGTGGTCAGTGATCCTGACTGCTAAGCCCAGAGGTCGTGGGTTCGATGCCCACCCAGGACAAATAATTGTGTGATAAGTATAATCATTTGTTTTGTGTCTAGGTGTAATTTATCTAAAATATGTAGGTATTTAGAAATATATTAATATGTTTATTAGCAGTCTAGTTTGGGATCAGACGGCCGTGTGTAAGATGTGTCAAGTTATTATTAAAATATATATATATATATATTATTAAAGTCCAGCATGAGATAAATTGATGTTGCATTATAATATTACTGACGAAATATTTTAAGTCCACACCTCCGATTTATACCCGATTTTTTTTATTTATTTAGCTTGCCAACAGTTGTTACAATAAAGTAATCTTACAAGTAAGTACAAGGTGAGATAACATCTAATTGTACAACCAACTACAGGCAAGCATGACTTGCACAATTTGCCTAATGGGAATATCGAGTTTACCTTTTGGTTCATTTATTACCATTGTCGAGGTGCCTCAGAATTTTTTTTTGCACTCGTTCAATTCTTAATAAATGTGTAGCAAAGTAGGGCCTCCAAACCACACTGCAGCATTCCATAGCATTCCTGACAAACGCAGGGTACGAGAGTAAGATTTGTATCTAGTATGACACCCAGGTCTTTAATGTTATCCACTATGTGGATGGCTTCGTTATCTATTTTGTAGGATGTTGGTATTTTATTAGATTGCCGGGTAAATGTTTTACACAAACATTTACTACAGTTCAAGTACATACCGTATAACTTGCACCACGACACTATTGAATTTATATCACTTTGAACCAGATAAACATCGTTGACTGACTTTACAACCATTAGTAATTTTAAGTAGTCTGCGTACATGAAAGGCACGCAATGTTTCAAACAATTTGGCAGATCATTGAAGAAGGTATTATAGAGAACCGGGCCAAGGTGAGAGCCTTGCGCAACTCCTGAAGTGATTTTATGGGGAATGGATTTGAAGCCATTAGCAACCACAAAGAAATATCGATCAGTTAAATATGATTTTAGCCATAACAGTATCGGCTCAAAGAATCCATACATAGAGAGTTTATATAAAAGCTGTTTGTGTGGGACAATGTGACGGTATAAAATATATAAACTAAACTATGGCAAATTTAAAATTTTACAGTTCTGAATAGGCCTCTCAACTTTTCAGAAACGTTTTTGATTTTGTATTCATACATTGCAAGAGATTTCCACAGAGTCTCAAATACTTGTCCAAAACAGATTTTCACTTCGGTAAGTTATAGTTTCAGAGCTAGGTAGAGCCAGAAGTTTTGTCAAGATTGTTCATTTAAATGTAAATAAAGGTCCGTTACGTTGATTTTTTTTTAAATTAAAAAGGGTAACTAAATAAAAATTTGTGAAAAAAACAAGAAAAATAAAGTAAATATAAAATAATCAGTAGTTTTTAAATTTTACTGTCTTTTGCACAAAATTGAAATGCTCCAATTTTTTTTAACGTAATAGTTTTTCACGAAATCTGCCTAGCTCAAGTAGAAAATTTATCAGCCTATCAGGCATGAATTTTCTTTTAGATGATTAGAAACGTCTAAAATTTTTGCTCCAAAGTTGCCCACTTAAAAAGAAAAAAAATATTGTAGCTAGTAAAAGTTATATTGTGTCAATTCTGTGCAATTTACCCTTAACATAACGGTATAATTTCGTTACGTGTGAAGTAATTATGACCTTAATAAATAATTAATTTGAGTGAAATAGCTTGTGTCATTAAGTACTATCAAGTAGTTTCATATTGAATAAGTAATACATTTAGTAATTTTTCGTTTTAAATGAACATACCTACATATTCTTGCTACAAAATTATAGTTTGAAAATTGAGAGTCACCTTTTTGTGTTTGTCCGTGACCGTGTAGCACGTAGCACGCAAACCTTTTTTGAAGTGAAAACTTCTTTAGCGGTGTTGTACACTTTTTGGGATTGGTAAAAAATGTTAAACTCCCGTTAGGACACGTGACCTGATCGAAAATTCCTAAGACGGAGCCGAGTTTCTTATATTTTAAAAATATTTTTACGCCATCTGTGGATTCTGCCCGATACTACTGTAGTTTAATATATACTTATGTATTATATGGTATAGATCCACTAGAGGGCGCTAATCTAAACATTGAGTTTTGTCAGCTCCTTAATAATTAATCTTTAAAAATGTGTTTTCACTTCTGACGTGCAGTCCTATGACTGACAGTTTTTTTGTTATTAAATTGAAGTCGAGTTTAGTCAAAATTGTTCCTAGTATATAGGTATTTTATTCCTGTTTATTGCAAATCTACTCATTTAAAACTTACAAACTTTTTTATAAGTGGTGTTTGTATTTCAGAAATTTAAAAATTACATCATTTTTAGGGTTCCGTACATAAAGAGTGAAACGGATCCCTATTACTAAGACTCCGCTGTCCGTCCGTCTGTCTGTCTGTCTGTCTGTCACCAGGCTGTATCTCATAATCCGTAGTAGGTAGGCAGTTGAAATATAACAACAAATAAGAAAAATAAATTAAAAATTAAAGGGGGCTCCCCTACTAGAGACGTATTTTTTTGGGCTTATCCGACTCCGACTGGCACTTGGCCGGTTTTTGTTTAATTATTTAATTAACTTTAATTACACACATAATGAGGGTACCATTTGGAAGAGTTAGAGAAGGTTTAAAAGCCAGGAAATATAGTATTTCTATCTCGTTTTTAACAGTGAAATTTTGAATAGGTACAAAAAGGGTGAACTCTGAGACATTCAATTCTAGTCAATCTAAATGCACAACTGCGTTTACGGATTAAAGATAAGCTAAACATGGAATGTTTGTGATAATCCTATAATACATATTAGTGAATTTAAATCATGTATTACTTCAGAACGGATAAACAGTGTTGACAAGTTGTTGGTGTTTAAAGCGTGTAGAAAGATTTTGAGAAAACAAAAATTGAAAAATCAAATATGCTAACTTCATTAAAACCAACAACCGAAAAAGCATACATTTTAAGAAGTAAATAATACTTAAACATCGAGAAACCATGAATGATACGGTTAATGAACGATATGATGAGGTTGTTTTACTATTGTATTTAATGTTTATTTGAAAACTGCGCCATTACAACTTATTATGAAGAATTGTGATTATTTTCTGTCGTAATTAATGACTTAGACATTTTGCATAATAATGTAATCGTGTAGGTAACCAAATGTCATTAAAAAGTTTATTCAAATGTTTAATTTTTATTCCTGACCTGATCTGAGTCTGGATTATTATGTTTGACTTCTACTTTTAAATGTAACAAAGTCAAAGTCGAAGTCAAATATCTTTATTTCATAAAATTGTTTTTTGGCTTTTTTTCTTTAAACTAAAAACAAAAAACACCTACCATTAGTAATCCATTACTCAACAGCCAACTAATTTTTCATACGTAAGGTCGTACAATATAATTTTACTGTAAAAAAATAAAACTAAAAAAACATCACCGTTCTTCACATTACCCCCTTTAGGAGTTAACCCGCGTAAAGTAACAAGTCATTATCTCTATCTTCACTACCGTGTCTAGATATTAAATAAGTGCTTCGTCTGGTTGTGCTATAATTGGGTGTGCTTCGTGGAATAGGAAATTAATTATTTTAAATTTTTATTTGAAGCCCACCTATGGGTGTGCTAAGTGGAATACTTTAGGTGTGTTTCGTCTGGATGTGCTTTAATTGGGTGTGCTTCACGGAATACCTCATTATTTTAAATTTTTATTTGAAGCCCACCTATGGGTGTGCTAAGTGGAATACTTTAGGTGTGTTTCGTCTGGATGTGCTTTAATTGGGTGTGCTTCACGGAATACCTCATTATTTTAAATTTTTATTTGAAGCCCACCTATGGGTGTGCTAAGTGGAATACTTTAGGTGTGCTTCGTCTGGGTGTGCTTTAATTGGGTGTGCTTCACGGAATACCTCATTATTTTAAATTTTTATTTGAAGCCCACCTATGGGTGTGCTAAGTGGAATACTTTAGGTGTTTTGTAAATAGGAAATAGAGAAGAATATGTGTGTGTGTGTGTTTGTGTGTGTGTGTGTGTGTTTCTGTGTGTGTGTGTGTGTGTGTGTGTGTGTGTTTGTGTGTGTGTGTTAGCGTGTGTGTGATTTTGTAGGTGATTGGGTGTGGGTATGTGAATGTGTAGGTATTTGTATGTGTGTGAGAGTGGGTAACCACATTTTTAATTTGGACTGGGCTTCATGATGATTTAGGGCGGTTATTGGAGTAGTTCTAGATAACTTCTTGTAAACAAGGCAGCTTAAGATATAAAATTGGCGTCTAGCGAATGCAGTTCTGAAATTATCCACTGGGCATAGAATTCTTGCTTTACGCATGGTATGGTCTGGAAGTGGGACTTGTCTATGCCTCCTGAGAGTCGCTCGAAGCACAAATAGCTGTCTCACAGTTAGTACCTTGAAATCCTTATATAATTGAACGGTCGGAAATCTAAAAGGTCTGCAAAGTAACACCTTAATGACAGCTCTTTATGATCTTTCGCCTTCAAGGAACTTGGTTTTGGAAGCTCCACCCCAAACTGGAATGCAATAATTAATGACAGACTCACATAACGCTATGTAGACCATTTTCAGAGTTTTAATATCTGCACAATGTCGTAAAGATTTGAAGATATATATTAGTCTTCTGATTTTTGAGCATATATTATTAATTTGTTTGTGCCAGTTTAGCCTGTCATCAATCACTACACCCAGATACTTTATGTGGTCGACACGAGTAAGTGTCTCACATGGGCAAGAAATCTGGTCAGAACATGCATGAACCTTAATTGAGAAGTCTTCCGGGGCTTTATTTATGTGATTTATCATAAAAGAGACGTAGTTTGTTTTGGCCACATTTAGGGTCAGCAGATTAAGACATAGCCATTGCGAAATACTTTTCATGGTGTCTTCTGTTAAGCGCTTTACTTCACTCCACGTGCTGCTATGAATCACAATTGCAGTGTCATCAGCATAGGTAAAAATCTTTGCTGATGACACTGCAATACCCCGCTTTTTCGTATATCTACGATCATATAAATAAAGTGCTATCGTCCATTACAAGAAATAAAATGAATCCTTATTATGTAGGTTATTTGAGCTAGATTGTAAGGGCAGGGAAACTGTAAATGGTCAAAAATGTTTGACGAGCCTCTTGGTCTAATGATTAGTGATCCTCACTGCTGAGTCAGAGGTCGTAGGTTCGATTCCCACCCAGGACGAACAGGTATGTGATGAGTACGATAATTTTTTTCTGTTCGGGTGTAATTTATCTAAAATTTGTATGTATTTAGCAATATTTAAGTATGTTTATCAACAGTCTGCTTACAATAGTACAGGCTCTGCCTAGTTTGACTCAATTTATTTTGCCTTAAGTTAGGCTCGACCAGCGAACGTATCTGATGAAAAGCTACGTGCTGAGGCTCAGTTTAATTTTTACAAAAAAAAAGTGTGTTTGTACTTATGTACGCACGTAAGAAGTTATACTTTTATCTAGTTAAAATTAAATAAAGTTTATTTAAATGTCGTAATAAATAATACATACCGTCAACTAACCTCAAATTCTACAAACGTACCCAAAGTAATATGTAAAAACCATTTTTATCACTTATAATCACAGTAAATTATTATAAATAATACATACCGTCAACTAACCTCAAATTCTATAAACTCAAATACTCAAAGTAATATCTAAAAACCATTTTTATCACTATCGTGAAGTTGGTAACTTTTTTGAAAAACCAAAATGTTGACTAGCTAACTTCAGGGTGTCGGTTTTTCGTGATGGTGTGCGCGCGCATCGTAAAAATTTACTCTTATCATTTTTCCATAACGCGCCAAAAGAAGTATAACTTCAAAAATGTATTTAGATTATAATATTATATATTTTATCAAAAAATCTATTCACGTACGTATCAGAATCGCTGGCACGGTTACTTCTACAATAAACATGTATCATTAAACTACTTAAATTAGTATACTTAGTAATGTTAGCTCTCAAATCTTATAATTAAATGAGCTATAATGTCTACTCCTGCCGTATTTCTATGAATATACAATGTATTAGCATTGTAATTATAGGTGCCGACTGACTACCGGTGCTTCTGAAAGTTTTTAATACTATTTTGTAAATCATGTAATGTTCATGATGTAATTAATGTCTGTACGTTTAATTTTTTAAGAGGAAGTGTTGAGAGATAAGAGTTATTTGTGCATTGCCAACAATGTCCAACGACATCGCAAACTGTTACGACTGTGCTTACCACCACAGACGTCACATTCTCATTACTAGTAGCATATCTGCGGTCTTTTCTAGACTAAAGATACCTGAAAGAAGAAATTTCCTGTGCCTTGCTTGGTCCAAATTCTGCTTATGTAGCAACAATTTAACGATCCCACCATAGCGTTGAATTGCCTGAGATTTGTCAATACAGTTATGATAAATGTTATTGGCAAATTATAGGTTTACATGACAGCAAAGAAACTATAGATTTGGGATTTTTAAATCTGAATAATCCATATTTTTACATTAATTAAGAATTAAATATACAACAGTAGGGGGATGAGAACTCTAAAATAACATAAAACTATTAGTTGTTTTTACTAACTTTATTTTAAACAGATACCTTTAAATTTTCATGCTGTAGTTTTCGGTAAGAATAATATTTATTTTATTGTTTACTTGGAAAAAACGAACAGTAATACCAGTAATCTTAATTGAGAGAGGTTCAATTAAGATTACTGGTATTACTGTTCGTTATCCACATACATATATACGCATATGTATGTATCTCACTATAGGTAATAGGGACCCGGGTGGCATAGTTGGATGCGCACTTGCCCAGGCTTGTATCTAATATTGTTAATTACAAGAAAAAGAAAACAAAAAAGCTTCAACAAGACGATCGTATTATCTTACTAGCGACCCGCCTCGGCTTCGTACCGGTAGCAGAGACATCTTCAACAATCATAATCATATTTCAACCAATTTACACAAAACCTTAACAAATTATACACCTAAACCTTCCTCATGAATCGCTCTATCTATTGGTGAAAACCATATAAAAACAGACGCGGCGGGGGACTTTGTTTTATAATATTTAGTGATTATATTATACGGGATAAGTTTCCAAATATAATATGAAATTAACAGGCGTGTCTTAAGTAAGTATATATTATTTGATACACACGCAAAGTAGTATAATTAAAAATATAATTAATATCGCCTTCGATTCGAATATAAAATCTTAATCTGCTTTTATTTTTTAGTCGTTTTCATTACATTTTTCGACGCGTTTAGAGTCACAGCGACAGTGGTTTCGTTACCATGAATCTATTCAGTTATCTTAGGAATATGTTATTGTCTACAAAAAGTAAGATTCAAACCAATAGTCTGGATAGCTTACTTTGGCTTGTTAATGTGGTGCCGAGTCTTGTTGGATTCTCCATACGAGCTGATAGAATATGGGGTGCGGTAATTTTTTTAACAACTCATTACTGCTATGTAGAAAATAAATTGTAAACTTAATTATCACAACTGTCTCTCAGATAGATGTTATAGGAAGAAGTCGAGGTAGGCTTATATTTGAAAAGATTTGTTTGGGAAACTAAGGAAAACTTTAATAGATCGACAAACCGGCCTCATAGAAAACCGGCAGTGAAGCAATGCTTGCATTGCTTTTCCCTAAGTGAGTTAGGTTACCGGAGGCCCTAACCCTTCCCTCCCCTCCCCCTCTTCCCCTACTGGTATATAAGGTGGGCTTAAAGGCCGGCAACGCACTTGTGACTCTTGAGTTGCAGGTGCCCATGGGCGGCGGTAGTCATTTACCATCAGGTGCCCCGTCTGCTCATTTAAACTATGCCATAAAAAAAAAAAACACCAGTTCTGATTCGTCATACATCTTTACTAAACTGAAATTAAAATATCACTTAAATTGTAAGAGCGAATATTGAATGAATCTGCCGGAAATATACGACGGAATAATTAAAAAAAAACAGATAACACATAGAAGTAATTTGCATTTTCATATCTGGGCCCATTAGAAGTAAAAAAAACTTGAGAGGTGTCAAGGGACACCCGGATGGAACGAAGTTCCTTTTGATTAATTAGTGAAGGAATTGTAATTGGTCTTAATTTTTTTCCGTCTAGCCCCCTTCCGTAACGCGCGATAAGGAACTTCATTCCAAAAAAAAATCCAACAAGAACACCACTCGTTGAATTTTAATGTGAATTGGAGACGTGGACATAATGATTCCGGTAGGTTTTTTTGTTAATATTTGCAAAACTCTTCAAGGTATGCACAGAACTAAAACTACGGTGCTAAGTAAAGGTAGTATTCATACTTAAGCTAGGTTTAAATTATATTAAAAATTTGTCACGAGTGTTCACGAGTAAAAGAAATATATTTTGTTTGCTAAATGAAGTTGTGAATCTATGGAGTTTTATAAGTCTAGTGTTAAAAAGTGGTCCTTCAAACCACGACAATCATTTAGGTATTTAATAAAAACTTTTTAACAAAAAAAATTACCGACAAAAGAAGAAAGGAACTGAAAAGTGAAAAACTATTGTATAAATTTTAGGACAGCGCCAAACATGCAAAAACAAAAATATTATTCTACTATTATATATGCTATAATATTGCTATTCTTTTGTCGGTTTAATTTTTTGTTAAAATGTTTTTATTTTTTAGTTTTTTTTTGTGCCTAAAATAATCAACTACAGGTTTCCGTCATGTTGTAGTGTCATTAGAAATACATATGTGTGCTAAGTTTCAACTAAATCGGTTCAATTCGGTTCATCGGTGTAAAGTCAATGGGTGAACAATCATTCGTCTGCTATTTTTTCTACCCTCAGGGTTGAAATTTTTATTTGAAATTTTAATGGGACCAAATTCGAACCATACCCTATCCAATAAAGAATTATGGAAATCGGACTATCCTGTAAAAAGTTATGCGTTGTCCAAGAAAAAAAAATACGTAAAAAATAAAAAAATATATAGATACGGGTTGACTTAAAAACCTCCTCCGTTTTTTCGTCAGATAAAAAATGAAATACATTAATGCTTTTAGTGCCATTTTGGATTGTTCATTGTACTCTCTTGTTCTACGTATACGCCGTTGGATTATTTGAATATCAATGGAAACACGCTGAGGGTGCAGAAGACTTTATCAAGAGTTATTTCAGCCTTTCTATTTTAATTTTGGTATTAAATAATACTTGGTGGTGGTGGGAGAAAAGGTGCGTATTGTTACTTTATTTGGTACTTCTTTGTGCATGTTCTATACACCACTAATAGGCATTGCAGGCAACCAATTGAGAAATAGTAGCCCACATATTTTACTTTTTGTTTTTCACTTCGAACATGTCACATGTTAGGTACGTTTTAACATTTTTGTAGCATTGAATAGCAAATGTTGCATTTGGTCAGCTGTAAAAACATCCCCCTTTTCACTGAGCTGTTTTGTTCAACCCACAGGCATAAAGGTCGTGTTTTCTCGAAATAGCTGTTTTTGTATTTTGACACTTCTTTTACCGGGAGGCGACATGTCTTTTTGGACCATTTTTGTTCTTCGTACTAACGTTCAAAAGTCAATACTTCCGAACAAATCCCGAGATGGAGGACGTGCTTTGTCCCTTGCTTTTTCTTCACTGTACCCTTCATCCGAATGTAAGCACTACCTTTTGTGCCTATTTTCTAGCCATTACATTTATAATAAAATAATGGTACAAACGCTGATTAATTTTATAGAACGCTGTTGAAAGCAATTTTAAAAGATATCGACAAAAGTGATCGCATGTCTCGGCGATCACCCATCCTCGAGACAAAACATGAAAAATTGGTGAGGATTATCAAGTGGATTATATTGATATTCTATGGAACCAACGTTTGTAACGGTCTTCTTGTCTATTGGCCAAACCGCATTAATCTAAACGCCAAATATTATATGACACCATGCGTTGGTAAGTAGATCTATTTTATTGTTCTAGTAAAATGCTTTCTAGGGTTAAATATCGATCTTAGTTCTGTTTGAAATTTAGCTAAAATATCCAGCCATGGTTGTTGTTTGATAATGTACACGACAACTGTATTACTTATTGTCATTGAAATTAAATAAAACTGAAAATAAAAAGTAGAAAACAGGTTTTAATACACAAACTTCAAAAAGAAGTGACGTGAATCGAGCAGTTGCTAGTTGGTGTGAACATTTGGGTAATCTTTAATGGCCTTCAAAGAAGGAGAAGGTTCTCGACAATACAGACAAAAAAATTCAGCCAAAACTGTATTTTTTTAAGTGCACAATCACATCGAAAATTCTGATCAGATTTTAGTGAATAATTTTTATTGGATAGATTATAACTCCATAGTGTGGTCCTAATAAAAAGGAACCATCGCAAGGGTTTCGTGTGGCATGATTAGACGCATTAAGGAAGATGTGTGCTGTTTTAAATGTAATTATTAACACATATATTCGATACCAAGTTATTAAGAGTTAGTGGTTTCCTACTTCTACTGATCATGTTTTGTTTGTCTATTTATATTGAAGCCTAAAATATACTAACTGGATTAATATCATAACAATGTCTATAAGTGAATGCCGAAAACCTATAAGTGACTGACGGCTCACGGGTCGCTACAGAATTCTCTATAAAAACAGCTAACAAAGCAACCTTAAAAGTGTGGTTAGTAAGGGGATTATTATAAAAATGTATGAAATTTCTTTCTTTCTTTCTTTCAAATTCTGTACTAAATTAATGATGCAAAATTATTGTAATTCAGAGGCGAAATAAAGAGAATTAAAACTTTCCATTTTGAACAAACAAAAAATATACAAACGTCAAATGAGTCTATTATCATAAACTTAGTCACAGATAACATAATACTATACTAGTACAGATACCTCATCCCATACAACGAAATGCGACCCTCCTAACTCGGGCAATTCCGCGGGCTACTATTTTTTAGCCTACAAAGGCGCTGGATGCCGCTAGCAGCGCGAGAGATAGCTAGAGCCACCTAGCGATGAATGGAAAAAAAATATTTACTTACCAATAAACACGCAACCAATAGATGGCGATAATTAGTATGTAATCAGCAGGTAGGACTGTTCGTTATATTAGATAACCGATAAAATAACTTATTACTTATAAATAATCAAACGGCCTATTATTTATTACATCCGGTAAGCATTATTTATATTGCGCGAATATATTTATTATTACATACGACCAGATCTAAGTACGTGCAACATCTCACCATTCAAGGTCAATTTCACTTCGATCATCGTTGTGTAATATTTGTATCCCATGCCAAATTATGCTCTAGTACAACCTCATAACAACTATATTCCCATCAATGTACAAAAATATTAGTAAAAATAATAGTCAAACCACAGATTTGATAATATTTTCGTCAAACTAATATATTTGTTTGTCTTAACTTTAACCTTAGATTAGAATATTGTTTGAAGAAAATCAATGCGGATAACTCGTTTGACATCGTTGCGAACACTCTTAGCAGTAAGTAGATGATCTACCCACCTACCATTGCAGCATTGACGCTGCGACACGCGACGATCACGAGCAAGCCGGGCTGCCAGTAAGGACAACTTATTTTCAAATATCAAATTAATCAATTCAACATCTCGTACTATTATACACAAAATCAGTGTTGTACAATGTACGATGTTACGTCACTCAATCACGTCACGTGTACCGAACACGTACCGTGCACTTAAACTTATTGAAAACACCGACACCACCACACCAACAGTTATTAGCTTAGATCATAGCGGCCTCACTTATCTTAATTTTGTCTTAATTTTATAGACAAAGTCAAAATGCCGAAGCAAGTTTTAAATAATTTGCACGACGACACTTTTTTGAGCGACTAAGCAAATAAAATGAAAAAAGTATAATAATGTATCTGATCTGAAATAGTAATATAGTTCATACCGGCCTCAAAATTTGATACGTGTAGTATGGATTACGTAGAAAAAAAAAAACACAATCAAAAGCATAAACCTAGGTACTTAAAACCGTAATAGCATCCGTAATAGCTGTAAATTTCTCTTTACTACTTTATTATTTTTACAAACAATTTATACCAGAATAAACGTTAGTTCATAAGTAATTAGGTATTTGTATTTTTTTTAAATAACTAATTAAAAACCTTTAACTGCCCAGAACTCAGCGCTTGTAGAGGTAAGACCTGTGCCGATTTTTTTAACGCCAAACAACAGAACGTGAACCGTATACTACGTCTGCCTATTTTTGATCACGGAAGTATGTTTTGGTTATTTTCTATATATTGAACAATTATTTTGTAGGATGTAGAGCTTATCTTGACTCAATTTAGGTTATGTATTTCGAGTGTATGAATAGTATAGACTATGATTATAATGACAGTTCGAATTACAACATCTTACTACAGTTAAATAGTAGCAGCATATTTTTTTTAAATTTATTTATTTATTTTAAAAACTTAGTACTATGTTACAGATAATAGCCAAGCTGCCAAACTATTATCTGTAACATAGTTAAGTTTTTGAAATAAATAAATATATAAAAAAAATATAATAAATATATAATATATTTAAGCATCACATCAATCTCGCCATACATTTGAAAACAAATGCAAATTTAAGTTATGTATAAATAATTATGTCTGTATGTTTGTAACGATGTATGTATCTAATAGGTAAGTACGAAAGAGTTTCAATTGTATGCAGTATGTATAGTATGCAAACATATTTGTTTGGCACGCTGTGCGTCCAAGTGTGTTTAGTTAACTTGAGGTGTGATATATAGATTTCTCTATCACTACATATTATAAAACAAAGTCCCCCGCCGCGACTCTCTGTCTGTCTGTCTGTCTGTTCGCGATAAACGGAAAAACTACTGAACGGATTTTCATGCGGTTTTAACCAATGGATAGAGTGATTCAAGAGGAAGATTTATATGTAGTATACATGCATATTATTATAGAGAAAAGTCGAGAAATTCAAAGATTTGTAATGTCATGTCGTAACAAACATATTTTTGTGCGCTTACATTGCAAACGCTGGCTAAACCTTACGAGATAGATCAAATTAATGTACTACAGAATTGTATATCTTAAAAAGATCAATAAAAAAGTCCGCGATGGTATATGTGTATCTCCTAAGGATAGCCCACAGTAACCATTTTTATCTTTTACATATTACAAAAAAAATATGGGTTATTTATCAACCATTTTAAACAATACCGTATTATTCCTTATCCAATTAAATACATTAGGTACGTTCTGCATTTCATGTACATCAAAATTGCCCTTTCCAGCATACAATAAAAATTAATATCTTAGAAGATATCAGAGATTTAAAAAGCGGGGGCAGAGCGGCTGTCGGGCTGAACTGTTTTTGATTATTCTTTTTCGTTAGATAGGGTACCTCAAGGGTGGTCCCATGTCAAGGAAGTCAGGATCTGTTGATGGGATCCTGATAAAATTGAGAGAAACCCTCGAAAATTGTAGGAACGAATAGTGTTTCTGTTTATTTTTCATTACTTTATGAGGTTTTTGCGTTTAGAATAATCATCATATCATGTAGCTCAGCTAATGATGAAAAAAAAATCATATTATAAGAATCTTCACTACATATTTTAAAAAAAAGTCCCCCGCCGCGTCTGTCTGTCTGTTCGCGATAAACTGAAAAACTACTGAACGGATTTTCATGCGGCTTTCACTAATAGACAGAGTGATTCATGAGGAAGGTTTAGGTGTATAGTTTGTATCCGTGCGAAGCCGGGGCGGGTTGCTAGTTTTTTAATAATGATGACTCTGATTTGTATCTGGCATGAGTCGAAAACGCTCCGTGTACAAATGTTTTAGAAAGACATTACAAACATCTACGTTAATGAAAGTAAATGAAGCAAGGTACACCTGCCTTAAATAAAATTATAATATCATTATCTTATGTTATTTTGTAGCAATCGATATACGAGTATAATAAAGGAAACGAAATATGATTATAAAAAAAAACAGTCAGTAGTAGGACTGTATGTCAGAAGTGAAAACAACTTCACAATGTATTTGCTTATACATACACATCTGTATATATATAATTAGGTTAAAAATAAAAAGTAGGTAATAACATATCTAAATGTATACACAGGGTACACTGGAAGTTCTGTGCTCCTGGCCGCTCATAAATATTTGAATTTCGAATGTTATTTTTTTTAAATATAAGAAACTCGGCTCCGTCTTACGAATTTTCGATCAGGTCACGTGTCCTGACGTGAGTTTAAAATTTTTAACCATCCCAAAAAGTGCGCAACGCCGCTAAAGAAGTTTTCACTTCAAAAAACAACATATTAATTTTCGTACTTAGAAGTTTATAGGAATGTTTCACGATACGACGACATAGGGAACCCGAAAACAGTCTCGTAAGAAAGAATCTCTTTTTTCTCTTTCTCTCTTGATTTCTTTTTAAATAAATTTTTTGACAAGCAATAACTGCCGAAGAGTTGCAAGGCGCGGCTAAGAAATGAAGATTCATAGTCTATGTGAATGAGATTTGATAGTTCAATACCTGTTAAAATGCTGTGGGGTGCTGACGAAGAATGTTACCCCCCCCCCCCCTCCACTCTTTCTCTTACTGTGGGTGCCGTAAGATTTGGCTAGGGACAAAAAACCATAAGGTGTGCAGCGTCTATCGCGAAACCACAAAACCCCATACCCGAACACTGCGCCCGCCTACCAAGCGTGGCAGTATTGGTAAAAAACCCGTAATGAGAGCAAATAGAATGATCAGGCCCCGAGTCTCAGGCAGCCCTGCTATTCCTGGCTACGGTAGCGGTTACTGTATCTGATCAAACATTCGGCTAACAACCCTTTAAACGGCAACTGGCCCTGGTAACACACAACCTTCGCACAGTGAGGATTAGCGAAAAGATTGACGATGATGAACAGGAAATTGTAAAAAAACATGTTGAAAGAGAGTGTCTTTGGAGTTTCTTGCCTGTTCTCCTCCATAGGATCTGCGTACTGGAACAGACTATCTTCACGACTGACTTATTCTGACTGACTCAAAACGTTGACAATTCAAAAATACTTATTGGATTAATTACCAATAGGTATTTTTAAATTGAAATATTTGTATAGTTTTTTATTAATTTAAATCACATTTTTAATATGGAAATAATTTTATTTAAAATACCTACTTAATGTTTTTAAAAATAAGAAACTTCATACTATCATAATCTATACGAGCAAAGCGGCAGGCGCATAGCTAGTGGCTGGAACATTACGCATTATTAATAATATTTTAAGACAGGAAGTAAAACAAATAATTTAATAGTAGAAAAAGGATCATGATTGCTTAGTCACTGCGGTAACACAGTGTCAGGAACTCGCGAGTGCAACCTAGTCGATATCGTGCGTAAATACCTAATTTTGTAAAATGCAATTATGTGTTATAGCTCTTAACGTATAATTACTTAACAGGTTATCACAGACATGATTTGTTTTAGGTATCTCTATGTGTATGTTCGTACTTATTACACAATAACATCAGTAATGACATTGTATCCGATTATACAATGCATCTACTAAACAAACAGCATACTTAGGCCTGCCATTACTTAAATTGCCGTCGCCGGACAAAAACTTAAAAAAATCCGGACACATGGGTGAAATCGAGATTCTTTTCCGGATACCTTAAAAAAACCGCCGATTCCATTTAAATTTTTATCTTGTTAAAGATTCATCTAACAATTGTAATTGTTCCTTGGCACAGAGTGTCCGGGTTTTACCCGAACACTTTTTGGAAACCCCGCCCGATTTTTTTATAGTATCTTTGAAATCCGAATTAATAATTTACCTACAATAGAAAATGCAAAAACATAACGCAACAATACAGTTTCATTAAAATTTGGCCAACTATCAATAGTCAATACCTACAAACTCAATAACAAAACCGATAGGTACGGTTTTGTTTATAGTGTTACTTCAACGTAGTACCAGAAATTGCCGCCAGAGGACCGAGAGGACAATATTGAATTTTGTCAAAATAAGAAAACTGCATTTAAGAAGCTTTTATTCAATTTTGCCGTGTTTAGGGTATTTTATGAAATTAGAAAATACTTTTATCAGGACCTAATATTGATTTTCCATAAACTTCAATAACAAATCGATACCCGTAACGCCATCTATTGATATTTGTTTGAACCATTTTTCTTTTGTTAGAGATGGGACCCCATGACTTAGTATACTAAGCGTAATAGACGAACAGTCTCCTCATTTTCGCGAGACCGAAATTGAAATATTTGTGTGTGCGAGTTTTACTGACGTGTCCGCAATATCGATATAAATAATAATAATTATAGTTTAAAAAACCAAAAAACACGCTTTTATAGAAAATTCACCTAAAAAAATTAAAAAATTAAATCGAATTATTGCATTGTCGTCGGTCTTTGACAGGTGTGCAAAATTTGAATGAAATTTGGCCGTTTAAAGTGGGTCAAAATCTCGCCCAAAGGAGTCGGTTACAAACATACAAACAAACATACAAACAAACATACAAGTAAAGCTAATATAAAGCGTGTAAAAAAATCGGCAATATTTATATCACTATGGATTGGAAGTACTAAGTTTATGTCTATTAACGATATCCAAAAAATGCCAAATGTCATTTCTTTTTAACCGACTTCAAAAAGGAGGAGGTTCCATTTCTTCTATCGCGTAAAAGTTTTTTTCTTTCCCTCGAGAATACTACTTTTTTTCTGGCTAAAAGGTATCCTATCTGTACCATTGACAACGTGCAACTATGCTAAATTTCATGATGAGCGGTTAAGTAATTAAGGCTTGGAAGTCTATTCAACCAACACACATACGCATTATATACTTATTAGTT
This sequence comes from Euplagia quadripunctaria, assembly GCA_963859945.1. Lineage (NCBI taxonomy): Eukaryota > Metazoa > Arthropoda > Insecta > Lepidoptera > Erebidae > Euplagia > Euplagia quadripunctaria. The sequence goes on along the minus strand of OY982564.1, from coordinate 8,188,728 downwards.
AGGACAGGATACAGAACAGTAAAGTCACGATTGATTTTAACATAAGGAGTTCGAGAATTATAAATAATATACCATTATATTGTCTTCATATATTATAAAATTCAGATAACTTTATTTAAAAAGATGGCTTTACAATAGAATAGAATATACTGGATTGTACACCATTACGAGTTAGGTTAAAGTGAGTGTACAACATTGATATGTATGTAATGGGGAGCCTTATCGCTGAATGCAATTTCTTCCGTTCAACCTTAGGATAGACAAAAATAATATCAAAAAGAAACTTATGGGTAATTTTGGTAATTTGGTGAGGAAAAGAAATAGAGAGAAAAGCGCATTTCAGTTGGCAGGAATTAAAATGTCATTAAAAACTAGGTACTTCATACCTATATACATACAAATAACAGGACAAATAATTTTGTGATCATTTGTTCTGTGCCTGGGTGTAATTTTTCTATAATATGTATGTATCTAGAAATATATAAGTATGATTATCAGCAGTCTGGTTACCATAGTACAGGCTCTGCCTAGTTTGGGATCAGACGGTCGTGTATGATATGTGTCAAGTTATTATTATTATTTTATACAATATAATAAGATAATACACCTTTAGAAGCTTTGTTACAAAAATATTTTTGCTAAGGACTTATAAAATATATCTATGTAAACATGATAATCTTCACGGGTATAATTCTTTCTATGACCAACAAAAGAACGTCTTACGCAAAACCAGAACGTCTTATTGCTAGTTGCTGCTGTATCTTGCAATACATTATTAGGTACATATACGTATTGACAGTCATTATTTAGTAAAATACGTTCTATTGTTCACCACACCTTAAGCCTACCTAATAAAGTTTTATAGCTAAAACATCAACACTGTTTATTATGTGCACTATATATTAATTTTCTAGAAAATCCCCGTTTCTTCTAGAATTATGTAGATAACTGCATACTGTTTAAGAGACGGCGAAGATCTCTCGAGGTTTTCCGTTACTTCCTTCCTAGGGTTTGCTCGAGTCCCTTGCAATAGATCCACGGTGTGACCGAACATCGGGGCTTAGTCGGTTCGATTCCGTCATACCACTTCACCGATAGTCACAGTGAGGTTTACCTAATGTTATACGTTGGATTAGCAAAACGAAAATATTTTATAAAGGTGGCTTAACAATTCTGTTTCGCTGTTATTGCATGTTAGAAATTGTATTAGACAAGATAATGTACAGCATTAACGTATATTATTTCAAATTCTAGGCCTGGAACCGGTAACAAGAAGCCCCTATGGTGAGATCTGTATGATAATGCTTGGCCTCGAAGAACTTTGCATCTCAACTGTTGTTCTGAACTTTCAAGCGCTTCTGCTGCTCTTAATAGCTCATACATCAGTTATGTACCGGTTATTGTCGCAAGAGATGATGATGCTTAATGAAAATGTGTCCGAAGTAAAAGCTTTGGCTAAAGAATTGCTGCCATCTTTAATTTGTCGACACTCTTTGACCTTGGATGTAGTAGAGAAGCTGAAGTCTTTGTACAGTGTTCCCCTTGGAATTAATTTTGGAACCAATGCCGTCTGCATATGCTTATTTTGTTATTTGCCTCTCCAAGAATGGTTTAAATTTATGCCTATTCTCGTGTATTGTTTCCTTTTGTACTTCCTGTATTGCTTTCTTGGTCAACGTCTGATAAATGCTTCGGAAGATTTTGAGAGAGCAATATACAGCTGTGGATGGGAGAATTTTGAATTGAAGGAGAAGAAACTGGTGTATGTGATGCTCCGTCAAGCACAAAAGCCCATTCAGCTGCTAGCCGCTGATATTATTCCTGTCAATATCTCTACTTTTGCGACTACATTGCAAGGGGTTTTTAAGTTTGTGACTGTAGTGAAGTTTTAAAATAAAATTAAAATATGTGTAATTTTAGTAAAAATAGTATTTAGTAAAAATAAAGTATCATGTTACTGTAATTTGGTCAGTTAGCTGGACAGTTAACTTATAAATCAGACATATTAAATGTAACTAGAGATCGGCTGGTGGTCTAATTTCAACCATAACTAATTATTAATATATTTTTTTTGTTTGTTTATTTCATTGGCCAGTATAACTTGAACTGTCATTATAAAGAATTTCTGTACATGAGAGGTCACCATATACTGGATGCATGTAGATTAATGTAGCTGTTTTCACGTAATTACATACCGCCGCCACTAAGGTCCCTGAAAACAAATAACAGTTTTAAAATTCACTATAAAAGGTACCTTCTTGCAGAACAAAAGCAAATTCTACAATATACAAATTAAATACACTTACCTACTTTTCACGACTTAAAAATATTTGCTCCACCACCTTTGCTTGACTCACTTCTCTAAAATCCGTACAAATATTTGTCTCTAATAACCTATTGTTATTACTTCTTCTTTATCACAAATACTTTCATACATATAGTATTGTTTTCATGTTTTGATGACAAAGAGATATGGCATGGTTGCAACCGCCACCAAACAAACCAGACATTATCATGGGGCGCGTATTGTGTGTCGTGTTTTACGTAATGGCGGGCGCGCGCGTCTTCTGGGATTGTGTTCTCTTACTACATCCACGATCCCGCATAAGCACGTCTCGCTCGATGGCAGATGAATGCTTCCAGCATAATGAACGGTAGTAATATACCTACCTATTATGGAATATTTGCCTACCTACAAGTAGTGGGTAAATACTTTATACTAGCAGTTCCCGCGGGGCTTCGCTTGCTTGTATTTTTTTTTCTTTTTTAATTAGATACTTTAATTTTATTGATGCATTACACTAGCATGTACATAATACTTATCTATTTAGCTGTACTCTGTAGATTCAAACATAATGTCACCACACTCACAACATCCTCACACACACACACCCTCACACACGCAAATACCAATAAAAAAAAAAATTAAAAGGGCCCAGTTGAAAACCAGCGTCAGGCACCCACCAGTGCCCGGCACAAAGCTGAACTGGGCTCCCATTTTGGTGCGAGACCGCGAGATGACTACTTCTCGTCTTGTAAACTTAAGCTAGGTACATCTCCTAAAACTCAGCTATATGTTTAAAATATGATAACTGCTTCACTCTGTTAGCGTCTCGTTTAGTTGTACCAGAATAAACGTATTTTCTTTCTTTCTTCTTCTTTCTTTCTAATTTCGAAAATCTTAGCTTTCTGCACTTCTTCAATATATAAACTTAAAATATTCACACTTTCACGTTCCTCCTTTCGTGATTTTTTCTTAAAAATACTTAAAAAGAGTTTTATTCACGTATTAATATAGAGATATCTCTGATTAAAGATATTATCTCTGTTTCATTTGTCATTTTTATTTATATTTCGAACGACATTGGTCCCGATTCTATTGTACACTCGACTAAACTAAAACCTGACTTAATTTCTTCATATGAAATCAACCTTGTCTTCTTCGTAACAAGGTCTATTTGTTACTGGCATCTATTTCTCAGCGCCACTATATTTCACTAAAACCTATCAACCTATACTCAACTTTATTTCTACGCAGCGAGAGTCCCCATTTATTCAAATGCCGTATAATTGCTGTAAAAAAACTTGTTCAAAACAAACTAAGATGACGTTATTTTAATCGACACCTACGAAGACGCTTACTAAAAACACAGAGCAAAAGAGATGGCATTCAACGGGTAGCGGCTCTCGCTACGTTGTATTAAAGTTTATTTAAGCGTGTCAGACTTTAGTCGACAAATAAATTGCTTATTTCGATAGCGACATATGTTACCTACTTGTTTAAATTTGAAAAAAGACCTTGTTTCAAAGCGTACAAGGTTTACATTTTGTATGAAGAAAATTTACTCAATTATAGTCAAGAGAGTAAATACAACAGAATCGACACCATTGTAGCATTTGACAATCGAAGGAGCAATGCATTTTCGGACGTCATAACTGAAATGCATTATTTATAAGTACCTGGGAGACCGAGCTTTGCTCGGTAGCTCTTTTTTAATTTATTTTTTTTAAATTCCATTTTTACAGGAAATCCAACTATGCAGTTAAATTTAAAATGCAAAACTGTATCTGTATACAAAATTTCATCAAAATCGTTGGAGCCGTTTATAAGATTCGATTATATACAAGACTTGGTCATTTAAAGGTATTAATTAGATTGGATAACATAAAAATTGATCCTATTGTCGATTGTTTATTTATATTCCAGAGTTTGTTGCCGGCAAAGGAGTTTTATCCGAAAGATGTTTTAGTTCACAGGATTTTTAAGTTTAATAACCACTAACTTTTGCCCGCGATTTCACTGGCGTTAATATAGATTTTACAGCAGAAACAGCAGTACACGGAAAGCCCCTGTGTCAGCCGGAAAGTAAGGACTTATTTAGGCGTTTCTACAATGGCTAAGCGTTCATAGGGCTTCTAGCTAGGGAATCTGGTACTCTATATCTGATACTATAATATACAACATTATAAATTTCAATAAATAAAATAATTCTGTCTGTCTGTTACGTTTCCATGCCTTAACCACTGAATTTCAATGAATTTTGGTATACAGATAGAAAGAACTTCGTAGAAAGACAGTTTACTTTTTGTAAAGAAAATAAAACTTGAAGGTAATAGAGTTTTGTAAGGGAAATCAATTATTTCTCAAGTTTAGTGACATAAAAATTCATGTTTTGGTAATAAATATATTATACCTAGTTTAAAAAGCTTAAAAAATACGCCTTAATGGCAAACCGAACTAAAGAGAATACAATATTTTTTATTGTAAAAAAGCGTTTTTTGTTTTTCACTATATTTTTATAATAACTTCTTTTACTAGTAGCTATCTCGTTTTTCGTTGAAAATTTAACGAAATTTTACCGTCCGTAAGCAAAACGAATCGTTTCTTGATTATAGGAACGCGGCATGAGTGGCCCTGCCTGGTACTGTGACACGTATGTTTAGTCTCATTACAATGGTAATGCCACAGGACCTGTCAGACGGATCCAACTCTGTCTACAATAGACAGAAAGTTAGAACTAAGTATTCATCTTGTCACATTCTCATCTAAGGTAATTATTTTCACATTTGACTTTTTATCTCCAATCCGAGTGTTAGCTAAGCCATTTGTACTTTCTAAGTGTATTCGTGCTCTGAACTAAGATTATACAGCATTCTTATGAAAGTGACGCAGTGAAAATTATGGATTGTTTGTTATGTAATCTATAGAAAGTAACTTAGTCAGTGTCTTCTTCAAGATTTAGCTACAAAACGGAGTTAATAACATTACATCACACTGGAAACGAGTTATAAGCTTAAAGACATTGTATGATTATAACTATAATAATAACTTGACACATCTCACACACGGCTGTCTGATTCCAAACTAGATGGAGCTAATAATGACTGGCCTGTTGGCCTAGTGGTTAGTGATCCTAATTGCTATGCCATAGGTCGTCGGTTCAGTTCCCATCGAGTCTGGGTGTTCTTTGTGTTCGTTGTTTGTATGTTTGTAAAGTCCCCTGCGACACAGGAATAGTTAGGAACTATGCGGGAGTTGTATTTTTAAATAGAAAAAAAATAGGTATGTGTTAAACAATATGTTGCTTTATATTTAATACTAACTGTTGCCCGCGACTTTGTTCGGGAAACTTACATTTTCCGGGTTAAAAAGTAACCTATGTGCTATTCCAGACTGTAATCTATCTCTGTACCAAATTTCAACTAAATCCGTTCAGCCGTTTTTGCGTGAAAGAGTTACAAACATCCATCTATCCTCACAAACTTTTATAATATTAGTAAGATTTGTTAGGTTTTTAACATAATAATTTAAAATTGTTTCTTAAATGTTTTATTTAGGTCATATTTTATTTCAAAGGTTTTGATTCCATTTTTTTTGTACTATTTATCAAACAATATCGAATCCTCTGAATACCTTCACATCTCAATATTCTTTTGCCGGTCTCGGGAATTAACGCGATCCCGAAAAGGTATTACATACCTCTGAATTGCCTGACGTTTCGACCAGGTTGCACTGGCCGTGGTCACAGGCTGACCAACTCAGTGGTGCACGCTCGCCGTCGCCTAGATCGTGAGGCGAAACGACGAGGCCATTATGGCATAACAAAAATATCAAAAATATCGAAAATATGCGGGAGAATGAAGAACCTTCTACCTTACCTAACTTTGAAAATTTCTAGAATTACTAATTTTATTGTTATTAATTGCTTGCTAACATTTTAGCTCATAATAATCAAAATAAAGAAAATATTCTGCAACACTTTTTAATCAAATGTACAAAACTTATATTATTAACAGGTTTTTTGACTTAAATGGTCGTTTTCTGCAAAAAACAATTTGTACTTTATCGGCAGAACAATTATAAGACATTGACAACTTCTCAGCTAATATAAATAAAAGGAAAAAGTAACGTCAAGATTTTGTAAAGAAAATTTTGTTGCAACCTCTTTCCTGCTCCATCATCATCCGACTATATTCTAGCTATAACTTATTTATTAAGATCATTCCAATAAGCTCAAACAGTATACTCAACTTTAATATACTCAAAGCCTCATCAACTTACAGCAAAGGTACTGTTGTAAGTTGATGAAGCTGAGTATCCAGCTGATTCCAGATGACGTTGCATGTTACCTTGTCATTTTAACATCATTGAAGTCACTGTATTTCAAGTCAATTAAATTGGATGTTATTCATGTCCCTTCAACAATTTAGAAAGAGCTAATTATCTTAAAACAGCTGAATGGATTTTCTTTCAACACTCTCGATCAAGTCAAAGAAAAAACAAACTAAATTAAAATCGGCCCATTCATTTAGGAGATACGATTCCGCAGACACAAATAGTTACCCGCGTTAAACATTAATTAAATTAGGTTAATTAATTCATACTAAACGGTTTGACAGCTCCTTTATCACAGTTCGAGGATTTTGGTTTTCCAGACAATTATAATCCTACAACCTTCAAGAGTAGAGTGAATAAGTTTCGTTAGAATAGGTGTACCATCTTTGTCTTCATCTCCACTTTCCATCAGGTGAGTTTGAAGACAAGCGCCTATTCCTTTACTGAATAAAAAAAAGGTGTGTCTCAGTTCCGACGCGCGACTGGAGTTTACAAGTTACTGGAGGGTCTCTCTCTCTCCCTTTCTCCCTCTCCCCCCCTCTCCCACCTCTCTCACCTATATATTCATCATTTGTATACGCTGTACAGTATATATTCTATATATATATCACATAAAGGTATATACACATATCTACTTACATGCGTTGACTCTTAAGGTGTAAACTCCGATGAAGCACAACAAAGCGTTAAAGCGTTACGCTGCCCTACGATCACTAAATTTCTTCATATTTTTTCATAATGGGCCTTATATGAAAATCGATTCTTTAGGAGTAAACTCCAAAAGTAAAACATAACACCCCTCCTTTTTAGCTTTAGAGGTTCAAAAGTTAAGTTAAGACTTACTTGGACTAAATTCATTATCACTTTGGAAAAATTAGAAATAAAGGCTATGAAGCTTTAATAATATAACGCACGCTAAGTATATTATGTTAAGATAGATCATTAGATTTTGACACATATTACTATGCCAATTTCTAGTTAAGATTTTAATTTAAAACCTTCAATAAACTCAAGTCCTCAACATTTCGAAACACATCGTTAGCGTAGTATCTAATGACAATAGAGCGTACTTTGGTATGAAACCACAAGAGAACATGAAACTTCAATGTCAGCCAAAGCAAAGATTCCGTAGCGCTGATTGAAATGTTGCAATTATGAAACCAAAATCTTGCACAATATTCGTACCACAATAAAATAGAATAAAAAAAATAGGCAGTCATGGGACTGCCGACAGAAGTGAAAACTTAAACGAAACGACGAACTTAAAACGTCACATTTAGTAATAAGGAGCTTACAAAACTCAATGTTTAGATTAGCGCCCTTTAGTGGATCTATACCATATAATACATATATATGTATTAAAATGCACAAACGTGCCTAAAGAAGTTTTCACTTCAAAAAGGGTGAGGTATACTTCGGACACCCGGTTGGAACGAGGTTCTTATACATACATTTAATGGATTGAATAAATTATACCAAAATAAATATTTATAGTAAATATTGTAAAAAGTCGAAATTAAAATTTTGCCATCTGCGAAATTTTGCCTTAACTAATATATGGATAATTAGTATATATCAAACTACAGAAGTATCGCGCGGAATCCACAGATGGCGTAAAAATATTTTTTTAAATATAAGAAACTCGGCTCTGTCTTACAAATTTTCGATCCTGATGCGAGTTTAACATTTTTTACACATCCGAGGGCCCGCTTGGCTCGCCTCGTGCTCACTCGCCGTCACTCGGCTTCATCTTACGAATTTTCGATCAGGTCACGTGTCCTGACGCGAGTTTTAAATTTTTTACCCATCCCAAAAAGTGCACAACTTTTTGGGATGGGTAAAAAATTATAATTATAAAGAAGTTTTCACTTCAAAAACTTTCGTGAGTTGTAGTGTATATCTATATGGTTTTACTTACGTGTGAATTTCGAGGATGCCCGGCTAGTTTCGGACCCAACGAGGGATCTTTTATCAAGGGTTAGAGCTACCTTCGCTGACGGTATCAGCCGCTGCATAGCTTGAGCAGGCCAGGTTCACTCCGCAGTTTAGGTATAAAGCTACAAGTATTTTAGTTAGTTCGATGCTCACTTTCGCGCTGCGTCGCGTCATCCGTCCGTATTTAGACTATCGAGTTATTAGTACCTTGCCTAGGTTTATTTGTTCACAAAAATAAAGTAATAGGCACATAACTTACTGGTGATAAAGTATTCAGATTGATTAAGGTAATTAGCGCTGTGCGACATGAATTGCGACTTTATTCTGTCGAAACAAGAGTCGCTATTTATTTAAATGATTTTGGTCGAGTGTGACTTCTGTACCTGTACTATTATGTACTCTGAGAAATTGAGTTGTGCGAACTAATCGCGCATCCCCGAAATACACATGTGAATAAAATCGTATATCATTGATGATCATGAAACAATAAAATGATACTATTAATCAAAATTAAAGGAATATAAAGAATCGGAGATTAGAATAGTAGATGATAAGACTATTTTTCAATTGTCACTACAATTGGGTTAATAGGAATGAGCTCAAAAAAATACAAATAAGTACATTATACTAATGATTATTAACTCTTAAAAGGTTCTAGTGAAAAAACTGAAGAGTTTTATTATGATCCCGATTATTGTCAACCATAAGACAAGTAATATGTGATTTTATTTTTTAAATAACTATATGTATGTAGTATGTTATTTTTATCGTTGTCAAAAGTAAGTGCCTCAGTACATTTTGATAATATAAAAATAAATGAAACTGGTCTCTTAAAAGAGCAGGAAGGTGCCCATAAGACCTTCATGTTTTTTTCTTTTAGAGTGATACTTCCTTAAGTTTATGTAATAGGAAGTCTTCCTATCCGTCTGGATTTCTGTGTATTCTGAGTAATCTTGAGAAGTGAACGTATTGCAGTACGGTTTTTGTTGATGTCAAGGAAAAAGACACGCTTTTAAAATTTCCCTAAAAATAGTAAAACTAATTTCAACCCTGACAAAGCTGCCGCGGGACCAATGACCGTTAAACGAGTCCTAGAGTGGACACCGCGTATGGGAAAACAAAAGGTAGGACGCCTTCCAGTCAGATAGACTGACGACATGAAGGAGGTTGCTGGGGTGGACTAGATGCGGAAGGCAGAGGAGCGGGTATTATAAAGCATAAGTTTCCGACAATAAAAAAGGTTGTATACCAATCTACTTTGCTAAGAAAAAAAAAATATATAAAAAAAATAATTAAATAACATGCAGTTTCTGTAAATGATGCGTGTTGCTTAGACTTTTTTGATGTGTGGATTTAACCTAGTCCGTGATCCACTCAGAGACTGTATATTATATACTGAAGGAATTTACCTTTAGGCACAGAATACGTTATAGTACCAGGTTTATATGCAAAGTCTTAAGACATACGTGGCGAGTCACTACTTGTCGTCCACCACAAGGTACGGTTTATAAAATAGGTCGGGCAGTCTTTGCGTATTTCGTATGTATAAAATTGAAGAAAAATCGGTTGTACTGTTTGTATCTGACTGGTTTTAATATCAATAAATATAGGACATTAATAAAAGAAAAATAAAAAGTAAAAAACACTTTTCCGCTATTTTTCAAATGTTTTTCTGTCCGTCAAAATGAGTGAATCTAACGAAGAAATTCGATATATTCTCTCTCAAGCTCAAGCCGCGAAACAAAATTTATTGTCAGTAAGAGTAGCACAAAGTTGGTTCAAGCGTTTTCATTACGGGAATTTTGTTATCAAAGATTCGCATCTCTACTGCCAACAAATGATGAGACTCAAGCAAGAAATTAAGAAAAAACGGCCGGAATTAATCGACAGAAAAGGAGTGGTGTTTCATTATGATAACGCCAGACCACAAACATCTTTGGCAGCAAAAATTGAGAGAGCTTGGTTGGGAAGTATTAATGCATCCACCATATAGTCCTGACCTTGCAACCTCAAATCTGCACCTGTGTCGGCCTCTTCAGAGTTCTGGGTAGTGTTAGGTTAAGATCAAGAGGGGACAGTTAAAACTACTTGTCCCAGTTTTTGATTAAAAATTTCAAGATATCTAAAGCAACGGGATTATGTCACTACCTACAAGATGGCAACAAGATATCGAACAAAATGGCACATAAATATTATAATGAAATGAAATTGAACTTTGAAAAAAAATGTTTTGAATTTTTATATAAAATACGAAGAAACTTTTTCATCTAAGGTAATTATTTTCACATTTGACTTTTTATCTCCAATCCGAGTGTTAGCTAAGCCATTTGTACTTTCTAAGTGTATTCGTGCTCTGAACTAAGATTATACAGCATTCTTATGAAAGTGACGCAGTGAAAATTATGGATTGTTTGTTATGTAATCTATAGAAAGTAACTTAGTCAGTGTCTTCTTCAAGATTTAGCTACAAAACGGAGTTAATAACATTACATCACACTGGAAACGAGTTATAAGCTTAAAGACATTGTATGATTATAACTATAATAATAACTTGACACATCTCACACACGGCTGTCTGATTCCAAACTAGATGGAGCTAATAATGACTGGCCTGTTGGCCTAGTGGTTAGTGATCCTAATTGCTATGCCATAGGTCGTCGGTTCAGTTCCCATCGAGTCTGGGTGTTCTTTGTGTTCGTTGTTTGTATGTTTGTAAAGTCCCCTGCGACACAGGAATAGTTAGGAACTATGCGGGAGTTGTATTTTTAAATAGAAAAAAAATAGGTATGTGTTAAACAATATGTTGCTTTATATTTAATACTAACTGTTGCCCGCGACTTTGTTCGGGAAACTTACATTTTCCGGGTTAAAAAGTAACCTATGTGCTATTCCAGACTGTAATCTATCTCTGTACCAAATTTCAACTAAATCCGTTCAGCCGTTTTTGCGTGAAAGAGTTACAAACATCCATCTATCCTCACAAACTTTTATAATATTAGTAAGATTTGTTAGGTTTTTAACATAATAATTTAAAATTGTTTCTTAAATGTTTTATTTAGGTCATATTTTATTTCAAAGGTTTTGATTCCATTTTTTTTGTACTATTTATCAAACAATATCGAATCCTCTGAATACCTTCACATCTCAATATTCTTTTGCCGGTCTCGGGAATTAACGCGATCCCGAAAAGGTATTACATACCTCTGAATTGCCTGACGTTTCGACCAGGTTGCACTGGCCGTGGTCACAGGCTGACCAACTCAGTGGTGCACGCTCGCCGTCGCCTAGATCGTGAGGCGAAACGACGAGGCCATTATGGCATAACAAAAATATCAAAAATATCGAAAATATGCGGGAGAATGAAGAACCTTCTACCTTACCTAACTTTGAAAATTTCTAGAATTACTAATTTTATTGTTATTAATTGCTTGCTAACATTTTAGCTCATAATAATCAAAATAAAGAAAATATTCTGCAACACTTTTTAATCAAATGTACAAAACTTATATTATTAACAGGTTTTTTGACTTAAATGGTCGTTTTCTGCAAAAAACAATTTGTACTTTATCGGCAGAACAATTATAAGACATTGACAACTTCTCAGCTAATATAAATAAAAGGAAAAAGTAACGTCAAGATTTTGTAAAGAAAATTTTGTTGCAACCTCTTTCCTGCTCCATCATCATCCGACTATATTCTAGCTATAACTTATTTATTAAGATCATTCCAATAAGCTCAAACAGTATACTCAACTTTAATATACTCAAAGCCTCATCAACTTACAGCAAAGGTACTGTTGTAAGTTGATGAAGCTGAGTATCCAGCTGATTCCAGATGACGTTGCATGTTACCTTGTCATTTTAACATCATTGAAGTCACTGTATTTCAAGTCAATTAAATTGGATGTTATTCATGTCCCTTCAACAATTTAGAAAGAGCTAATTATCTTAAAACAGCTGAATGGATTTTCTTTCAACACTCTCGATCAAGTCAAAGAAAAAACAAACTAAATTAAAATCGGCCCATTCATTTAGGAGATACGATTCCGCAGACACAAATAGTTACCCGCGTTAAACATTAATTAAATTAGGTTAATTAATTCATACTAAACGGTTTGACAGCTCCTTTATCACAGTTCGAGGATTTTGGTTTTCCAGACAATTATAATCCTACAACCTTCAAGAGTAGAGTGAATAAGTTTCGTTAGAATAGGTGTACCATCTTTGTCTTCATCTCCACTTTCCATCAGGTGAGTTTGAAGACAAGCGCCTATTCCTTTACTGAATAAAAAAAAGGTGTGTCTCAGTTCCGACGCGCGACTGGAGTTTACAAGTTACTGGAGGGTCTCTCTCTCTCCCTTTCTCCCTCTCCCCCCCTCTCCCACCTCTCTCACCTATATATTCATCATTTGTATACGCTGTACAGTATATATTCTATATATATATCACATAAAGGTATATACACATATCTACTTACATGCGTTGACTCTTAAGGTGTAAACTCCGATGAAGCACAACAAAGCGTTAAAGCGTTACGCTGCCCTACGATCACTAAATTTCTTCATATTTTTTCATAATGGGCCTTATATGAAAATCGATTCTTTAGGAGTAAACTCCAAAAGTAAAACATAACACCCCTCCTTTTTAGCTTTAGAGGTTCAAAAGTTAAGTTAAGACTTACTTGGACTAAATTCATTATCACTTTGGAAAAATTAGAAATAAAGGCTATGAAGCTTTAATAATATAACGCACGCTAAGTATATTATGTTAAGATAGATCATTAGATTTTGACACATATTACTATGCCAATTTCTAGTTAAGATTTTAATTTAAAACCTTCAATAAACTCAAGTCCTCAACATTTCGAAACACATCGTTAGCGTAGTATCTAATGACAATAGAGCGTACTTTGGTATGAAACCACAAGAGAACATGAAACTTCAATGTCAGCCAAAGCAAAGATTCCGTAGCGCTGATTGAAATGTTGCAATTATGAAACCAAAATCTTGCACAATATTCGTACCACAATAAAATAGAATAAAAAAAATAGGCAGTCATGGGACTGCCGACAGAAGTGAAAACTTAAACGAAACGACGAACTTAAAACGTCACATTTAGTAATAAGGAGCTTACAAAACTCAATGTTTAGATTAGCGCCCTTTAGTGGATCTATACCATATAATACATATATATGTATTAAAATGCACAAACGTGCCTAAAGAAGTTTTCACTTCAAAAAGGGTGAGGTATACTTCGGACACCCGGTTGGAACGAGGTTCTTATACATACATTTAATGGATTGAATAAATTATACCAAAATAAATATTTATAGTAAATATTGTAAAAAGTCGAAATTAAAATTTTGCCATCTGCGAAATTTTGCCTTAACTAATATATGGATAATTAGTATATATCAAACTACAGAAGTATCGCGCGGAATCCACAGATGGCGTAAAAATATTTTTTTAAATATAAGAAACTCGGCTCTGTCTTACAAATTTTCGATCCTGATGCGAGTTTAACATTTTTTACACATCCGAGGGCCCGCTTGGCTCGCCTCGTGCTCACTCGCCGTCACTCGGCTTCATCTTACGAATTTTCGATCAGGTCACGTGTCCTGACGCGAGTTTTAAATTTTTTACCCATCCCAAAAAGTGCACAACTTTTTGGGATGGGTAAAAAATTATAATTATAAAGAAGTTTTCACTTCAAAAACTTTCGTGAGTTGTAGTGTATATCTATATGGTTTTACTTACGTGTGAATTTCGAGGATGCCCGGCTAGTTTCGGACCCAACGAGGGATCTTTTATCAAGGGTTAGAGCTACCTTCGCTGACGGTATCAGCCGCTGCATAGCTTGAGCAGGCCAGGTTCACTCCGCAGTTTAGGTATAAAGCTACAAGTATTTTAGTTAGTTCGATGCTCACTTTCGCGCTGCGTCGCGTCATCCGTCCGTATTTAGACTATCGAGTTATTAGTACCTTGCCTAGGTTTATTTGTTCACAAAAATAAAGTAATAGGCACATAACTTACTGGTGATAAAGTATTCAGATTGATTAAGGTAATTAGCGCTGTGCGACATGAATTGCGACTTTATTCTGTCGAAACAAGAGTCGCTATTTATTTAAATGATTTTGGTCGAGTGTGACTTCTGTACCTGTACTATTATGTACTCTGAGAAATTGAGTTGTGCGAACTAATCGCGCATCCCCGAAATACACATGTGAATAAAATCGTATATCATTGATGATCATGAAACAATAAAATGATACTATTAATCAAAATTAAAGGAATATAAAGAATCGGAGATTAGAATAGTAGATGATAAGACTATTTTTCAATTGTCACTACAATTGGGTTAATAGGAATGAGCTCAAAAAAATACAAATAAGTACATTATACTAATGATTATTAACTCTTAAAAGGTTCTAGTGAAAAAACTGAAGAGTTTTATTATGATCCCGATTATTGTCAACCATAAGACAAGTAATATGTGATTTTATTTTTTAAATAACTATATGTATGTAGTATGTTATTTTTATCGTTGTCAAAAGTAAGTGCCTCAGTACATTTTGATAATATAAAAATAAATGAAACTGGTCTCTTAAAAGAGCAGGAAGGTGCCCATAAGACCTTCATGTTTTTTTCTTTTAGAGTGATACTTCCTTAAGTTTATGTAATAGGAAGTCTTCCTATCCGTCTGGATTTCTGTGTATTCTGAGTAATCTTGAGAAGTGAACGTATTGCAGTACGGTTTTTGTTGATGTCAAGGAAAAAGACACGCTTTTAAAATTTCCCTAAAAATAGTAAAACTAATTTCAACCCTGACAAAGCTGCCGCGGGACCAATGACCGTTAAACGAGTCCTAGAGTGGACACCGCGTATGGGAAAACAAAAGGTAGGACGCCTTCCAGTCAGATAGACTGACGACATGAAGGAGGTTGCTGGGGTGGACTAGATGCGGAAGGCAGAGGAGCGGGTATTATAAAGCATAAGTTTCCGACAATAAAAAAGGTTGTATACCAATCTACTTTGCTAAGAAAAAAAAAATATATAAAAAAAATAATTAAATAACATGCAGTTTCTGTAAATGATGCGTGTTGCTTAGACTTTTTTGATGTGTGGATTTAACCTAGTCCGTGATCCACTCAGAGACTGTATATTATATACTGAAGGAATTTACCTTTAGGCACAGAATACGTTATAGTACCAGGTTTATATGCAAAGTCTTAAGACATACGTGGCGAGTCACTACTTGTCGTCCACCACAAGGTACGGTTTATAAAATAGGTCGGGCAGTCTTTACGTATTTCGTATGTATAAAATTGAAGAAAAATCGGTTGTACTGTTTGTATCTGACTGGTTTTAATATCAATAAATATAGGACATTAATAAAAGAAAAATAAAAAGTAAAAAACACTTTTCCGCTATTTTTCAAATGTTTTTCTGTCCGTCAAAATGAGTGAATCTAACGAAGAAATTCGATATATTCTCTCTCAAGCTCAAGCCGCGAAACAAAATTTATTGTCAGTAAGAGTAGCACAAAGTTGGTTCAAGCGTTTTCATTACGGGAATTTTGTTATCAAAGA
Organism: Euplagia quadripunctaria; assembly: GCA_963859945.1. NCBI lineage: Eukaryota > Metazoa > Arthropoda > Insecta > Lepidoptera > Erebidae > Euplagia > Euplagia quadripunctaria. The sequence goes on along the minus strand of OY982564.1, from coordinate 8,172,590 downwards.
TTCGCATCTCTACTGCCAACAAATGATGAGACTCAAGCAAGAAATTAAGAAAAAACGGCCGGAATTAATCGACAGAAAAGGAGTGGTGTTTCATTATGATAACGCCAGACCACAAACATCTTTGGCAGCAAAAATTGAGAGAGCTTGGTTGGGAAGTATTAATGCATCCACCATATAGTCCTGACCTTGCAACCTCAAATCTGCACCTGTGTCGGCCTCTTCAGAGTTCTGGGTAGTGTTAGGTTAAGATCAAGAGGGGACAGTTAAAACTACTTGTCCCAGTTTTTGATTAAAAATTTCAAGATATCTAAAGCAACGGGATTATGTCACTACCTACAAGATGGCAACAAGATATCGAACAAAATGGCACATAAATATTATAATGAAATGAAATTGAACTTTGAAAAAAAATGTTTTGAATTTTTATATAAAATACGAAGAAACTTTTTCCCCGACCTTACATTTACGGCCATCACCTACGGCATTAACAAGCCAGTCTCTTTGCCTGAATATTTTTTTGCTTTACTTTTTTTCTGAGTGTCGTTGTACTTACTTCACATTCTTGCAGTACTCATTATTACTGTCTTACTGTAAGACTATGTCTAATCCATTTCAACACTAGGCTCACTTTTTTCATGGTTCGATCACAATTTGACACAAATTGTTGTACACAATAATGTTACAAAGTGGATGTTTTGTGTGAGTTCTTCTTTCAATAGAATATTGCAGGTAGGTAGTTTCTGGAAAAATTACGTTAGATATTTTACTAGTTAAATTGAATTAAAGCTTATAAAGCTATTAAAAAAATAAGAAAATGTAAATAAAATAAGAAGTAAGAAAATGATTGCGGATGATAGTTTTTAGAAAAATGTTAGTGTAACTTGTCAAACATGAGACATCATTCCGTTAAAGGACTCGAAATATATAGTTTTATAAAATAGAAATGAAATGGAATGTTTTCTATTTCATTTCTATTTGAAAATATATATATTTTGAGTACTGACTTTATAATTATATTTATGTCTCAACTTCTTGTGGTACCCTGAGTGCCTTATAGGCAGAATTTTGTCACCGTGACTGTTTTTAACCCCCGACGCAAAAACGACGGGGTGTTATAAGTGTGTGTGTGTGTGTCTGTCTGTGGCATCGTAGCTCCCGAACTAATGAACCGATTTTGATTTTGTTTTTTTTTTGTTTGAAAGGTGAATTAGTCGGGAGTGTTCTTAGCTATGTTTGATGAAAATCGGTCCTGGATGGCCGCTGCCACAAAATGGTGGATTACAATTTTTTCACAACTCTCTCAATATGGGTATCAAACGAAAGGGCTTGACTAGTAGAATACTATACACTATGATAAATTTCAAAGCCAAGACGGCCGTTCATACTATTTTTATTATTTTGTGTCGGAGGTTTTTTGAATTTTTATAGAGATTTATAGAGATTTATAGAGAGGTGTGCACATATTTCGGTAAGATATTTTCTACATTTCCTTAAACTTTTAAACAAACGAAAGTCACGCTTTAGGATATATCTGAAAGGCTTTTGTAAATATTATCAAGCTGTGGTTCACAGCCCGTTAACGAGAATGCAGGCGGAAAAGTCACGCTACTTCGAAGTTCTCGAAGTGGGTCTCGACGGAATCAGATAGGAGCGAGCAGTGATAAGCTACAGTTGGTCGCATTGGACGTGTGCAACAAGAGCCGTGACTGACCTATAAAAAACTGCATTGTCATAAATATTTTAATGATATTTGAAAATGTAGTAGGTAACATGTATTTTTTTAAATATACTTTTAATTATAGGTTATGTATATTGATAAGTTATCGTATTATTGATTAACTAATAACAGCTCTCAAAAGAGTTTTGACTTAAATACGTGGGCATGCATGACTGTCATAATAATATCTAGCGTAGGTACATTTTTAACGCTAACTAATTCTTATTTCTTGCAACAATTCATATTGTAGGTCATGTGTAGGTGATTGAGTTATAGTTAACTAGCTGCGCCCCGCGGTTTCACCCTCGTAAGTTACGATTCCGTGGGAATATCAGGATATAAAGAAGCCTATATGTTAAACCAGGTGTCCAGTTATCTACGTACCAGTTTCATCGCAATCGGTTTAGTAGTTTTTGTGTGAAAGAGCAACAAACATCCATACTTCCTCACAAACTTTCACGTTTATAATATATTAGTAGGATTAGTAGGATTTTTTACACCATAGGTCTCTAACAGCAATATAGAGTCATAATTTCATCTAGCAATCTGATTTGACCTTAACATACTTAATCAAATTTTTCAACGTTCATATTGAATGAACATTGAAAATTTTGAAACAGTTTCCTTCGAACCAACTGCGAAACGTAGTTCACCGTTACAAAATGTATTAAATTTTCTATTCGATGTAATGTAGTTGGAGTGGAGTGGATACGGTGCAATGTTTCATTCGTGTTTTAATTTTAAGTGAATTACAACGTAACTTAAAGGGTATATTTGGTTTCACAGGTTATTATAACATTTTTAGCATTATACAGAGTGTTACGGAAATCTGTGGTCATATTCATGGTCGTATAGAAGACCCTGTGAATAACGTAAAGCGATAATAATTTTAGGAAAATTCGTGATTTTTAATACAAAAATCTTATTTTGAAACTGACACTTGTACTTGAAAATTGACCGATAACGCTAATATTTAATACTCAGGATGTTCATGGAATGGCCAGATTTTTCTGAAAATATTTTCATGAAAGAATTAAAAAAACCAAATCATTTAAATTGACATGAAAATTTGGAATAATATGTTGTTTAGAATAATGCACCTACACTAGAAAAAGTATTATCCAACGAAAACATTTTTTTTTCAAGCTATGGCAGCCATTTCTTTTAATTTAATTTAATAGGTATTAATTTGACCATAACATATACTTGTATATAATGGTAGTTGTGTTTAATATCTAATTTCATCTCACAATCAATATATAACAGTAGTCGGTAGTAATCGTTATCGACGGTGTGATATAAGTGGTCTCTTCACTACCTACTAGTATTTATTTTTTTGGCTTACCAACAATTGAATACATTAATACAATGATATGAGATACATCCAATAGACTTAACATAATAGTAGACATAACAGTTATAACCTAGTGTAACAATTTATTACAGGCAAGCACATCATGCACTACTTACCTATTTGTTGAAATACATGAAATGTTTGAAATTACATTAGAAATCTTAATTAGACAGCGAACATAATAATTGTTTGTTATTTGTTTTGCGTTGTTGTTATTTTTTTTTATTTTGCGGGTTATTTATTTTTATATATTATTTGTTTTACTTATTTATAATTTTAAAATTTTATGAAAAAAAGACGTTTTCAAACATTTTTTAAAGAATTTTATGAAATAAAGATGAGAGAGACTTTGACTTTAACTGCTTTTGTGTTGACTGTTAAATAATTGAACCATATTTGGATGAAATTTCTGTAAGTAAATTAATAAATTTTACACACTTATGACTGCGGAACATGTCTATTGAAAAAAATATTGCTTGAATGCGTGAAGCTTAAAAACATGTAATTTACTGCTATAAAACCACTGACAGATGTTTTACACAGGATTTTGTTTAGAGCGTGGGAGAGCCATGCTTCGGCACGTATGGGCCGACCCGAACGGAGGGATACCACGGCCTCACAGAAAACCGGCAGTGAAGCAATTGCTTGCATTGCTTTTCGCCGAATGAGTGAGGTTACCGGATGCCCTAACCCTTTCCCTCTCTCCCTCTCTACCACCTTTCCTCTACTCCTACCTTAAAGGCCGGCAACGCACTTGAGACTCTTGAGTTGCAGGTGCCCATGGGCGGTGGTAGTCATTTACCATCAGGTGACCCGTCTACTCGTTTGCCCCCTATACCATAAAAACGTGCCTAGTCAATTTATCACATACAGTCAGACTGTAATAAAGAATAAGGTGAATCAATGCAATGGAACTAAACGTATGAACAGCAATGGAAAACTACTCAGTTGCAGTGCTATCTTGACACAAATTGATATTTCGGCATAGCACACAGTGACTAGTTCCAAGTTTCAGCAATAGAGACAGTCCACGGAATTACTAAATAGAACGATTAACAAGCGACATCGAACCTACTTGTACTCATAACTATTACTAAGCGAAATTAGTACACTTTAGTTATCGCCCTTGCTTAGTTAGCAATAAGTGGCACGAGTGTAGCGATGCGAGAAGCGACGGAAAATACACATTCGTGGTAAGTAGTCGGGCACATGTTGGTGAAACTGCTATTTTGTCGTTTAGCCAGTTGCGTACGAAACATCGCAGCGTTCGCACATCGATTGTGGTTCCGGCAGTGCGGTGAAAACTTGTTTAAGTTTATTAAATGATTGATGTATTTCTAAGTTCTTTAGACGCTTAATTTGTCAACAATGAAAGTGATCGTGTGTTGCCTTTTTATCATTGTGAATATTAGCAATAATGGCAAAGCTTCCTTGGAGAGCTTTGCGCCTACAAGTGCTAATATTCTCTTTGAGGATACAACTAAAAACTTAGGTAAGGGAATGTTTCATGTTACTCATTTATATAAGTTCCTTTACTACGTTGAGAAAGAAATTATACAAAAAATATGCTATAATTGTATGAAAACAAGTTAAAGAATTCTAAATTTGTTAAGATATCTGAAAGATACTGAGGTAGGATACTGAATAATAGCCTTATGTAAATAGTCATGAGACTTGGAGATCAACAGCCTTTCTTGACATTCACATAATAAAATAAACATGAACACAAATAAACAAATCAGACAGTTACGTATCAAAACAATAAATGTACAAAGCAATGTTAAGCATCAGTATTGTTTTTTTTTTTCAGAAAAAATATCATGCCACCGACCTTGTAAGTTCAACGTGAAGCCAAAACGTTGCCATTACAATTTTAAAGTCGAGCCTACTGTCCTAGAAAATGGAAAACCATCCATCACAATCAACGGGATGAGTCCTGGACCACCTATACAGGCCTGTGTAAATGACATTATCACAGTAGAAGTTCAAAACAGTATTCTAAACCAGGATCTAAGCATTCACTGGCATGGAGTTGACCAGAAAGGAACTCCGTATATGGATGGTGTTCCAATGGTAACTCAGTGTCCAATTGCTTATGGACAAACCTACAAATATGCATTTGTTGCAAGTTCGCCGGGAACGTTCTTTTATCACGCTGACTCAGGTAATACTAATCAAAACAAGATAATCACTGTACGGTGTTTTCTTAGTCTATTTTCCTGTCAACGTAATTTGCTTCATTACATCTTTATATCCTTGAACACTTTTAATTCTTACTTTTATGAAACAAAAACTTAATGTTACACAGAATAACGTACAATATTTGGTTTCCTCACTTGTTTTGTACTTTTTACGTGACGCGTGTCCAACCAAACAGACACAAATTCAAAAAATGGTAAAATGGGTTATGTTGCTTATTCTTTACACTGCACATTTTTTAAAATAATTCCAATAAACGGAAACGCCACGTCTACAGATTTATTATAAGTATAGATATAGATTATATGTATAGATTAAGTGATTGAATGTTTATAGCAAAAACGTGCTTTGACTAGAAGTTAAAATTAGATTCAAAAGTTGTTTCGTACGTCAAATCTTTTAGGTTCCGGTTTGGATAACTGGTTTTAATTTGCGTCAGAATGTTTTGCCCGTAACGTAAGTTGACTTTTTGTTATTTATGAGGGTTGTTTAAAGTTATAACTACATATGTCTGTGAATCTCCCTGCCTTCGCATCTGTATGTAGCACCGTAGCTCCCAAACAGATTTAACTGGGAGTCTTTTTGTTTTGAAGAAAATCTGTTTAGCCGTTTAAAAGATGTCAGATATATTCATTCTTGTCGATTTTACCGGATGCCTATCTTGTTTAATAATATGTTTGTATTCATTAGAAATTACAAATAATTAAATTTTTTAAATACACCACCAATTAACACTGTCTCTCCGAATTATTTTGTTCATTCCTAAGGTTACCTGGAAGAGATTGCACCTAGCGATAAGGCCGCCCTTTGTACATTATCTGTTTAACATAATTATATAAATGTATCTTGCACTGTAATAATAATGTACAAGCAAAGTGTCATCTATCTATCTATCTTGTTTCCTAGTTTTGACGAGATTAGTATAATTTTATTGACGTCATTGTTTAAGAATTTCAATAAAAGTTTATTATAGTTTTAACTCTTAACCTTCTTTTGCAGTGTCTCATCATAGTGACGGCGTTTATGGTTCTCTGATCATAAATCAACCACAACCTTTAGAACCACATTCATCAATTTATGATTATGACAGGAGTGGGGAGAACACACTGACAATTGGTGCGACATTCCCTGAACTCTTGACTGCGAAGCTTGAGGATGTGAGCCAGTTACTGCCTGATGCATTGGTTATCAATGGCGATGGTGATATTGCCAAGTATGTATTTTTTAAGTTATGTATTTTTTATGGACTTCCGAGTGAAGGTATTTACTATATCCGTCGCGTTTGCCTTTTCTTTATTTGTATGTTCACCGATTTCTTGGTATGGTTTAAACTGTATTGGTTACGATAGATCAAGAGTATTCATCATCTGCCTACCCTTGTCCCAATTTTATTTAGGGTCGGTGCAATATGTTTTATGCTTCTATTCTACTCTATCGTTCGTCATTTAACTACTCTCACTAATGAAGAAACCAAAAAATACCTTTTTAATTTTACTGAAGATTTTCAATACGTTACGGTTATCTCTGTGTGTCGAGGACAAATTGCAAATACATAATCGAGTTTTATAAAGAACATCAAAATAACTTAAGTTTAATACTTAATAATACTTGTCCTTTGCAAGGAGCGAACCTACAATACTTGACTCAGTGTCAGGTGATGAGGTCACCGTTTACAAGACAAGTGACAATAAGATTATACACATAGTGATAAATATTTTTATTTATTTATTTTATAAAAACTTACGTGTTAGTTAGTTATACATATATATTTCAAAGGCTATTTTAAGCAAGCTTCTGTAGTCGAACTAGGCAGAGTCTGTATTCGACTATTAGCGCCAAACTCAGGTATGGTATAAGTACCATACCTGAGTTACTAACATAAGTGTCAGATTATACATATTGGCTAATTTAATAGAATATTCAATATTAAACCAGAATTTGGTGTGTATTTGTGTGCATGTGCGCTGTGAGAGTGTGACCGTGCGTGTTGTGTGTTTTTGCGTGTTGTATGTATATGCGTGATAGTGTGTGTAGCAGTGTGTAACTACTATATACATATACTAGATGAAAACCCGGCTTCGCTCGGGTGAAATGTGATTCATAATACACAATCCTTTACAAAATGTAGGTAGATAATTAAAAAAAAAATCATATAAAAGTTGTTTGGTTTGATAGAATGAGTACTCACCCGAGAAGTTGGCAAAGGTACTTTTTTAGAATCTGACAGCTCAATTAATAAAGACTCATTTACACACTGAGAACAATGTCATCACTGACACTGACTGACAGGAATGCGTTCATAGAAAATATGGCGGTACTGTGCCGGACCGGACGGAACTGTAACTTCACTGATACGTGTGAATCGGCCTTAACGAACTCAAGATGGCATCAGGTGGCCAATATGGCGACTGCCATTTGCGCCACTAGAATTTAACAAAATACTTGACAATCCGAATTTTGCGGATATACGTTGTCGACTCGAAATCATTATTTTTTATGTTTTATTATTCAGGTAGGGTTTCAATCGTGTCTACCGTACCCCTTGACCGAATTATTAATATAGATGGTAAATATTTCTTTTATAACAAAACAACATAATTATTACACCTTTTTATGAAATGGGTGGACATTGTGTAATAATAAGCAAGGCCATTGAAACCAATTACATGTTTGTCGTGCCCGATTTCTAAATTCATGGTATAGCTTAACCAAAAAACACATTACACGGTGCACCACGTTGGTTGTTTTAAAAAGTAAATAACGTAAAGCGGCATAGCGGCAGCAGCAGATGAGCAGATTTTTCTGAAAAAAAAAAAAAAACAACAAAATCACTAGAATTGACATGAAAATTCATACTATGTTATTTTGAAATGTGTAGCTTCATCAGGAAAAGCATTTTCGGAAGAAAAATATAACAAATAATTATTTTTTGTTTATTATATTTTGTCCGGCTACATATATGACGCTCTTAAAATTTCCCTACACAGTTCTGTAACACCATATATATAAGAAAAACTGTACATATACACATGTAATGAAAAATAGTGTAGTGGCAAGATTCTGAACTGTTTCTGATTCTGAATTGACTAAACTGTTGCCTGTGTGTGCGCGGAGTGTATGTATAAAACATACACTCCGCGCACACACAGGCAACAGTTTAGTCAATTCTACACATGTATGTCTGTAAACTCGATTTTTAATTGCAGCCAATTTCAACATTTAAAAATATTGTTGTTAAATTTTAATGTTTAACAAAGGTAACGAAGTATCTATTTGTTGTAGCAAAATACACATTACTGAGTAGAGTGAGAGATGAGTAAAGAGTGCTGTCAGTTTTTTTTTAAACACTATTTTCTAATTCTTACAAATTCGATAGCAAAAAATAGTATTCAAGAATAAGGGGTAATTAAGGTATAACAGGTTTTTAGTGTTCTATATGGTCATGATGATTCAATCTTCATTGAAATTTTCTTATTTTTTTAATTTTTTCTGTCATAAGAACCATCTCCTGACAATAACAAACACAGAGAATTAGCGAAATCAGTCCAGCCGTTCACGCGTGACTCCGGAACCAAGGGAAATAGGGATTCATTTTTATATATGTAGATATACTTATTGGCGATTGAATTTCGACCGTTTTCTATGTCTTGTTTATTTTAGTGACCAGAATAACTTGAAATGTCATTGAATACAACGCACTTGTGACTCTCGAGTTGCAGGTGCCCATGGGCGGCGGTAGTCATTTACCATCAGGTGACCCTCTATACCATAAAAAAATATATATATATATATTAAGTATATACTAAGTTTAATTACATTTAATTTATAATATATAGGTGCCATTTTGTTCGATAACTTGTTGCCATCTTGTAGGTAGTGACATCATCTTGTTACTGTAGAAAACTTGTGCTTTTTGATGAAAAAACTGTGACAAATGGTTTTGACAGTCCTCTCTTGATTTTAACCCAACACTACCCAAAGAATTCTGACGAGACCGAAACAGGTGGAATTCTGAGGGTGCAAGGTCAGGACTATGGTGGATGCATTAACACTTCCCAACCAAGCTCGCTCAATTTCTGCTGAGTCTCCAAAGATATGTGTGGTCTGGCGTTATCATAATGAAACACCACTCCTTTTCTGTTGATCAATTCCGGCCGTTTCTTCTTAATTTCTTGCTTGAGGCTCATTAGTTGTTGGCAGTAGAGATCCAAATCGATGGTTTTGCCCGGCTGTAAAAGCTTATAAATGAACGATGTCCTTCCAATCTCACCATACACACATACTTACTGCGTGTTAATCCGGGTTTCGCTATAGTCTGTGGAGCTTGACTACCCTTTGACCATGATCTTTTTCGCACGTTCTTGGTCACGTAGGTGATCCACTTTTCATCACCAGTAATCAATCTTTAAAAAAATGATTCGGTTTCATTACGTTTCAATAGAGAATCGTAAATGAGTACACGATTTATGAGGTTTGTTTCAGTGAGCTCGTGTGGCACCCAAATATCAAGATTTTTGGTATAGTCAGAATTTTTCGAATGGGTCAAAATTGTTTTGTGGTCAATCAACAGTTCCTCGGATATGTCATAACTAATAATAAACCGATCTTACTCCACTTTTTCACAAATGACATCGACTTTATCCGTATGAGGGCGACCAGAGCGACCTGCGTTTTTGACATCAAAATTCCCGGACTGAAACCGCTTGAAACAACTTTGTGCTACTCTTATACACTGCATTAGGTCCATAAATGTCAAAAGATTGTTCCCGGCTTGAGTCGCGTTTTTCCTTTTCTTGTAATAAAACTTCAGAATGTATCGATTTATTTCTTTAGATTCACTCATTTTGGCGGACAGAAAAACAATTGCAAAATGGCGGTAAAGTGTTTTTTACTCTTTATTTTTCTTCTTATTAATGTCCTGTATTTATTGGTATTAAACCAGTCAGATATAAACAGTACAACCAAAGACATTTTTCTTCAATTTTATACAAACAAAATACGAAAAGACTTTATCCCTGACGTATTATACTGGACCGGTAGAACTTTAGGTAGCCGTTTTTATTTAATTTTTAACTTTATAGCACATATTGTTTAAACACATACACATATTTTTTTAGCTTTCTACTTTATACATAAATGATACCTAAGTATTCTAAATTTCACATTCCTGTCTGTGCGCGTTTGCTTAAAAAATGCGTACAAAGAATTCTCCTTATGTATTAATGACTTTAACCCACAGTCTCATTCAGATTTCTTTTTTTTTCTAATTCCAGAGTGCTTGTTATGGCGGGCTTTGCGTACAGACTGAGGTTGATCAACGCTATTGCAATCGAATGCCCTGTTACCGTGAATGTAGAAAATCACGAATTTATAGCAATTGCTACCGACGGCAAACCTACCAAACCCGTTTTAGCTAGAAGTGTGGAATTATATCCAGGTAAGGTTAAAGTTCATAATCTTATACCAAAGGTTTTCTAATACTGTCCTGCAGAATGAAATATTCGAGGTGCTGATGCGTAGTCGGATAACTTTTAAAGAAATAGACTCTAGCTCTTCAGCATTTAGGTATAAATTAGCTCGAACGGAAATGTATGCCCAAAAAATAATGAGCGCTTTTTATGCGATGTTTATGTACTGTATTAGTATTTTGGTGCCTTACACCGTTTATAACTTTTAAAGGGTATCTTACCTTAAATATATTGTTAGTATTTTTATCAGCAGACTGGTTACCATAGTACAGGATCTACCTAGTTTGGGACCAGACGGCCGTGTTTGAGGTGTGTCAAGTTATTATTATTATAATAATTAGTGACATTGGTTAAGGGAACGTAGGAGTTCCTATTTTTAGGGTACCGTTCCACAAAAAGAAAAAAGGAACCCTTAAAGGTTCACTTTGTTGTCCGTCTGTCTGTCTGTCTGTCTGTCTGTCAAGACCTTTTTTTTTAGAAACCCGTGAACGCATCAAGTTGAATTGATACTAAATACTTATGTCTGCGGTCTCCTGAAGCTGTGAAAAAATCAAGCTTCTTAGTCAACGCAATTAAAAGATACGGCCATTTAAGCCTTCCATTTTAACAAATTTGGGCATTTCGAAGGTAAATCGAAACCTACAGGGTACTTCCCCGATGGGAATAAGTCAATACCTAACATGAAATTTGGTAAAAAGCTAGGTCTGACAGCTCAAGTAAAGGAAAAAATCCGAAAGTTGTTAATTCGTTGTTATATCACATAAAAAATCATTTTTTTGATTACAAAATTATATTTTGCGGTTAGAAAGTTGACTTTGTCGTAAATCGATGTATGGGAGAATATTTTTAGAACTGTAAAGTTAAGTTTGTCTTTCGGAAAAGACGGGTAAAAATCTTCGAGAATTGATTCCCGAGATTAAGTACTGTCTACATACAAGTTGTTTGCTTACGGAACCGAGCGAGTCAGACTCGCAGTTGTCCGGTTTTTTTTTTTTTTCTATTTATACCTTTTCAATCTCGCCGGCTACTCATATGCGAAGGTCAACATAATCATGTACAGATTATTACAGTAAGAGGAACCTTTTTGCTTAAGTGATTTCATTGCTTCTGCTATACGTTAGCAAACTAAAAAGATAATTGAGTGGTTTCCTCAGCTCAAAATAGTAATAATTTACTATCTTAAAATATTTCGAAAATTGTCGTATGGTTTTGTTTTTTTTTTTATTTTATAGTCGTCAAATCAACATTAAGCGATTAGGCGGGATGACGTCATGCCTTGTTATTTCATATAAAAAGGTACATACCCACCCTTTTGACGTTTAGTATAAAGGTAACTACTGTTTTGACTTGACAGTCAACTACCCTGTCGTTTTAAACGAGTTGATAATATTGGCGAAGTTTATATATAGTCAAAAAATCATACGAGATTATTTTTTAACAACCGTTAACAAAAACTATAAAAAAACTGTGTAGACCAACTTTAAATGTTGAGAAAATTAGACTTTCTCTAAAAATATACGCCACGAACACGCTTTCGGATAACAGTTTTAAGTGTATCTAAAGTTTTTGGCTGTTTCTCTTTTGCTGCTGCCAGGAAAATTTAAAAAGTTACGAGACGAACTTATACTTTATTCATATTTAATTTGTCTGCAGAAAATAATAATATATGTAGAAAATTTCGAGAAAACGTAAACTAGCTCGTTGTTTTATTTATGTATTTGGGTAATTAATGTATAAAATATACATATAATCAGTATTAACTTGGTACAAAAATAACCATTTATTTAGTTACTTACTGACCACGTGTCTGCTGTTGCACTAGCGCTATGCAAACTGACCTTCATCGACAATGACTTGTTCGGTTTAAAAAAAAACACAGTTAAGCATAAGGCGTCATCTGAAAATTGCCAGTTCAAGCACTCGTGACGTTGACGATAAATATTTTATAATAAATGCAATTCAAACAAATATTCCATAGGTCTAAAACATTACCATAGACTATGACAATCTACCGCAATAATGATTACCGACAAGGTCGACGGTAAATGTAAAGAGGTAGTAATACAATCTGACTGAATCAGTTTGTTGCTCAACTAACTGACACGATGCACTCCACATTTCCAAGGATAGAGATAAATATTTGTTTATTTTCATAGAATGGTACCTACCATGTATGTACCTACCTATGTACCTACATAATATAAAGGTAAAACAATAATTAATAACCGGTGTCGGATAGCTGACCTAAGGTCACGATAGGACACAATATTGGCTTTTCTGTGTTTGACTTTAGTATGACACCAGAATTTTATTGTCAATAAACACATTCTTTATTAAATTAATTTGATTTCTACGTAGACACTTGAAAACGAACGGTTCCAAGGTTCGAAAACAGAACAATGTCACTTGATATTGCTGAAAACTTTTGTTTTCGCTGTCAAAGTGCAAGTAAATTTTAAGAAATGTCAACAGATTTAATTGCTTCAGTTAAGAAACCTTTTTTATGAGTTTTGATTTCTGCTCATTGATTTCTGGTTCATTTATTTATGTTTATGAGGTTATTTGCGATTGATCCTGGCTTGCTATATCACTATTATGACTCTTACGGTAGTGATACTGTGAGAGGTATTAGCCAATAAAACATTTAACCTCAGACTTCCGAATATCGTCATCTGATCATTTGTAAATCCTTTTTGGCTGATCTTATTAATTAGGTTTGTCTGAGTCTTAATTAGTCTGAGTCATCAAATGAACGACTTAGATCGTAATTGTTTAAAAGTAATGCTTTGTAGAAAACTTTTACTGTTTGGTAATTATAAAAATAGCTAATTTTTACATTATATTGAGCCAAAATGCAATCCTGGCCAAAATTAAAAACCGTCTGTTAAATCTAGTTCAGTTGTCTGATGTATATATCATATCTAGAATCATAAGATTTTCTAATTACACCAAATGCAAATATGGTATGCAAATCGTGTAATTAGAAAATTTTATGATTCTAGACATGTATTCACAGCAATTATTTCAAGCTGTTCTCATAGTTTAATAAGATTATTATTTTTTCTTAAATAAAATAAGTTATTGCTATTAAAATGTCTTGGGAGACTTTTTGGGCGTAATAGTAAAGGAAATAATGGTCATGGTTATTAAATTTTTCTGTTTAATAAATTGTTAAGTATTTGTTTCTCTTTCGTGAAATCCTCAATAATAGTACGGAGTTTGGAAACATGTTTGGAGGCGGCAAAGAGCTCGCCCCTTACTACGCGGAAGAAACCAAAGAAAAAAAATTACATCCACATTTTAAAATTTATTTTTTGCTCACTATACGATATAATAAGCTTAAGATACATTGCTGTAGCGTACGTAACAAGTGTTATTAGAGCAACTCTATATCTATAGTCTATAGACTGATAGAATACAACTTTTACTGCGGTGAAAGTAGCTTCCCGCAGACAATATCACTTTGGCGCTATTTTAAGTATTAATATTATCACATAACATGTTACATCTTAAAATTGGTGTTCGTTATTTATAGTTGTTAAATTTTCTAATTCCTGGGTTCTAAAAGTGACTTTCACTTTTATTAATTTCAAGAACTTTATTTTAAACACTGGTATACTATGTAAAAATTAAAACTGTATTTTTTTAATGAAACGGCTTAGAAAAAACAGTGAAACGTTAATACGAGAAATATGATGTGAAACGGTTTTAAACGTACAAAAGTATAACGATTTCAGAGAAGTTTTGAATTTTGCATGTTTAGTTATTGTGCATTGTGAATGCGATTTTTTTGCTGAATCTAGTAATAGGAGAAAGCTGTTCGTCTGTCGAGTTACTTTACCGCTAAGTTTAAGGTCATTATCTCGTGCCCATAACCGGTTTCGTTTCGCTATTATATTCTACTATTACTTTCTATTGAAATTGAATTGCGTTTTCAATGATTTCACCGAGAATTTTGAAAGGCTTCTGTTACCGCGAAGAAATTTTTGGTTGCTTTTTTTATAGCTACCTACTGTAGAAGGGGAGAGTTTCTATTTACTCCGATATATTCAGGAAGTCTCTTGAACTTGAAAATCAAGCTATTTGGGAACGGAGCTCGAAGTACTTTATAGATGTGAAATAGGTACATTCAACTTAGACAAGCCTTGCCTTGCTGTTTCTACGTCATTCAATTGGGGATTTTTTTTCTAACAACGTATGCTAAACAGTTGAGTCTATACCATAACTGGGCAAAATATGTGATTCATTAACTCGTGGATTTTAAATGGCTTTGGCTTTGAGCTAATTTACTTAACTGTTATACCAAAAGTTTTTTTAAACACCATACAATTGTTAATCTCTCCAACAATGTTGGTTTAAAATGAAAGTGTCAATATTACAATAATATGTATTGTACATCTTTATTCGAATAAATGCGCGCATGATATTTTACGTGCTCCGAAACCTACGTGTGAGGGCCATTACTACTTTGTTTCTTAATTAATACGAAATATTTAGCCAACTAAGTTAAATGTTAGGTCACGAAAACGCACAGCACAGTGTCGTCCCGCTATTTACATACTTACTTCAGTTGGTATAATGGCCGTACCCAGGGGAGGGGAGAGCAGGGTAACGCAGCTGTTGGATCAAGCTCAAGAAATGTTTGCCCTCCCCTGGGGCAATGGGTATGCTCATCGCTGGTATGGTAGTTTCTTAGTCAATCTCGAGATGCTTTAAACCAAAAAGAAAGTAGATTTTATACAGGAGATTTTTCTACAAGCCTTGAAAATGTAAACGTTGTACCCTCTGTTTTATAACGTTGCTTTTATGCCCTTTCAGGGTGTTCAGATAGTTGTGAGGGGTTGGGAAGTCTGGCCTGCAAAGCCGTAGTACACGAGGCTTACTAGTAGAAAAAAATATATAAAATTTTTGTTGTTGCTAAACATTAAAATTAAAATCTTTTCAGGAGAGCGTATGGATGTGGTAGTCCGCGCATCCCAAGAAGGTGGCGGGTACTGGATCAGAGCGCATGGACGCGGCGCTTGCGCAGGTATCAGCACTAATGCGATGCTCATCTACTCCGGCTTTAACTACACTTCAATGTTGCAAGAGCATCAGGTATGCAAAGTTCGATGATTTGAGAGATGGTTATTTAGATCTTTCCTTTTAAAATTTTTGAAGTAATTTTAACATATATTTAATTATCATAAATGTTGGATTGCAGAGAAAACTAATATCTTTTGCAATAAAATAAACCTTCGATTAAACATTTCAAGCCAGATAAGAAAGTTTGGCTAGAGAAAATTATTTTTATTGCCAATGATAAATCGTCAAAACAATTAATTACAATATTTTTTTTGAGTATCTACATAACTTATTCGAAACCTAATTTAACAATTAAATGAGTTAGAGTTTTTTAAAAGTAAAAAAAAATACTTTCAAGCTACTTAATTAGTAAGACTTCACATAATAAATGTCATTTACAATTAACTAAGGAGATATAAATGCCGGCGTGATTTTTTTTTCAAAAAATCACAATTACATTTCAAATATTGTAGTAATTTTACATTTATTCTCAGTAGAACAAAATTGTTGAATGAAGTATTATAAATATTAATAAGATTTAATAAGTCACAATACAGAAACAAGGTCGTATTTAATTATCATAAATATTATTAAGAACTTATGATTTATACCAGTTTTTGCGCTCTGAATACTGTTTGTCATTGTTTACCGAAATGAATGCGCGTTTAAAAACACAGGAATAGAAAAACCTCGACTTTGGACTTCTACCGTACAGGTTCTAATGACTCTAGAAGTTCAAAAGTCGAATGCAAAAGACGGACTACCGTTGGTGACACTAAAGCATCCGGCCCGCCTGATGGTAAGCGGTTACCGTAGCCTATGGACGCTTGCAATTCCAGAGGACTCGCATACACTCACGCGCCCGTCAAAGTGTAATTTTCCGTGAGACACGGGGTGTGACGTCTGAATAGTCTGTGGTGGTAAAATAATACTGTCAGTCGTAGAACTGCACGTTAACTTATGTACACACACATCTGGTCTGGACGGTCACGCAAGTTCAGTGTTTTTTTCCCACACTTAAAGTGCCCCACGTGCCTAAAGAAGTTTTCACTTCAAAAAAGCCCCAAGAAAATATTGTTACTGTTTAAACTGAAAATATTTATATTTATATAACTTACAGACAGACCTCGAAAATTCAAAGTGGGAAAATGATATTATCTTAGGAAGTCAGATGCTGGAGTCCCTTCAAGATTTTAGCCTAACATCGAGAGTGAAACATGTGTACTTGGGAATAGACAGACACAAACTAAACGTGAAAGAGAGTGATCATGACTTTAGGTATTTTATTGATGCGATACCTAAGAAGCCTTATTTCCCTGCACCGTTAAGTAAGTACCTATGCAATTTAATTCCTTTGTCTGTCTGTTAGTTAGTGCTTTGAATGAAGGCATGATTTTTTTCGTAAATTGATTTGTAGGTTACCTTAAGGATTTGATGAATAAAAAAAACAAAATATGACATATTTCTATATAAAATAGGTAACTATAAAGTTACCCGTAAAAGCCTGTCCGTTGAGAGGTCCGAGTTAGTAAAACCTTGTCCATTGTCGTTAAGGTACGGTGCGCATAGAAATGCTTTTACAAAATCACTGTAATTTCATAAGTGGGATTACAAAGGCACTTAAGTCGTATTTACATATGACTTAAGTGATCCACTTTACAAACATATACAAATTAAAGTGATTTTACAATTATCAATCAAAATGACGACTTTGTACAATGTAATTAAAAATTATGCTGACAGATCTAAAAAAAGTATGTTAATTGATTTTATTGTGATAAACGCATTTTTTTTTCAATTAGTAAACATACTTTTGAAAGATCGAAACAATTTATTTGTTGGTAAGAATAATGTTTAACTCTGTTCTGCTATAAAATGTATTGACGAGAAAATCTCAGCAAATTTTTGTCATGTTCTGATCGATTATCTTATAAGTTTTTGAAATACAGGTCAATGTTAGAGCATATCTTTTTATGTAGGTAGAGTATTATACTATATTATTACTTAAATTAACAACTGAATGTTAATACATTCTTAATTATTTTTTTGGCAAGGCCCAATTCCATTGTAGCATTCTTCCTTAATGTCTTTTGGCTTAGGTGTGCTTACTACAGGACATACTTTGATCCATATTGTACGAGTAGAACATTGATTTGGTGATTCACAAAATAATTGTTCCGAGTCTCAGATTATTTATTTGTAAATAACTAAATAGAGTGGGTTGCTGCGGGCCCCGCTACGAATTTCATCACGCCGCTTCCTTTAACGGAAAATCACAGTTAACATGTCTGTGAGATTTTTTGCGAGAAACAATAAGAATATATTTACGTAGAATCCAAATCTCAATAACTTTCCTTGCTTGTTTCTAAAATAACGAATTGGGAATTAATCGTGAATGACTTTTGAAATTTTAGATACTCTGTAGATAGAACTTACGTTATTAAAGAATTTAGGTAACGTACCCACTACATTCGTCGGTATTTATACAGACTATTAATATTATTTCAGCACTTCAAGAAAATGGCTTAGTTCAAATAAATGGTAAGAGTTTTCTTTACCCTAATGAACTGATGTTACTTAAACCTCGGGATGTTCGCGAAGACTTCTTCTGCAAGGTCGGTGAAGAAGAGAAACAGGAAGAATCGCAATGTGTGCAAGTACTCGATGCCACTGAAGGAGACGAGTTCGAAATTGCTCTAGTGAATGAAGGTGAGAACTGAATAAATGAAACAGGAATATGAATTACTAGCAACCCGCCCCGGCTTCGCAGAGCATTTATTGATTTTTTCCAACATCATCAATAATCATGTTGCAATTGCAATTTTACACAAAACCTTAATGAATTATACATAAAACCTTTCTTCATGAATAGTTTGTGTGCTATAAGATGTTTATGTGAACTCTTTAGACCTTATAGATATTGTACACCAAGAACAATTATTTTTCTTTAGAAGGAGTGCTAAAGCATAACGCTATAAGAACCATGAGGATATAATAACGTAATCTATAGTTGTAAGACTCAAAACAGCTACAAGACAATGCGTATTAACTAAACATGTTATCATGATTATTCTTCTAAGAAATAATTTATGAATAAATATTCCAATGAATACATTTATGATTCAAATAATATTTAAGTGTTATACTCACCAGTATTATGAAGCTGTTTTCATCATTTCTATTATTATCTTGAATGTTAATTGGGTAGTAAAATCCATTGTAAGAAAAAACAACTAGAATAAATTAATAATTACTGATTCTCTGTTTTTTTTTAGGTTTTGGCAGCAATGATTCGTACACATTCCACATGCACGGTTATAGCATGCAGGTCATTGCCACGTGGCAGAACCCTAAAGATAAGCCGATCTCGAAACAGGACTTCGAAAAATTGAACAATGATGGAAAAATATTGAGGTAAATACTGTTTAATAAGGTTTAAAGGTGTGTTTCAATTGGACATACGACTTGCTTCTAGATTTCCGTGTCTCAAATCCCCTTTAGAGTCACTATATATTTCATCCGTCTATAAGTTCTCAGTAATAGGTAAAAGTATCAAAATAAAGTCAATGGCTTTTTTTTAACAAAGTTCCTTATGGTATGTTGTAACTTTAGACGCTAGCCGGAAAAAAAGTGTTAGCGCAATGATAAAGGCTGACCGCAAGTTGATTTATATTCTTTTCACGCCATCTGTAGTTTCTGCGCGATACTACTGTAATATCTTCTATACTTATTATCTTTATATTAGTTAGGGCAACTTTCTCAGATGGCGCAATTTTAATTAGAGTTTTTACAATATTTACTATGTTTTCATACAATTTATTAAATCCATCAGACATATATATAAAGGATAGGAACTTCGTTCCAACCGGGTGTCCCAAAAACACCTCACGCGTTGGTGAAATACCTATTTGAATAACTATCGAGTACCTTGGCTATATGCCTGTGTATTATAATATTCTGGGACATATTACGCAGCGCTTTCTAAATCCAAACTAAGCATAGATTGCACCAAGAGTTTTAGAAATAGGAATAAACATACTTAGATGCATTTTCTTTGAAAATACATAAATATTATATATGATAAAACTCTTAGCCTAATACAAATAGACATTGCTTATTGCACTACCGCCCCACCACATAACATGTCGTCATTTTTACAGTGAAATAATAACCAAAAAAAAAAGGAACCCTACCTCGTCGATGGCCCAAAAACGTAAAAACGTGGCTTGGACATACGAATTTGTCTAAACCTTTTTAAACGTGCATCAGTCAACTTGTGGTATGCGTTTAGAGATTCGTTTGTGCAACTCTCCCAGTCACAGTCTTGGGTCTGTTTCTGGCAGTAGACGGAGTTCTTAACTGTCGTTCTCATGGCTTAGGGCTCTCATCGTCATTCGTTCTATCGTACTATCGCCGCTTAAGGGATTTGAGGGTGCTAGTTATCTTTCTTTGTTCTTCCATGGCACACATCATATCTATGCAAAACAGCAAAATCCTACAATGCTAAAATATATTATTATTTATGAAAAAAATTCAAGAAATGTACAACCGCAAATATCACATTTCAAAGCCAGATACGAAACATTAGCATTTATCTGTTTTTGTAATTGTTATTCATGTAGTAGAAGTATCATATCTATGATATCGTACTACAAAGTAAAGAAGTAAAAACAATCTACATTTGTTTAGAATTGGGTAAAATATCCATTAACTTTCTCCTAATGGACGACTCCATTAGGAGAAAGTATTTGGATATTTTATTAATCTAGTTTATCAACAGATCTACAGAAAAGTTATGATTTATATTTGTGATTCTTATGCTCTCCATAATAAAACTGTTATGTATAAGCCAGGGCTATTAAGCTATTCGTGTATTTTAATTATTCATTTTTACGATACGTATCTTTTAATTCAACTTTCCATGGTTGTTACTCTAGTCAAAGACAAACAATTTAAAATAAAAAATCAGGTCGTTTAAAATGACTTTGTATTCATTGGATTCTACGAAGAAAAATAAGAAAATTATAAGTTCACAAATTCATCATAAAAATGTATGCTATATGTGCCGTGCCGATCGTGATTTGGACAGCCCCTGCCATAAACAGTAGAGCATAAATGGGCAAGATGAAACCGTGTTGAAATTATTCAGCAGTTGCAGTAAAACTGATACAGGAAATTACCATTTTTGGAGACGATGGAACAAAACTACACACTAATGATAATAATATTAACGAAAGCGGATTACTGAAATGAAGAAGTATTATTAGAAGGGAATATTCAGAAATACATATTATGGAAAATGAATGGTCAATTAATTAAGAGTGCACGTAAAAGTTAATACAGTATAACAATGTTATAATGTACAATGTTGGGATTTACTGAGAGCGACATTTTAAATTCAGCCTATTTCACACACTTTATAAACAGAGTTTGTGGTTTTTTGTCTTCTAGTGTATATTATGTGGGGTGTTAAGCAAAATTTAGTTTAAAATACGTTTGATTTTTAAATCTCCAGATCTTCATCTTCTGAAGATCTCAAAATTAAACTATAGTTAGAAAAGGAAAGATCGAGAAAAAAGTGTGGTTAAATAGTCATATTACTTTTAGTGAAGGGCACCTTCTTTTTTGTTTCAGGAATCTCCAGAACCCACCCATTAAAGACACAGTTACAGTACCCAATAAGGGCTACACTATCGTCAGGATCAAACTCGATCGCGGAGGCAGCTGGCTGTTAGAGTGCAGGTCCTGTGCTCTATCGTCTCTCCCAGCTGCTATAGTTATCAGGGTTCCACTGACGATACCAAAGATCATCGCGGAGTCGTTACCGAAGTGCGGGAGCTACAGGCCTCCAGACGTTTTACTTAACTGATTTTTCAGTATAGACTGATTCAACGTTACTTTTGAGTTAAATTATATTGTGGGGTCTGTTTAAATGTCAGTATTATCTGGAATAGCTTTGGGTGTAAGGGATACTCGCTAGATGGTACTACATTTCTGGAAAAGCGTTGCTTTTTTTGTTGAATGTGAACAGTAGTTACGCAGGATGTAACTGTTGTATAGTAAGCGGGTGACAATTTATTGAAATGCTAACAGCCTAAAATATTTGTCCATGTTAAAGTTTCCTACAGACTAAAGAATTCGATTTAGATGAACGAAGATCCATACATAAATTTATATTTGTAAGCCACTGCAGTTATTGACATTTAAAAATAACGAGTTTCAAGAGAAATTATATAGTTAAACTATATTAAAGAATGTTATTTAATAAGATCATTTTCTTCTTCTTTCATAACATTTTCTTGGAATTCGTTTTTATGCTTTTTATATAACAAATCAAATAATTGAGTTGATATTATTTATTTAAACCACAGAATACATAATAGTACAGGTACAGAAGTCTTTCTCTCTGCAAAATCATTTATGTAAATAGCAATTCAGGTCAAACAGCGGTCATTACCTTCTTTTTCTATCGCGTAGCTGTTATCTGTTCTGACAACGCCCCGCGGCGTTAGGGTTGCCATTTCTTAAAGAACGAATTATTATACATATATAATAATAAACATAGGCTAAGTACTAATGAACTCTAAATACGAACTAAAACTAAAAAGTCTAGATACGAACGGATGACGCGATGCAGCGCGTGAGTGAGCATAGACCTAACGTCTGAATCGTACAGCGCGGCAGCCCACTGAATTTTCAATTTTAAGTGTTGATAGCAGATTAGAATAACACCCTAGGGTGATAAAATATTATAAGTTTGTTTATTACTGGTTAAGGAACCATTCAGATACAACAATACTCACTAGTATATAATGAAAATTTAGGTGTATTTGTAGCATATCGCAAGGCTTTGTAATTTTTTCAAATAACTCGTAAGACACCATGTCTGAGGATTGATGTCTTAAGTTTGTAAAAATTATAAAATAAGCTTAAACGTAAGGAGATGACAATATTACAACAAGATGTTTCTATTGATTCAGATGTATATAAAAAATTATCAAATATGTTTAAGAGTAGGTAATGATGAATAAATTGCCAAAATGTTTACGCGAATTCACGCGATGGTTTGGGTATGGCTGTGAACTGCTTACAGAACAGTGAAACCGTTATTATTGTGTGATGGTACATGGCGAAACAACAACTTCGAGAATGTGCGTGTATGAACAATTTTCACCTCACGGCTCGAATAAGGACGGCAGATATGGATATGCAAATCAATCTGCGACTACAGTCAGTGTATACTGGTTGAAACGTCAGGCAGTTATATACATACATGCTAATCATTGCATAGTTTTCCGTAAATATATGTAAAGTATATCAGGAAATGCAAAAGTTATTGTTTCAATGCTTTACTAAGTGGCATCTATGACTTAAATAATTTAAAAGTATATTTTACGAGATCTCTACTAAAATATTCCTAAAAATGTAAAGGTGTAATCACGTGTATTGTGTTATTTATTGATTTATTTAATAAAGGATAATGAAAAACACTTCTTTTAATAAGGACTTTTAATATTGTAATTTATAAAATCCACGTAATTGGAGACATTTGTGTAGACAGTTGGTGCTCCTACTTCGCCACAGGGCGATACACCCCAGGATACTATACCAAGAAGAACTGTCTCAACGTTATCCACTTGACCTTTACTTTCTTTTTTATTGTTGTAGAAACTTGCGTTGTGAATTGCAGCATTTTCTTCGACAGGATTAGGTGGAGGAGGAACGATGTTATTAATTTGAACAAGAGGGCCGCCTGAGTCCCCTGCGCAAGCGGCAATCCCACCAGATGTCGGGCCAGTGCATAAATTAGACTCCTTGTCCAAAGGGTTACTTTCGTATATTTCTTTTAGTGTCTCGATCATGTTATAGCAATCTATGGAATTTAATAAATTAGTGATTGGAAAAGAAATAAAAGCAACTTCATTATAAAATGTCAATTTATATATTAACTAGCAACCCGCCACGGATTCGCACGGGTAGCAGAGACATTTTCAACAATCATCATATTTCAATCAATTTACACAAACTCTTAACAAATTATACACCTAAACCTTCTTCATGAATCACTCCGTCTATTAGGGAAAACCGCATGAAAACCGGTTCAGTAGTTTTTCAGTTTATCGCGAACAGACAGACAGATAGACAGACACGGCGGGGGACTTGTTATGTGGGAGAGCCATGCTTCGGCACGTATGGGCCGGCTCGACTCCGCTCGTTACCACAGCCTCACAGAAAACCGGTCGTGAAGCAATGATTGCATTGCATTTCGCCGCGTGAGTGAGGTCACCGGAGGCCCTAACCCTTCCCTCTCCCCTATTCCCGTCCTTCCCCTCTCCCCCCTATTCCCACTCTTCCCCCCCCTCCCCCTCTTCTCCTACTCCCACCTTAAAGGGCGGCAACGCACTTGTGACTCTCGAGTTGCAGGTGCCCATGGGCAGCGGTAGTCATTTACTATCAGGTGACCCGTCTGCTCGTTTGCCCCCTATACCATAAAAAAAAAACTTGTTTTATAATATGTACGTGTAATACGTACGGAGAATTCTGTAAAGGTATTTTTAAAGCAAACGTGTACAGACAAGAATGTGAACTTTGGAATACTTTTAGTTTATACGTAGAAGAAATGCTGAAAACTAATATTTTTAAACAATATCCATACTAATATTATAAAGAAGTAAAGTTTGTGAGTATTCGAGGTAATCTCCGGTACTAAACTGACTCGATTTTGAAAATTCTTTTAGTGTTGGGTAGCCCATTTATTGATCGATCTATCGTGGGAGAGCCATGCTTCGGCACGTATGGGTCGGCTCGACCGGAGTGACACCACGGCTTCATAGAAAACCGGCAGTGAAGCAATGTTTGCATTGCTTTTCGCCGAGTAAGTGAGTTTACCGGAGGCTCTAACCCTTCTCCCCCCTCTTCCACCCTCCCCTCCCCCTCTTTCACCCTTCCCTTCACCCATCCCCCTTCCACCCTTCACCTACTCCCACCTTAAAGGCCGGCAACGCACTTGTGACTCTTGAATTGTAGTTACCCATGGGCGGCGGTAGTAATTTACCATCAGGTGACCCGTCTGCTCGTTTGCCCCCTATACCATAAAAAAAGAAGGCTATAGTCTATAAAGCATCACGCTACGACCAATAGGAGCGGAGCATCAATGGAAAATGTTGCAAAAATAGGGAAAATTTACAAACGCAGACGAAGTTGCGCAGGTCAGCTAGTATGCTATAAAGTAAAAAAATATATTACCTATGTAAACGTTACAGGGCTAGTCATATTTATTGATATATTTTGACTTGTCATGGTACAAAAGTGTTTACAATGACAGTTCAAGCTATACTGGTCAATTAAATAAAACAAGACATTCAAAACGGTTGAAATTCGATCTCTAGTTAGGAATTAAAATCTATCATCTCCGCGATAAAGAGGGAAAATGTAGTTGTATGTACGTGAAAAAGTTTGGTGACTTCTGTCATTTACAAAGTAAATTTTATAATAAAAAGTTTCTAAGTTAAAATTGGAACTTCTCGTATCGCAACAACAACAACAGTTTTATATCAACTACAAAGAATCAACTGAATGTCATAAGCTGAGCAAATTGTCATAAAATGTATATTTGGCGCCGACTCAAAATTATAATTATGTCATTGTCAGTGTAGAAGTTTAGTTAGGCTGCAGTGTCATCCTTATTTACTTTTGTATATTTAAACTAGCTTTCATTCGCAAATAACGCCTACCGTAACATACAAGGCAATAATATGTAAACACACATGTTAGCATGATCAAGCGATCCCTTATTTTATTATTGTTTATTATGTATCTAAAGTAATATAATTAAGCCTAAATATCTATTTTTTAACTAATAATAATAAATCTATTTATTCACTCTCACAAAAGTTTCTTATGCTATTTTAACAGAGATGGCACAATAATCAGCTAACTTTGTAAGAGGCTGGTGCCTGAAGTAGGTTTAAAAAACCTGTAATCACAGGTCACCAGGGCCCTCCCGCAGCAATTAATCTAAATAAGGCTATTCTGCATGTTGTTGATATGAAGTAAATTGACAATAATAGATTAACAACAAAAAAAAAACAAAAAAATGTTAAAAATGTAGTTGAAAAACCGGAGCCCATTTATTGTATGTGTTGTAGTGTGAGTGTAAGAGTGTGTATATTTAGTGTTTGGAGTGTGAGAGCTCATGAGAACTCATGTGATTTGGGGGTGCGAACCTCATAAACTAACTGTAGGTGATCAAAAGGTTCTCAGTAGCCTCATAGTCCAAGGTTTTAAGGTAGTAATCGACGTTATACATGTTGATTTTAGTTGAGGATAGATGTTTAGAATTTTGTTTAATTTATTGTATAGGTAAGGATCTATAAAACAGAAAAATCTATTATTATTATAGTCCTATACAATATCTAACAATCAGGGTTGCCAACCTTAGAACTTTTATTCTCGTACTTAAACACCTAAAAATCTCGTACTCTGTCTTTCAAATCTCGTACAATTCAACAAGCATTTAAAATGTTATAAAACCAAAAATAAGACATTAAATGAGTGTAAATTTATGTTATAATGTATGTATGTATATGTTAAAATGTATGTTCATTTTGTTTTACCATTATTTTAAAGAGTTCTTAACTTTTTAAACTTTTTTATTGATTGAGGTTAAATGAGAATGTACGGTGGTCGGCACATCGGACTACTACAATCTGTCAAATTTCTTTCGCTAATATTAATATGAAAAATATCCAAGAAAATACTTAATACTCAATATGTCTACGTTTGTTTACTCTTCATTTAGCAGACCCAATGTAGCCAAAGTGTAAAAACCCATTGACGCTCTAAAATAGTGTCCACAATCAAAAATAATGTTATAAAATTTCTTATATCAAAATCTCGTACATAATTTATTGTACGAGCCTGATCGTATCCAGCAGACCACAAATTTCGTATTTGTACGAGGAACCTCGTATGGTTGGCAACCCTGCTAACAATTATACTCGTGTACATGTATTGCTACGCGTTCTGTTTTTAAACAAATATTTATTGTATCTATGCAATTATGAATTTAGTAATCTAGGTAGTATATAAGAATATGTAGGTACTTGATATTTTATGTACGCTATTGTAATTGTGAGCGAGGCGAACCGATCACTCGGGACTACTCGGGAGCCCTCGGGGCTCCACGGATTAGTTCAAAGCGAATGACTTTTGTATTTTTGAAGCGATTCGAAAGAACAGGTGTAACTATAACGTTTTTCTGTTTATATCACTTCCTTGTTCGTCTGTTAAATTTAAGTATTTGTAAAATATACAAAGTTTAAACAAGTTTGGTATATCTTTCATCAGTTTAAAGATAAAAAACAGCTAGCGCTATAAGACTAACAAGTTTATTTTTTATAATTTTTCGCCTTTGAGTTGTTTTCTTCTTTCGTCAGTTTAATTTTTTTGTTAAAAAGTTTTTATAACGATTGCTATTATCTTAGTGAGAAAAGGTATCAGTGAATCTCTGTAAATTTGCCAGTAAATAAAACTGACAAATTAAGAAACAAAATATTGCTTATTTTCGGCCCATATTCCATGCACCCATAAATTTTTCTTTCTGGCAATTAAGGACTTTAAAACAAAGCAACCCGGAAATGGATCAGTACCAGCGGCGGAATTACACATTTGCCGCCAGTAGGCTATTAAAATTTTGCCGCCCCTACCGGTCGGTCTGTCTAGTTTGGTACCCCAGGACAAGATATAAAAAATAATGTAGGCTCCAAATTTGCCGCCTCTAAAATCTGCCACCCTAGGCTTCAGCCTATTCAGCCTACTGGTAAATCCGCCACTGATCAGTACCAATGACAAAAGGGAATACTAGTGTTTAAACTTACCTGTAAATGGAATAGACGTAACCTTAACTTCCTGTAAATTATCAGGTAAATCAGGAAAGAAAAAAGTGGTACTCAGAACACCCCAACCTATAACTTTCAAGGTTTCTGCGCCAGGATTGTTATTAAAATTACTGGGCAGTGTAATTGGCTTTACTACTCTCGTATATCTGAATGGCGATTTTGTTTTAAAAAGCGCTATGTCGTGCGGTCCAATTCCACTGTAATATAAAAACAAAACACGTTAAAGCAACTCATTGTTTCTCATGCTAGATTATACTCCTCATTCATTATACACATTTTCATCTCTCACAACAAGTATGTAGTTGCTAGAATTTTTGGTTTAAAAAAATAAAAAAAATAATACATAGGCTGCACTAAAAGTATCGGGAATGGAATATTTCCACTATTCCTATCATTCTATTAAAATCTTTTTAATTGAAAACTCCTTTTTCGAAAATCGAATACCATTTATTTATTTAAAAAAAGATTCTCGGTCTTCTCACAAGGTCTTTTCAAACTTGTTTAGTCGTTGAGAAAATGGAATTGACTCGAGAAAATTCAAGGGCGATGATTTATTATGACTTTCGAAGCGGTTTAACACAAAAACAGTGTGTTGACTGGATGCTTTCTGCATTTGGTGATGAAGCCCCATCCAAAACCACAATTTATCGCTGGTTTGCTGAATTTCAACGTGGACGTGTCAAGCTCAGTGATGATCCCCGTCAAGGTCGTCCAAAAACTGCAGTCACCCAAGAAAACGTGGATGCTGTGCGTAAGCTGATTGAGGAAGATCGACATGTGACATACCGCGAAATTCAGGCAAATTTAGACATTGGCATGAGTCAAATACAAATAATCTTGCATGAACAATTAGGTGTAAAAAAGTTGTTTTCCCGATGGATACCGCATTTGCTCTGTGAAGAGCAAAAAGCGGCTCGCGTTACTTGGTGCGTCAGAACTCTCGAAAGATTCCACGCAGGATCCTCAAATGCTGTATACAACATTGTATCAGGTGACGAATCCTGGATATATGCGTACGAACCCGAAACAAAAAACCAGTCACGAGTTTGGGTGTTCGAAAGTGAGTTAAAGCCAACTAAAATTGTTCGTTCACGGAGTGTTGCAAAAAAAATGGTGGCCACGTTTGTCTCCAAAACCGGCCATGTTGCGACTATTGCTCTTGAGGGACAAAGAACGGTTAATGCAGAATGGTATGCTAGCATTTGTTTGCCACAGGTCGTTTCCGAACTCCGTAAAGAGAACTGCAACCGCCGCATCATCCTCCATCACGACAATGCGATTTCTCACACCGCGCACAGAACAAAAGAGTTTTTAGAGCAAGAAAACATAGAATTATTAGACCATCCGCCGTACAGTCCCGACCTAAGCCCTAATGATTTCTATACTTTCCCTAAAATAAAGAATAAATTGCGTGGTCAGAGATTTTCATCACCTGAAGAAGCTGTGGACGCCTACAAAACGGCCATTTTGGAGACCCCAACTTCCGAATGGAATGGTTGCTTCAATGATTTGTTCCATCGTATGGAAAATGTGTCAAATTTCGCGGAGAATACTTCGAAAAGCAATAAATACATTTTTAAATAGTAATGTTGTGTCACTTCCTTGATTCCCGAAATTTTCAGTGTAGCCCTCGTACTACTGGTATACCGAGGTCTAATTGGCACTGGCTATAGTTCAGGCAGGCAGACATAAGTGCCTGCTTGCTTGCTTCTTAAAAAAATAACAAAAAAAGTTAAATTATAAAATAAGAAGAAAAAAAAAATTCTGTCATACGTGTCACAGCAAAACTTAATAGTAATATATCAGGCGCTCTAATTGCCAGCTCAAATATGCCTGCTTGCATAACAATAAATTAAAAAAAAATTAAAGTAAATGAGCAAAATATCTGTAATACGTACGTACCAAAACTGTTCAATTAATATGTATTTAGAAAATGGTCCGTTGTTAATAATAATTAACCAAATATTAATTCATTATCATACGGGATACTGTTGTTACATACACATTTTAAAGCAGGTGCGTTAAGAAAGTCACACAAATTTTAAAGAACAATTAATGGAACATCAGTAACACTGGTACTAATATAATTTGACTGGCACTTTATGAAATGTATAAATGATTAATTAGTGACGTATTTTACAAAAAGAAAAATAATTATATCACGGAATACTATCAATATAAAAATAAATAAAATTAAATACATTTGTAAACATTTTATCTACTAGGTAAATTAAGATACTAAAAGTCGAGACGCTATTTGCAAACACTGTACATATGAGAAATCATTATTAATGATTAGACGAAAATGGAAAAGGTTATAAATAAAGGATAAAATTATTGTGAATTATGAGGATATTTACCCATTATATAATGGATGAGGTATTCGTTCCTTAATTTGGATCACTTGCGCTGGAGATTTAAATATGTTTACATTGTGCATGCCAGCTACAGCGTCCATTGGCAACCATCTTATCAGCCAGGATTCCGTTGCGCAGTGGGCAGCAGAAAGGACCTAATTATTTACGATTGAGAGGTTAAATACATAGATGTATTCCTTGAAATATATGCTATCTTTTATGTCTTTATTCATTTTCTAAAATATATAATTATTGAAATTACTTACAAAATATTTGTTAATGAGAGCTCCACCGCAAATATGCATTCGCATGTACAGCAACCTGGTTTGCAGAGATACAATGTATGGGTGGCTGTATGGCTTCGCATCGTGTCCACCCACGATTTTATTTTGTGCCGCGATATGCGGGATTTCTAAGAAAATTTTATAAAATATACATGGAATAACTTGATGAGAACAGGTAGTCATTTGCGCGTTCAAACCAGTAATAATAATAACTTAATAAGAACCAAAGCTGCATTTTGCAGTTCTGGTAATTGTAGTCGAAACGAAGATCTAAAGTAACATTGAAAATCTGACCAAATAACATCACGGTCGATTGTTTGTGTCTTTTCGGAGCACAACTTTATTTCCAAATTTTTATTTTCACAATGCTAACTGTTTTATAGAAGAATCGTTACTAACCGACATAACGAATAATAATTAATTAGTATTATGCCTCTAGGGTATTGACGTGGACGCATTAAATCTTTGTTTTTGAAGTGAAAACTCCTTTGGGCACGTTGGCCAGTTTTGATATGGGGAAAAAGCACTGAATATGAGTGTGTATATATGTATATTTATATTTATATATATATATATATATATATATAAATATATATATATATATATATATGTAAGTTATGTGCATAAACTTAGTATACTAGTAGTATACTAAGTTTATTTTTGATTTATGTTTGTTTTCACTTTTGACGTGCAGTCCTACGACTGACAGTTTTTTTTTGTATTTTATCAATTGAATCTACAATAAGTGACAATACAACAATCTCAACAATCTCGTATAATCTATTAAAAAGAGAATAGAAAGAAGTTGAACTGATTACTGATTACTTTCAATAAATTCATTCAAATTCATGAAAGATTATTTATTTATATTATTCTTATATTTATGAAAGATTATTTATGTATAAAATTGATTTTGTCTATTCCATAGGACCCTATTATCGTAAACAAGTTCTTGTATGCAATGTGCTGCTATTTTAATATTCGCCTGATACCTCGTATCAAGCAATACTACTCGATTAAAAAAACCCCTCATTACGGAAGACTTGCGATTTTTTTTTCTCAGTAGGGAAGTGTAGTTTAAAAACATAATTAATGGCTTACCTGCTGAAGTTACGAGGAAAAAACATTTTGTGATAGACAGTACGAGGTAAGCGGACGCCTTCATCGTGATAATGAAGAAGCGAACTTTACCGTCAAAAACTATTTTTTGTTGGTATTTATAACATAGGCATGAGATAAAACGTTATCAACTAGCATTTTTGCATAAGTTCAACATTCTAGCCACGTTTTTGCTAAATGTCACAAGATTTTCAAACATAACTTCTAAACTTTTAATGTCGAAAATCCGTAAACAATTAGGTCTAAATCTATATCTAAATTATTTCTAATTCGTTTTTAAAAGATCCTTGTAACTGACTAACGAACTAAACCCCACGGCCCACTTTATATACTCGGGTTAATTCAAACAATATGTAGGTAATTACGTTTAAGTTACTAATAATTATATTTAAAAAATATATAACCATTTCAAAGAACTTAAGTCATGTTTCTAGAAAATTCTTTATCGGACGTATTTGGACGTAGTTAAGAATCATTATTGAACATACATAAAAAAATGAGAGGTGTCAAGGGACACCCGGATGGAACGAAGTTCCTTTGGATTAATTAGTGAAGGAATTGAAATAACATTTTATTTCTTTTACTATAGCAAAAAGTGTCGTTACCACTTTTGGTCTTAATTTTTTCCGTCTAGCCCCCTTTCGCGCCATAAGGAACTTCGTTCCAATAATATACTATGGTGATCGGATTCTTAATAATCAGAAGCCATGAACGAATTTTCCTTCAAAAAAAGTCTTTAATTAATTAAATGCGTTGGTATATTTATAATATGTAGCGTGTCATGGTAGGGCAAGTCTGTACAATGAAAGTTCAATTTATACTGGTCATCGACATGAAACAAAACATTTAATAGTTATCATATAAATCATATCAAGCAATCTCTAATACATACTGTTGACTCTTTTTAACCAACTTCAAAAAAGGAGGCAGTTCTATGTTGGACTGTATGTTTTATAATTATAGTTATCATCTCAGTCAAGAACAGAAACGGGATTTAATACCTATATAATTGAATTTGTAATGTGCTCCTTAGTTGACGAGATCTGGTATAGATAAGCAAGCATCATTTCCAAGTCAAAATATGTGTGTCAATGCATTAGTCATTGGAAGATTTATACTTAAAGTGATGTACTAGGTAGGGGCGTAGCTAATGCCGTATCAGCCGTATCGATGATACGGGGCCCCCGGGCTACAGAGGCCGTGCTTCCCTCTCGTGCTTCCCGGGAATAAAACATATATAAAAACTGTCATACGTGCCTATAGAGTTTTCGCTTCAGAAATGAAAAATGGTCAAAAAAAGCAATCTCTTTTATTCCCGGGTTAAGCGTGCGCCCAAAAGTTGCCAACAACCTACATCGGTTATTGCGGAATTCCCCCGTTTAAAGCATTTTTGTTTCTTTTATAAGAAATCTTTACCCTTCATTTGGTAGGTTGTGATTTTAACCCGGTAAGGGTTGTTTACACAACTATGCATTTCATAGCATTAGCATTATAATACACTAAACATAAGTATATACCAGTTACCAGTAAAACTTAGGCAAGGTGGCATACGACCACGGCTATCCTCCGAACATAACAATATCTACGTATTAAATTAAAATGAAGTTGTCTACTTATTAGATGATAAATATTGAATAGTTTGTAGGTAAGAATGTCAGACAACAATTAATTCTTCTTTCATAATTTTCAGAGTGCGATTTTTACATAGTCGGGTTTTAGTTTTTAATCTTATTGTTATAGGCCTTTATTGTTTTTATTTATTAAAGATATACGGGTTGAAGAAAATGAAAAATAAACACTTTCTTGAGTGCTATTCATCCCACTATCCCACTAATATTATAAATGTGAAAGTTTGGATGGATGTTTGTTACTCTTTCAAGCAAAAATCACTGAACCGATTGCGATGAAACTTGGTATGTAGAAAGCTGGAGACCTGGATTAACGCATAGGCTACTTTTTATCCCGATATTCCCCCGGGATCGGGACTTACGCGGGTGAAACCGCGGGGCGCTTCTATATTTAATAAAGTTTTTATTCTTTGTGTTTCTCCATCTACCTTTCAGATTATCGGACTTTCTTTTGGGTTTCGGGATTAAATATCGTCTAGATAGACAGAACAGTAGTTGATATACTTCCTCTGACTTCCTCTGTTCGATCTGTTCTTCCCGCTGAACTCAGGACATCTGAATGACGTCTTCAATTTAATATTTATCATGAGATTCAAATTGTAGATGTCGATGGAAAAATAGACCTACAAAAATTCTTGTAATTGACTTTTCGCAATGCATTTAAAACCGTAAGTTTACCCATCACCTTAGGTGACTATATGACTATCAGAAAAATGCCTTTGAAATTAGTACCAATGATTTTATATTTACAAATTAATTATTCCCTATTTTGCTTCTACTTGCATATTGATAAATTTTGGATGCCTACATAACATGTGGCTTTGGATATAATCATTTATTTGTGGTTGGTGGGGTTATACCGGGTGACACATCCGGATTCGTAACCTACCAGACCGTGTGTAATATAAAATAAGCTGTATGCTGGTTTAGCAGTTTATTGGTATATCCAAGATTTATACACTTTGAAATGAATATTCCATCATACATACGGGTTATTAAAATATTGGAGTAGGTCGTGTTATCTTTATTTGCCATATTACGTAATTCATGTATTGTTTTTAATTTGAGAACGATAAATCTTCTGTTGTTTTATTCCAATTAGAATATGATATAGCTTAGTGCATATTTTTTAAGTGTTAAATTGTGTTAACGTGTTACTTTTTGTAGAGTTAAAAGAGTGAGACTTTAAAGGGGCACTAGACGGCGCTTTATTCATTTAATAAAAATCGTAATCCACGACGTTATCGCAAGTAAATATGTATGTAAAAAACGTACAAATTAAAACAGTACATATCCCCCCCTGACATTGAGCGGCTTTCGGTATCTATATCCGTTAGCAACACTAAACGTGTAATTCGAATGTTGCCAACCTTATTTTCACCGCGTTATGTAATTTTGGCGATCCTTTAAAAAAAAATCTTGTTATTGATCTAGCCTTCATTCCCATTGAGGTGGCTCCCGTACCCCAGGATCTACAATAGTATCCGACGGAGACACGAGCGGGCAAGAGCGAATGTTTTGGTAAACGACAAATCAATTTTAAGGTATAAATATTTTGAATCTACTTTTCTTCTTAGTAAAGAGGAAAAGAAAAGAGAAAAAAACAGGTGAGTGGCTTTCTCTTGTGTGCTTTTATACTCGCCAGGCTTTATCAAGGGGATTCCCCTCGGGATAGTGGTGTCTTACGGGAGAATGTAAATTAGACTCTGGTATCTGGATATAAATATTAAACTGGGGCAAATAGAACTTTTAAATACAAACACTTTATATCTCTAATCGAGTTTCCACGATCAACCAATCACCAAGCATCACCAGCTCGGTAAATGTCAAAACGTCAAGTCCCCGACAGTCTTTTATTTCTTCCCTGTCAGTTCCATTTTGTATACAATATTTTTAAATAATGTAAAATACAATATCTTCTCACAAACCAGTGCCTTATTCATACCAAAGAGTTTGAAATGGTATAGTGCCTGCGGTATAAAACAAGAAGGCTACAAGGACTTATTATATATCTATCTATATATACACCTATATGAAAATAACATGTTCGTTTGTTCAAAATCGCATATATCCCAAAACTTTTTTACACTGGTAATTACGTTTTGAATTTTTTACACATCTTATTCATATACGTGCATGCTTCTTAATATTTTTATTTTCTTTATATAAAAATTTAATGTTTTCAAAATCGCAAATACCTCCTAAAATTCCTTAATGACCGTTTTGAAATTTTAGATTTAGATATAAATTTAAGTGGGATAGCCATGCTTCGGCACGTATGGGCCGGCTTGACCGGAGTGATACCACGGCCTCACAGAACACCAGCAGTGAAGCAATGGTTGCGTTGTATTTTGCCGAGTGAGTGAGGTTACCGGAGCCCCTAATCCTTCCCTCTCCCCCTCTTCCCCCCACCATTCCCTTTTATCCCACCTTAAAGACCTGCAACACACTTGTGACTCTTGAGTTGCAGGTGCCCATGGGCAGCGGTAGTCACTTACCATCAGGTGACCCGGCTGCTCGTTTGTCCTGTTTTAGGTTTAGATATACAGACATGTTTATTAAATATTTAAAAAACAATGTACGACGGCAAACAATGACAAACGACGAGGTCACAACAGCAGTAAACGGTTCAATCTCAGAAGATCTATTGGCCAGATCCATAATGGATCTAGTGACAATTTTTTTTCTCATTGGATCCTGATTTCAAAATGTGGATCTAGTATGATTTTTTTTATAATAATAATTTTGACTGGCCTGTTGGTCTAGTGGTTAGTGACCCTGACTGTTGAGCCAGAGGTCGTGGGTTCGATTTCCACCCAGGACAAATAATTGTGTGATGAGCATGATCATTTGTTCTGTGTCTGGGTGTAATTTATCTATAATATGTATGTATTTAGAAATTTAAAAGTATGTTTATCAGCAGTCTGGTTACCATAGTACAGGCTCTGCCTAGCTTGGGATCAGCCGGCCGTGTGTGAGGTGTGTGAAGTTATTATTATTATTATTTTATTATTAATCGGACGTCTCGATTAATCCTCTCGGGGTACCTGCAGGGCGACCCTAGTAAAGCAGAAGTCCCTTTTATCTATGGCGACCATATTCATTTTTCTACGCTTCCTTTTGTTATTCCTAATTAATAGCTGTATGTATAATGTTATGAAAGTTCATAATTATTTTAGCATTTTCTAAATATTGCTGATTTGAGAAAGGCAAGGAATGGTGCATCAGTAAGAATTGCATTTAACAGTACAACAATTTAACGGATTAGCAAGGAAATCTGTGACAATATGCTTTAAAGGCCATGAAAAATATGTCTATCTAATGAGATTTTGAAAAAAAAAATCTCACTAGATCCACATTTTGAAATCAGGATCCAATGAGAAAAAAAATTGTCACTAGATCCATTATGGATCTGGCCAATGGATCTTCTGAGATTGAACCCTGTAAACGCCTATTTTGACTCAAAGGAAGTTATTTTTTTCAACAGCTTAACTGCTTTGAATAGGAGGTGGCAGAAGTGCATTGAACTTGATGGTGATTAGAAAAATAAAAATATATTTGATTTTATAGGAGCCGTTTATTTTCTTGGTTAGGCCGAGTACTTTTCAATCCACCCTCTTATATTTCTTCGTATATTATGCTGCGTAAATTACAAAAGCTAGTACTTTATAGTTCCCAAGTGTTGAAATGATAGTTCTATTTAAACGCACTCTTCAACAGTCTGACTTACATCCAGTTTCAGAAAGGCTGACCAAAATGTTGTACTACTAACAGGTGTGTCAAATCAATTCGAGTTTCTGCAAAAGATGATTAAAGAAAAATTTATTCATCTATGATCAATTTAATTGAACATTCGAATGCTATTTGATATAAATTTTTACAGTAAAATTTGACTGATCCGATCATCACATCAAAATACCTAATCATGCTTTCAGCAACTCAATATTTTATATACTTAACAAGAGATTTAACATACAATTTGTTGACTTTTACGTTGATTAAGCCTTTAAAAAACTGGGCTTTAGAGTGTGTACGCTACTTAAGGTCACGCTGGAGTGATTATATTCGGATCGAACCGATCACCACGAGGGAAGTTATGTAATAGGAAATAATATCAATAGTCGTAACGCCTGACGTTATCCAATAGCAGGCGATCTCTCATTGGTATCCGGTTGAGACAGACCTGCGAGGCTATAGTCTACTCTAATATTAAGACAACCACAGGCCAAGTTATACAATAGGAAATAATATCAATTGCCGTAACGCCTGACGTTTATCTAATAGCAGGCGATCTCTCATTGGTATCCAGTTGAGACAGACTTGCGAGGCTATAGTCTAGTCTAATATTAAGACAACCACAGGCCAAGTTTTGCAATAGGAAATAATATCAATAGTCGTAACGCCTGACGTTTATCCAATAGCAGGCGATCTCTCATTTGTATCCGGTTGAGACAGGCCTGCAAGGCTGTAGTCTAATCTAATATTAAGACCACCGCAGGCCAAGTTATGAAATAGGAAATAATATCAATAGTCGTAACACCTGACGTTTATCTAATAGCAGGCGACCTCTCATTGGTATCCGATTTAGACAGACCTGGGAGGATATAGTCTAATCTAATATTATGACCACTGCCGGCCAAGTTATGCAATAGGAAACAATATCAATAGCCATAATGCTTGACGTTTATCCAATAGCAGGCGATCTCTCATTGCTTTCCGGTTTATACAGACCTGCGAGGCTATAGTCTAATCTAATATTATGACCATCACAAGCCAAGTTTTGCAATAGGAAATAATATTAATAGCCATAACCCCTGACGTTCATCCAATCTAATTTTAAATTTAACTGTAAATACATGTCTGGTTGTACAGAGCATTGGTTGCAGCATATTCATTACAAAAAATGTAAATAATATAAAACAGTAATTGGTATGGTCTTAATCGTTACCTGTTTATAGTATTGCTACTGTTTTTCTTAATTTGTGATCGTTAACCTGATCTTGAAACTAAACGACGTAAGTCATCTAGTAACTAAAATAGTTTAGACATTGTTACTTAAATATTGGTACTTAGGTATTATGAATTCAAAAGAAAGTTTTCATTTTCAAAATTTTATTTTCAATAAAAAATGACTGTATCTAAATATAACAATTCGTGTCCGAAGAGTTTTACAAAAATAATTTAAGTTAATGAGGGAAAGAAGACTGAAATGAGTGAAGTCATTCCATGGTGCATACCAAACACAGGTATATATTTTTAACAAAATGCTACCCTGTGTCAAATTTGTGGTCAGCTAAAAGTACGCGTTTTCAATTTAAATAAAAAAAAATCAGAATACAATCTTTGAGCTAAGTTTCTAAGAAAGTCTTTAAAACAAATTTATGCTTTGTATATACGAGTATTAGTGGCCAATTACAATTGGTTTAGAGGATCGATTGCTTAGAAATAAATTATAAATATTTTAAATAAGTTTCTAATTTTTTTTATATTAAACTGAAACGCGACTAAGCCCATTGCAGCCGTCAAAAAGCGTACTAAAGGATTGTTGATGTTTTCCCTAAAAGATGTAATGTAGATTACCATAAACCTAACAATGTTTATTGCACCTGTGACTGAAACAATTTATCAAACACCGTAACATTAATTACGGTCTCAAGTTATCTAAGATCTGATCGAAACTTGAGTTGGTACTTATTTTATTAATATCCTATACAATTGTTAGTTTCTCCCGACTTAGTTTTCAAGCAGTGATAATGAACGTGCATTGAAAATTGGTAGTTAAAGATAGATGCAGATCGAAGCGTATGGCTTAAAATAATTCGGGAGTAAAATTAGATCTATTCGATAAAGATTCGATACAATAATAATATTGCGAGTTGGTAATTACCTATTTGCTTATTTGCACTTAACCCTTTAAATTTTATTTAGGAATAACGTTACACTTTTATCTTTTCCTTTCCTATATAAAGCTTATATGTACTCTATTCTAAAAGTATGTACAAAATTATAAAACAGTAACAATAACATTCTCGAGTAACAACCAACTATGTCATTAAAATATTATGACGAAAGCCATTTCATTCGCATGGTCGAGTCGATTCCTAAGTCTATAAGTAACAAAGTAGCCATCAAATTAAATACTTTGGTCTTTTAATGCGACATTGATGGTTAGCTTAGAACAGCACCTATGTTTACAACTTTATTTACAAAGCAACATTAACATGTTTCTCCATCGCCGATAGTTTCCATAACTGAAATAAATATGGCAGTGCGGGATTTGTTTCTGCATAATTCCTCCGACTTTAATTGCCAATCGATTTTATTGGTGATCAATGGATTGGGTAGTATGGAGGAGTGATGGAGGGCAGGTGGTCACCACATCGCGGGAAGTTTGGCGGCACCGGCGGTAGGTCACTCTGCGTGCCAATGTGCAAGATTAGGCTCATTCCTATCACTATGTGGTAAATGAAATGGCAGTGGAACAACCAGTATCCTGAAACCGAAGAAAAGGCCAATGAAATACGATAATATTTTTCAATAGAACTTATTAAATTTATTCATAACAATTTAATTAATAATAATGTGATTTTTTTCTAACTCTCACAAACACAATGCTGTTTCTTTTTTTGAAGTGAAACTTCTTTAGAAACGTTGTGATTTGAAATTCGATAAAACGAAAAAGCGACATTAAAAAGAGACTAACATATTCATAAATAGCCTGCGAGAGAATGTGATAGAATACAAGTTAACAGTGTTTCCTATAAACTTTGAAAAGAGATAAACATATTCATAAATAGGATTTAGCCTGCGAGAGAATGAGATAGAATATGTCAGTGTTTCTTATAATCTTTGTCTTTGCGCCTGTGTCATTTTTGTGCATTTGTGTATTAAAATTCGTTGGCTACTTAATCTATGTTAATTATTTAACACATTTGTGTTCAGTTGACCAATAACTTTCTTTCTGAAGTTTCACTTCTGCCGTGTGTGACTTGCACGTACACACTTTTTATTATTAAGATTAAAGTAGATACATATGCATATGTGTGATTTACGTACCTGGATTGTCAGCTTTAAGCCTGAGTACCACGTATCCATTGTTGGGTACTGCGAGCGTATCTTTGAAGGGTGGGAGATTGTATTGCCTATGTAGTAGTCCCTGTCTGTCCAAATCCAACGCATGTTTCAAGTTAATCTTCTTTATATTCTTGTCTGGGGAACGGCCGATACCGATCACGTTATATGAAGTACCATGAAGGTGGAATGGATGCGATAAATTTGGCGATTGCACTGAAAAAGAGTAATATGCTTTATTTATATGTTAAAGGTACAGTTTGAGTTACAGGTATACGATCCCGACCTGCTCGACAGGGGCGTAACAATAGGGTGGCCCCCGGCCCGATTGATGTGGTAACCACTGATGATCGCCGAAAACGATCGATCGATGTGTGTGTTGGTACCCTGAGGGAGGTTAAAAATTCTACCTCTGCCGTGCTTATATATATTGGAAATAGGGAAATTTGTTAAACTGCACCCGGAATCTTTTAAACAAGTTAAGGACGTAACGCAGAGGAGTATCACTAGATATCCAAACAAACTTGTTATAAACATGATTCCAAGGAGTACGAAACTGCAAAAAAATTGTAATGCTATGTGTGTCACAATTACTCACAATATATAATAAGATACTGAATGACATCAAAGAATTACCGCTTAATACATTTATCAATTCCAGAATATAATCCAGAATCCAGAACACGTTCCTCTGTCAAAGAATTCTTAAATTATCACAACAAACATTAAAAATATTGATATATAGGTGTTAACTAAGTAGTATACCATATTTTTCCCCCATAGTTTTAAGGCCCTTTTGCATACTATCTTGACGGCTAAATAGGCGGTAAACATGGTAAACCTAACAACTCTATATGTACTAACGTTATTTATGGCAAATAAAGAATTTGTTTTT
Organism: Euplagia quadripunctaria; assembly: GCA_963859945.1. Lineage (NCBI taxonomy): Eukaryota > Metazoa > Arthropoda > Insecta > Lepidoptera > Erebidae > Euplagia > Euplagia quadripunctaria. The sequence goes on along the minus strand of OY982564.1, from coordinate 8,131,534 downwards.
GAATTGAGGGCCCCATCCGATGAATTAGCCACGGGCCTCAGAATGTATAGTTACACCACTGCTTCTCGAGCTAATGCTTACGCTCTCCAATACGTCCGTATAAGCAATATCCTTCTCCATACATTGCCTTACCTTGTTATCTACCTTTCCCTGTCAATATATTTCCTAATTTAGGATTTTTAATTCCCTATTTGCCCGGTTGACAACAATAGGCCCCAGTTCCGTGAGTGAGATCAAATTATAGTTGGTAAAATATAGCTCTTGATTTGCCACTGCCTACCACTGTGTATGTATATATATGATCAAACAGACCATATTAATCGGTGATCGAATCCGTCATCCGGTTACTAAACGAGGGCAAAGGTGTATAACTATAATAAACTAGTCAGTGACCGAAAACAGTTTGCACTCTATTGCGGCCAAAACGTTACGTTGGTACGCAATGTAACATTTCAGTGGTTACGGGACCAACACTAATAAAGAGGTTAGATGTATTACATATATTTACCTTCATCGACAAGAACGATCTCAACAATAGAATTGAGAGGGACATCAATCATGTGTGTGCAACGACAATCAACGGGGCAGTCAGCTGGTCTGTTGTCGCCGTTGCAAAATAATTCCGGTGATAGCTCGTGCATTTGTGATAGAGGTGGAGCAGGTGCAGCTCTGTATGATATCTCATCCACTAAACTCAATACGTGGTCTCCGCCAGGCGCCACTAGAAAAAAAACTTGATTAGCTTTTGAGCCTCCTACATGCCACATTGACAGTACTTGGTCTAATTCTAATACGATCGGTGTAATACGTTCAAATGTCGTAATTTTTCTATAATATGCATACAAATTGTTAAATTTTATACTGTGCAAGCAAGTTATTACCTAAGTAGTTCCTGTATGTGTTCTCCATAAACAAATCCTTTGGTTTATAGAAATGGAACCTGAATGGCAAGAAGATCTTGACGTCTGGCCTTTCCCGTAATATCTCCTTGTCAACTGGTTTGGCTGATTTCAAGTTACTGACACACACGGCATCGTTTCTCTTCACATTACACACCGCATCCAACGGGTTTAATATCTAAGAAATAAGTTCAAATTAGTAACGTCACTGGGCTTTATAAATAATAAACAAAGTGCAATTTGATTTCCAATGACTTTTGACATGGAGCAGTTAAAAAAACAATTGTTAAATAATGAACACAAGAGCGAAAAATAATAATGAATTTCAAATTAGGTACATTAGCAATTATATTTTATAAGCTACATAAAAGACAAATTTATACTTCTTATTATACACAAATGTATTTATGTACAAGAAAATAAAATACATGTACAACCTGTAATCATGTGAGAAGTGGAGATTATTTATACTCGATGTATTCCAAAGAGAATCCATGCAGGTCCATCTAGCTAAATTGATATCTATAGTGCTTATATACAGTATCATATATACAATCTATGTGGATATGTAAAAAATATCCCAACTATGTATAAATATTTAAAAAACACCACCACGAACTACAAGGAAAATAAATTGAACGCTTATTTTTCATAAATTTTATTGAATCGTATAAAATTTTACATTCTTATAGTAATTTTATAAAATTATTATATATAAAATTGTAACTTTTGCCATTACTGGTAGCAAAATGCTTGTATATCGTTGCGAGATATGATCGTTGTTGAGTTGCATTTGGTCGTTCACAGTCGACTAGGGCACATCGTCAATTTGTTATGAATTTTCGTTGGCACTATCACACTGGCTCCTTATAGCCGTAACACTAACAATTTCTTAATTAATGGTAACCACAAAAGTGTTTGCTGTATATATCTATAGTCTACGTAATAAGATACAGTCTTGGTTGTTTACGGAGTGTGTTACAGAGATGACAAACTAATGTGTATTTACATAAGAGCTGTAAACTGTTATTTACAGTGTTTCATAAGTATTAGCATGCAAAATTGAGTTAGAAGTCGGTCAAAAGTCTTAAAACTCTAAGCAAATAGATCTAACAAGTACTTTTTAAATATATACACGTAATAAATATCATTGGCGAAAATATAATTATAATGGCAAGTTGTTAGTTACAGTACGAACAAGTCTCGTTAAAACTATACGCGAAAATAGAATTGTTGGTTCAAGAGCCTCAAAGTACATATTTTAGGCGATATTTATAATTAAAACATAATTAAGAGAATATCACCGAATATGGCATAAAAAATAAAAATGAAGTCAACTCATAGAAACAGTGCATCACCGTTAAATAATCACGAACCATCATAAACTCCCATTGAATCATTCTAGTACAAAAAAAAAACACAAACAGCAGAATCGAGCACTTCGAATCCACCGACGACACATCACACAAAACAGACATAAATTTACACTTAGTTAACATATTTAAATCAACTGTGCTGTACTTTTGCTTACACACGTTAAACTGGATAATTTTTTAGGAACCAATTTAGTGGAGAGAAATGGGAGGAAGATGGTCGCCGCACGTGGGGAAGTTGGGAGGGATGGGTGGTAAATCAGCTTGTGTTCCTACTTGCAAGACAAGGTTCATGCCGATAACAATGTGGAAGAGGAAGTGACAGTGGAATAGCCAGAAGCCAGGGTTATTGGCTCTAAAACGGATGATGACGTAGCCATTATTGGGGACGGCAATGGTGTCCTTCGCTGGTGGGAGGTCCCCTTGTTTCAGGTGTCGCTCAAGAAGACCTCTCCTGTCGAGGTCGAGAGCGTGCTTCAAATTGATCTTCTTTACGTTGGTGTCGGGTGAGCGACCAATACCAATCACGTTGAAAGCATAGCCGTGCAAGTGGAACGGGTGAGACAAGTTTGCGATTTGGACTGTAAAATGGAAAGTACAATCAAGAATTAGCATATATCTCGTAGCTCGTAATGCATCATTTCCCGTCATTGTTTTCAAGTCTTTGGTAATTACAATAGAAACAAATTAATGTATGAAATGGTAGGTGTAATAAGTTGACTTTATTGTGGGCTGATGCAAATTGCGTCAAAGTAAGCTAACTGACTTACGAAGTTATAATATATAATTACATGCACGTACCTTCATCTACCAATACGACTTCCACTACTGCGTTAAGAGGTATGTCTACTTTGTGAGTACACATGCAATTTTGTCCGCAATTGGCCGGTCTGTTATCACCGTTACAGAATTGCTCAGGATTTATGTCGTCATATTGACTAATCAGAGGCGCTGGTGGTGCCATGTATGAGATTTCGTCAATTAAACTTATCACGTGATCTCCTTGAGGAGCAACTGTAAAATTAAATAGTGTTAAATTTATTTTTATACATAGTTTATTTTCATAGAACTGAAATCAATGCATAAAATAAAATAAACTGAATAAATCTCACCTAAATAACGGTTATAGGTGTTCGGTTGGAACAACATTTCGGGTCTATAAACGAAGAAACGGAAAGGCAAGAAGATTTTAACATCAGGCCTTTCTTGAAGGATGGCGGGATCAATATGCTTCGCATTCTTGAGTTGACTGACGCAAAAAGCGTCGTTTCTTGTTACATTACACCTGGCGTCCAATGGATTCATCACCTGAATAGTTAGTGAGGAGAGAGGTTCGTGCAATTACTAGTATTACGTGCAAATGTACATTAAAGCTACTCCGGTTTCTACTGTTGCTATAAACTACTTGGAAAATTGCACTCCTGCTAAAATAAATCAGAGTGAGTGCTTACATACACCTTATAATCAACTGTTATTTTGTAACTCATTTCAAATTCTACTCAGATAACTAAGTATTGATATATATGTATTTACAAGCCGGTTAGTCTACCGGTATATATTTTTTATGACTGTGATGATCTACTACCCAACAAATATAATTTCATTTTTCGTTTTAATTTATTTACTCCTGCGAAATTTGTTTCATATTGCTTTGATACTACTATTTAAGTTTGAGCAATAAGTTGCTGTAAAGTCGACAGTAGGTCTATGTTTAATCGAGGCTGTCCTGGCGGCACCAAGAATTCAGTATGCAATATCCGCTGTTTTTATAATTAAGGCTGGTAGTCTCGCGACACGCGTTATAAACTTCATGCAGCCCATGTCAGTGCACACCTGACGGAATACACCTCTTACCTAAATCTTGTTTGGCGTTCATGTCTAGATATTATTACTGATACTTTTCAGGAAATGTATGATATTTATTTACATGCTTATGTTTTCAATGTTCTACAAAATCTACTAGTGATATATAAATATTTTACAAAAGGAAGTAATGTACACTGGTCCTTGTAACTCACCACTCCTTGAGGGATGCCGACGTCGTAAGTTGGTGTTTGTGAAGATGGTTGATAAGGTCCTCTCGCATATCTGAGGATACCTAACTGTTGTGCTCGTTTAATACCGCACTCTCCGAGACCTCGGACCTGGATCCAATAGGCTCCAGGAATGTTATTCGCTTCAATTACAAAGTCGTATCGTTCACCTGTAACATATTTGGTTACTTTGTAAGAGTCTCAGGTTTTGGATCGCCTATTTATCTTGTAAAAGAGGAAAGTAAAGTTTATGGTCGAATGACCATTTCATTTAATGAATGAAACCTGCTGTTACAAAACACGATTATGTATTTAATAAATAGTATTATGTTAAGACGAAAGGTTTAAGTGAAGTAAGATTTTTTATAAAACCTTTTTATTATTCTAGTATTTGTTATACTGCTGTTTATTATATAGATTTGTTATATTTTTCATACCTGAGAATGAAATGATGGTGTTTACTTGCACTGGATGTACTGGTTCCCCGTCAGTTGCAATAACGGTTAAATTATGGCCTTCAAAAGTAACTTGCGCTGGGCACACCGAAGCAAAAGCGTTGATCATCCTAAATCTGTATCTTCTGCCAGGCGTGATTGTGAATACTTCCAGAGGTGTGTTTGTCATAAAGCCTGTGTTGGGGTCTCTAAATTGACCTTTGCCGTTAATTAACACGTTTTCAGGATCTTGTCCGGTGTTGACAGCCAGACGACCAGGGTATCTCTCAGCGGCGTCCTCATGCAACCAATCACTGAGTAATATTACGTGTGTTGTCAAATCGTAGTCGTACAGGTGGCTGTTGGGATCCTTAGAAGGAGGCTGCCTTACAACGATACTGCCGTATAATCCATCAAGTTTCTGAAGTCCTGTGTGAGCATGCCAAAAGTGGGTACCAGCATTTCCTTGCCACTGATATCTGAAATTAATGCATAATTATGAGTTAGTTAGTTTGTACTATTTTCTACTTAAAGATGTACAATAAAGAGAAATAAATTATAAAATAATCAAATCAATAAAATTCATAAAGTTCATTTTATTTAAGCATATAATTTTACCTAAAGGTATTTCCTTGTTGGATGGGGCATTGCGTCACAAACGGTACTCCATCGTAGTACTGGGTGCCTCTCTGCCAGATTCCGTGCCAATGGATGGTCACTTCCATACCCTCCATATGATTTTCTACATCAATGACGACCTTGTCATTTTCACACACCTGGATAGATGGCCCAGGTAACATTCTGTTCGCAGTAAGAATTCCTCGCTCAACACCATCAGCCAACACACATTGGCAATGAGACCACACTACATTCGTCGCATTCGGTGTGCACACCTGACAAGCCCTGTAAACATTAATGTATAGTTGTGACACAAGATCGTAAACTTAACACTCAATTAATACTCTTGCACCACAATTTACTCCGTATATTGGCTACGAAACAGGTGGTTTACTTAAAGCTGTCGTCACCTATCCATTAAATAAAGGAATTTGGATCACTTGACGTATACTTTAATTTAGCATTGAAAATCATAATACCAACCATTGCGTGTGAATCGAGGCGTGAATTGTGCGAAATGATAAACATAGTAGTTGGCATTTTTTTTTAGATTTCTGAGACGAGCCTTTTTAGTGAATCTCGGGATGGAAGTTGTAAGGTATTACTCAAGTTTTATAATCATTTGTTAATAATTATGTTATGATATAAGCCAATCTTTGTGATTGTAAATCAAATACACAAACTGTGTAACTATTTTGCTATAAAATTGAACACTTCCGATTGTTATAAATTATCTTAATACTTTCAAAGCTCCTATTAACGTTACAGAAGATGAGTTGTTTAGTATCGGTAAGTGATTTATAATCAGTTTCAGAATACAATGTTTCCGTTGAGTAACTATAATGACTTGTTTATATCCGAGGAAGCGAGCTTCATTACTGTATTTTTTTTACTCGGTAAAACCAACTTGGTTTTTTTACACGACTAAATTAACCTTTATAAATTTTGTTGTCCAACGTCTTGTTGTTATTATTTGTACGTTAGAATTATACATACGCTCCCAAAACAGTGTACAATTCCAAAGTGAAGTGGTAGTAGCAAATCCTCGGTGGTTCATTTTCCCTGCAAGCGCGGGCGCATTCATCAGGAGCTGACAGAGCTGGGTTCCTTCTTAATTCAGCTGTTGCACTACTGGTAAAATCCAGATGTTTTAGAGACACTTTTCCATTAGCATTTCTGGCTAAAAGTGGAAGAGGATTATCTCTGACGCCACTGCTCAACGGACCGCTGCCGCTCGTGGCAAATGGGTTAGATGATGGTCCTGAAGTACTGCCGACTCCTCCAAATGTAGAAAAGGGATCGCTGCCCGATGGATGGGTTTGCACGAGGCCATGAGTCGATGAAAACGCGCTGCTAGAACTTTCACTGCGGAAGGGTGTCGCAGTACCAGCTTGCCACCATGATGCTGATGTCGATTGGTCATCTGCAGTGCTTATGGCTTCTGAAATAAAAAATAAAACAAATTTGAATTAAATAAAAATTAGTAGGTTAAGTAACAAGGTAACGATTTAATTCCAAATATTGTTCTCGGTCACAAATCTTAGAGCATCTCGTAATACGATTTCGAAGAAGAGTTATTTTTGTCTATCTTGTAAATTAAGAACATAAAACCTAAATAATAACAAATTTAATAAATCATCTCTTTATTTGGCCTGAAAGTTGAATACAAGGTTATGCTTGGAGGTCGTTGCGGTCTGTTTGAGAGTTCAATAATTTGGTCACTTTTTTGCATTAAGTTACTGGTTAAAATATATACAAACAGTCACAGTACAACAGTCAGTTTTCAGTTATTCTAAACAGAAATTTAAAACCACAATACAAAATTTTGCAGTCACAAATTTCCGAGTCATTGCTTTTGTGAAATTCATTCTTGAAGATTGATAATATTCAACTTCTATTTACTATGATTAACTATAGTGAGCCGGACAGCATATTGTTCATAGCATCCTTATACATTTTCACTTTTGACATTGACAAATTTATAATCAAATTGAATGACCTTAATGGTACATAGTAAACTTAAATAAGATTGATTGTAACAACTTCTCAGTTAATCCTACATGGCTCCTTCCTACATTTACTACCCACCCATTACAACTAAACATTAAAACAATCGTGCAAAGCTATCATAAAATCAAACCTCTGTAAAAGACGTTAGATTACCCAAAACAGTTAATAATAGAGACAGGTTAGTGAATAATAAACATTCCTAAGCTATTAGAATCATTGCAAACAAACATAGTAATCATGAATCTGTAACATTTTCCCAAGATGCTGACAGCACTTGGATAATGTATGCACCGATTACTTTATTAGATAACTTGACTGTAGTTCTCAACAGGTGCGTTAATGCAAATTCACTTGAATAAGCCGTATAGGTAGGTACACTTGTCACGACAACGTTTTCGTAACCGTAGAACAGGGACTTTGGTCCAACGTCCTTAAATCGAAGGACTTTTACTTCCCTGTTTCAGTTTTCTCGAGCCATTAATTGAACATTACTCAATCGATAAGATCGTTTAGTTACCACATTATTATAATAGATTACTAATATTTGTACTAATGCTTCATTTTGTTTCAGAATAGTTTTATATACTATGAAGTAAAGTAAAGGAAGGAAAGTATTTTGATGGTAAGATATATAATCGCAGTATTGTAGTTTTGAAAGTGACCCCACCACTTTTTCACATTTATTTTGTGATGTATATATAGGTTCAGCACATTCAAAACTGTTAATTGTAAAATGTGTGTAATATATTTTTATCCTTTTAATTTTTTTTACTTTATGCACGCTTATGTAAATTTATTTCTTACCTAGATAATCTGGAGATTCATCAAATAAAAATACTAACTGTTCTGTGTTATTATACTTAATATTTATAACAAACTATTTTTGAAACATAAAGGCTTCAAACATCTAACGCAAATCAATTTTTTTCGGATCGTCGTGATCGGACGTGAACTCGCCAGTCCGAATGGATTTATCCACAATATTTGTAGCAGTCTTTATTTTATTTTAAAAACGATAAAACAACACATCTGAGACTGACTAACCAAAGCTGTCCTGTCTTTCAAAAAAGTTGAATTGGTGGTTCCATTCGAAATTAATTTCAACCGTAACATATTGTTCTTTAAAGTACGATTCACACCGAATGGGCTGCGTCGGAGCTCGTCGAGTCGCGCCTCGGTAGCCGAGTGCAAAGGGGCGGAGCCAACCGCCGCGGCAAGAGGTGCCATGCAAAAATGAATTTTAAGTAATAAATTTAAACTTAAATTTCCATCACCGTATTAAAAACGCGCTCCGGCGCGGCCCGTTCGGTGTAAATCGTACTTAATTTGGAATGTTTAATTTCCAAAGTACCTGGGTGACGCCAATAGGCTAGCCTCCTAGTAAGTGCTTGGGACCTAATTATAGTTTGCAAAACATAAGTGTTTAATACATCTCTGTCTACCCATCCCTTCGGAGGTACAAGCGTGATTGTATGTATTTATGTATATAATACATTTTTCGCTATCGGGTCGTATGTATGTATATTTTCAATGAAAACATCATTTTAGTTACCATCTTTTTATAAATTGCTACAGTTGTCAATCAAGTTGGGTGATTGTAAAAGGTACATTTTAAGCAACATATTGAAACCGCTTATTTATTGCGTCTAATTTTTCTTGTTTTGAAATTTGTTTCAATGTGAAATTGATTTGCGTTGAAATACGACGCAAGTGTTAATCTTTTTTTTTTTGTATTTTCTAGCGAAGTTTATAATTTGTAACGTTTGAAGTTTATAATCGGTAAAAATAAAGTAATAGGTAAGGCAGAATTACCAAAAAAAAAATGAATAAAAGAAATCGGCATGGAATTGGAAGAAGCTACGTCATTAATATTTTTTTTGTTGTTATAACATTTAATCAAATACTGTTGTTTATAAAAAGAAACATTAATATCTTCATTCCAGTCAGTCATTACAGGCTTTGCTCAGTTGGGATATCGATCTAAGAAGTATTGGATTGATATGACCAATTTGTTGGCGTATAGGTAATGTTAGTACCTACTCAATGGGTGTTATGGAAACATGTTCACGTTCAAATCGTTTTCGATTCGTCTCGACTATACTAAGTTCGTTCCGTTGATATAATATAATCGCTTGTCGTGAGCAGATGTGCTCACTGGATTATTAGGCTGCAGTCACACTCTTTTATAATCAAAGATACACTCGCGTCCCTCTTTTAATTCTGCCCAAAAACCATTACCCCAATCTTTCACACTCTCATATCAATTATATTATTGCCATTTTTTAAGTAAAGAGTTCTGCCCCATACGTTTGTCCCTATAAAAATTTTAAAGTAAACAGTTTTGACCCATAGGTGAAGGAGCTCATTGTTTATGTTCGTTTAGTAAAGCTATCAAGGTAACATAAACCAAACATTACACTACAAAGACAATCTGACTCCCGGGCAGAGAATATTCTTCCGTGTCTCAGTCGCTCAGTAGGCTGGCGAAGACATAACAAGTTTTAGCATTCCTTTCGAGCCGGTAGACATTTGCTACTGAAAACAAGTGGGTCAGTAGAACAATGCAAAACATGCTAACCAAATGAACGCAAAATATAACGATTTGATTTCGAAACTAAGTCTATGTTTCGGTCACAATAATTATCAACTCTTTGTAATCAACATACCTTTACAGTAAAATATGTGTCTTTAAAAATGGAGAAGCTCCTTATCTTTTAAAAAAAAATTGGTTGCCTGTAAAGTCGGTATACGGGCGAAAGTTTTACGTGACAACGACTTTGAGTGGTAAAATAATAACCATGCCCGAGTGGAAGGGACGCGTGCCTCTCACTCGCTCTCATTGTGAGCGCATAACGTGAGCGGAGCGTAACGCAGTTTCTTGAAGTGTCACCCGGCAAACCAATTTATAAGACGTTGTCACGTCAAAAGATTAATTAAAACAAAATATATGCGATCAGGAAAAAGCCATGAGCAAGTTAGTGTAGCGCTATAGCGTGGCATAGGCCTCGTTATGCCGTCACGCTAGTACCGAAGTATACTCGTATATTTAGTTAACTGTTATCATTATTAACTTGTAACCATAGTTATGTCCGTAAAGATTTTAGCGATAGAACTTTATAACTTGGTTAGTATCGTATTTTTTATGCTCATAACCACGGGTAATGTAATCTATCAGTGTATAGTTTTACGCAATAGTGTTGTATACATGTAAAGATTCGAACTCGTTCATAAGATTGAAAAGATTACATACACAAAAATAGTAAAAAGACGTACTCAAAATTTAGTAGAATTTTATAACTTTCTACTTTTTCTGCATAATTATATCATTTATTTCTTAACTATACAACTTTCATATACAGGGGTTTTACAACTGGCATTTCGAGCATTTGCAAAGTTTACACAGAAAAGTACTTTTATAGTAAAAAAAATTAATAAAACATTCAATTAAACAAAAATAATTAAATATATATAAAAATATTGTTAGTCTGTGCTACACACCTGTTGACACACAAGTTTACAAGCCTATCTAATTAATTAATCAGAGAACGATACATTAGCCAAAGCTACAAAAAATTGTGTTAAGCAATCTAAGTTTAATTTAATTCATGCCATTCATTTGAATTTTTACATTTAAATTTACTTGAGTGAAATCATGACTTAAAAAGCAACGTATGCAAGTCCCTGTGCCCTGCTTCTTTAAGAAAAAATAAGATCATCAAAAAAAACTAAAAAGCAAAAAAATTATAAACCTTTTAAGTCTTGGGTGTTGAGCTTATTTACATAAACTATCTTTTATGTAAACTTATTTTGAGTCGGTGCCAAATAATAAAATGATAAATAACCTACGTGGAGCCTTCTCCATGTCTACGTACATATAAAATTTACATAATAAATCAGTTTGTTAGTTGAAATTTGATAGTTTATGTAGTAAATAAGCTCAATACTCAAGACTTAAAAGGTTTATTTATTTTTTGCTTTTTAGTTCTTTTTCATTGGTAAAATTATTAGCGGTATTTTTTATCGCTTTTATGTTATTGGATTCAAGCAAGAAGAGAGCTGATTAATTATTAGATTTTTCTATTTGAATAATTATAAACTAGTAAACTTACATTTGCAACTTAAAGTTTAATTTAAATTATTTTATATTCCAATCAAAACAAATTAGTTAAATATTTAAGAAAAAACTGATGTTAAAATATCTTAGTACTATGTAAGTGATTGTTAAATGTTAACAATTTTGCAAAAATCTGTGTAATAAACGGTAACATTATTTAAAAAAAATGTATAAAATTATACATATTCAGTTATACTTTCGTTTTACGTAATTGTTGAAAGTTTACGACTCGAGTTATTTAATAAACGTGTTTATTTTTTGTATGACTTGTCATATTTTAAACGTAAACGGCATGTGTAAAAGGCAGTGTGTACATACATTTTTTAATACTAAATACATTTCTAAACGACTTTTCGAAACATTGCATTTACTTAAAATAGAACATGGATAAATATACATTACTGCATTGCAAGCATTACATATACATTGCTGCATTTCTTTAATTTCTAGTATTAAATTGTGCAATACTGAGTATAAGTTTCATATAGTTCTTATCTCTGAATCAACAACCGTGTTCGTGCTGAACTCGATAATAGATTTTCATCAACTAAGTATTAAAACTGGTAGCTGGTATTTTACAGATAACACCAACTAGTAATTAACTATTGCTTGCGATATTACAGGTTTTATAACCGATTGAAACTTTGTATCAAAGAGTAAAGTAATATCTTTGTATTCGATATTACAGTGGCTCTCGAGGTTCGTACTGAATATTCAAACTGACGCGAGTGACACCCCTATTCATGGGATTATTATGAGATCTCTCATTAGGAAAGAATAAATAGGATCGGTGAATCTTGATAATAAATAATACTGAAGGTAATATACAACAATAGATGATAGACAAATGGTTTTTTGAATAGAATAGCTCTCAAAACGAAGGTTTTGAGAAATATGTTACTTAGTATAGCGTTGCTCCTTCACTTATTTATTTTATAATGTACAGGCTAATTTTAAGAACTAATGCAGATTCCCACAAAATAGTAGGGTCTCTTTGACAGTGGGATCAAAATGAAATAGTTTTATAATACAGTACGTCAGCGTATGTGTGAACGAGACATTGTTTGATCTGAGAGAATATTAAGCGATTTTTCGCGCATTTCAAACTCTTTGGAGCTCTAGTTACTTTAATCAGCAGGAGAAATACCTTGTAGGAGAAGTATGTACTGTTTACCCACGCTCATCAGTAAGGTTAAGGAATTATGATATAACCTTCTCGGATCCGATTTGATTCAACTTGATATTAAAAATGTACTTTTTATTGATGATCTGTGAGCGAAGTTAAAAAAGGAATATTTCAGTTGTCATTCATTGTACACTTACGTATTCTAGTAAAGGCTAAACTGTTAAAAGGCAACATTAAAAGTATCTCGGGGAGTGTTCTATTACTAAACAAGCAAAAGGATTTTCTCTAACTAAACCTTAACAATTGGGTTCAGTGGTGCGGAAACGGTGAAAGCGATTACTTTAGCGTTGTCTATGGATGTGACTTCTGCAGGCAGATTGTATGCGGCTGACTTTTTACTTTATATGTAGAACATCATACTAAATACAATATTTTTTAAGTCTTCGTGAAATTAAGTTTTAAATAGAGGACTTTGAGAAAATAGATTCGTTATTATTTTTAAGATTGTTTTTTTATCGTAAAATCAACCGTCAAAAGTGAGCATAGAAAAGTTTGACTTTGAAATTTGGTATTTCATACATTTTTGTTACAGAAACTACCATTTTGGCGTTTAATAAAGAGAAACTGATGACTGATGATGACTTGACATGCAACTACCGCGTTGATGAAAGTTTTTACGCCAGTAAAAACCTTCATCAAATTAGATCACAGAAAGTATGGTTATTACGACTAAGAGGGAATTTAGTGAGGTAATATATGTAATAGAATTTGAAAATCTATTAGTCATGTATCTACGTATTTAAATTATTAAACCCTTGAGGTTTAGGCTCACATTTATTAATAAATACTACATTATAAACACATTATAGGTATATACAGTCGCAGTCATAATCTTAAATTATTGCAAAGAGAAAACAATATTAGTGATATGGTTATAAAAATCTGCTACAAATTATAAGCTCAGTGTTGATACTAACTCACCTGTGCAACTCTCAGCGTAATGACATGTCCGTAAAGTGATATATTTGTTTACTGTGCCATGTCAAGCGACAGTCACACCGATTGACCACGTCTGATGTATTGATTATGAATAAATGATTTGAATTGCTGAAATTTATATTTTTCGGTTTACATAATAACAGGTGTCTTTATTTATAAATGGCCTAAGTGCGTCTGTTTGCTTGTGGAATATCAGTTTCATTTGTGAGGATTATATGAGTGAAAGTTCAGTAGCAGGCGGAAGTTTAGGCTTGAATCTCTAACAGTTCAAATAAAACTGCTTTGTCAGAAGAACACTTATTAATTGTAAGTAATTTAGAGAAGATACTTGTCGACCTAGTGGCCTTAAAAAGCATCTTACAAATTTAGATTAATTAATATACACCTTGTAGAACCTATAGCCTCGAAAAATAATTATCGGAAAACCCAAAAAATCGTGTTCCGTGTAGGAGTTGCAAAAAAAATATTGTTTGTAAGTTAAAGGATTTATAAGCTATAATCTATACTAATATTATAAAGCTGAAGAGTTTGTTTGCTTGAACGCGCTAATCTCAGAAACTACTGGTTCGAATTGAAAAATTCTTTTAGTGTTGGATAACCCATTTATCGAGGAAGGCTATAGGCTATAAAACATCACGCTACGACCAATAGGAGCAGAGCAGTGACCATAAATGCAGGTGAAACTGCGGGGATACCTAGTATAAAACATAACTCAATACGACTATATCACGCTTAGAATCTTGCAATATCGTCATCCATTTTAATATATTAGATACCTATAATAACACTGACGTCTCCTAGAATTATTTGTCTATGCATAAACTTCTAACATGCAGATAAATGACTGACATTAAATGTAACATATTAACCATTTAACAGCAGTCAAAACCTTTGACTTTGACCCTACAACATGCGGCCAAGTTAAACCAGCCCAGAGTTAGATTGCTATCAAAAGCTGGTATTATTCAAGTAGCTATTTCGAATGACCGCAACTGTCAAAATCCGACAGCTAGCCTTCGTTCACTTATTAGTGATTAGGTGATTACTATACGCAACAAGGCGTGTATAACAAGCTAGGAATGTAGAATGACTTAATAGTACGCATTGTGAAAGGTGGAAGCAGCATAATTTGCAAGTTTAAAGCACATTTACATTTATTCGACTTGATATGCCTAGTGATTTAAGTCGATCATTAGACTAGAGCCGACCTATGAATGAGGTTTTATGTTCAATGTTACAAATAATTGCCACTAGCAATCATGCATAGAAGAGTTTGTAGTGTTGAGTGAGTGTGAGTTGAGATTGCAGTTTCTTGCCTGTTCTTTTCCATAGGATCTACGCTTCGGGACTAGCTTCACGACTGACGGACTGACGATTTTATTGTGTTCGTTAGGTACTAGTAGTATACCTACTAAAAGAATATTATGAGCAGGTGAGTATAATATACGCGGGTTCAAACGTGATATAAATTTCGAGTATAAACCCACTCAGTGATGTATTCCTAACATAGTAGTTATGCTATTACACGTAGGTACGCTATGTATGTCTATCTGTGCGTGTGAATTCAGGAATCTGATAGTCTATTTGACCTTATAAGTTCATGTATTGAGCACGATCCGACTAAAATGTTGCAAGTTCACGCGTCATTTAGTGAACACCAATGCGTGTGATAATTTGCTTCTACATAATTCTTTCGCAATTTGAGTAATAGTAGTTTAATAAGATGTTAATTAGGGCTTATTTTTTTGCGAATATTTTTTACGTTACTATTTTCAATGCAAAAGCAACAGCACTAGTGATGTTTGTAAGTAAATCTCTATCTCCTTTGCTTATGAGTTTGTAACCTAAAAATACGTTGAGTTCTTAACTGTGTACATAAAAAAATAATTGATATGTTTAATTAAAATGCAAAGCGACGGCTGCTACTTGTAAATGTGCGTTTATATAATTAACTATCTTAGCAGCTTGTAGACTTAACAAATAGTATATTATTCAATGTAAATCGTAAGAAACAGTTAGGTCTCGCTCCAGTATTTTCGTGCATAATTTTCTAAAATATATAGAGCTTATCAAATATATTTTTATTTTTCCTATGTCGGGTGTCTCTGCGGGGCAAAATTCGTAACGAAGTGATCTGACACAGAGTCAAGGGAACCGACAGAGCTCAAAGAATTAGCAAGCTGAAGTGGCAGTGGGCTGACCACATTACCCGCAGCACCAATAACCGCTGGGGTAGATGAATTCTGGAATGGGACGTCTAGGGGACGGGACACCCTGCGGCCAGGTGGAGTGACAATCTTCGCACAACGGCAGGGATAAACTGGATGAGAAGAGTTAATGATCCAGCTCAGTGACGTACTTTAGGAAAGGCCTATGTCCAGCAGTGGATGATGATAATCCCTGTAGCGCTTGGGACTTTACAAATATACTTTTTAAATAACGAACACAAACTACACCCATTCAATTTGATGTTCACACAAATAATTGTTTATTCCTTTTACTGCCTACGTTTTTTCTCATAACACTTACTCAGGTCATTACGTAGGTAAAATATCACTTTCAGTAAATAATATACTTTTATCATTAAAACACACCTGTTAAATTTACGATGATTTATGAAACAATCATTTTAATTGTTTGGGATCAGTGCCGTAACTATATCATATGAGGCCCGTGGCTAATTCATCGGATGGGGCCCTCCCTTAGGGTGCCAACAGACACAGCGACCGATGATAGAGTGGATCAGTATTCGGTGACCATGAACTTGACCCATGATCCATTTGAATGGCTTGTAACCAAGGTTGGTCTCATTTAAATTTGAAGAAAATATTCCACTTAGAATGGTGGTAATTTCGATTGATTAAATACAAAGTGCATCCGGAACACAGGGCCTTTAAGGTCTGGGGGCCCCCTCGGGCCTGGGCCCCGTGGGATTTTGCCCGCTCTGCCACACTATTGTTACGCCACTGTTTGGGATTAACAAGATAAATACATAGTCCGTGAAATAGGGAAATACTAAATTGATTGATGAACGACTCTGAAGAATTATGTTTCCTTGGCAATAACTATAAGTGCTGCCAAGAAGCTTAGCAAACGTACCATTTACATGGAGGATATCATTTACTTGTTGAAAGCGATGCGGAAGAATTTTGTGATGCCTAAAGCATTTGTACATAAACATTTTACTGCAGTTGCTTTTACTTTCAAATAATAAAACCATATTTATTTGCCCCTGTAATTATCACCTATTAGATAAATAAGTTGCTTTCTAAAGAAGAATATAGAGGAGGCAGAAGAAGGAAGAAAGAAGTCAGAGCACGCATAGTAACAGAGCTTTAATGGGGACAAAAATTGTTTTTTATAAGCATTTGGATGATGTTTACCGGTCATTGCCGGACCGTAAGTAGGGTCTTCAAAGTCCTATAAAAAGTTGAACAAATTTATCACTGACCGCGATCGATAAAAATAAATTTATTAGATCAAGAAATTTTCAGACTTATTTTCTAAATGAGCAGAGATGTTTTATATCAAAATTTATTAACGCCAATTCTTTATATTCATAGTAATTCTTTAAAAAAAAAGCTATTCCAAAAAAGACTTATATGGTTTTCCCATGGATGCCATTGTCAGACCTGGACTAAATGGGACCACACGGCACCAGCTTTCAACTAAAAAAGAATCATCAGAATCGGTTCACCTAGTCGAAAGTTCTGAGGTAACAAACATAAAAAAAAGAAAAAAAATACAGTCAAATTGAGAACCTCCTCCTTTTTTGAAGTCGGTTAAAAATATAATAATGTAATAAAAGAAATTGAATTTTTATCGTCTGTTCTATAGTGGTTATTTATTCATTGTAAGCACAGGCAGTAGAAAGCTGTGTTGCCTGTTTTATTAAACGTTATTTCATGCAAGCTAACATCAAATTGCTTTCGATCACAATCTTTGCACATAGTGAAATCTATTTCATTTAAAATGTTCATTTATTTTATATGGCACATATATAAAAAAAGAACAAATCAGATTAAGAAATATTAAAACAGTAATGAGGTTCGTTAATAGGAATAGGTTATTCTGTGTTGATGCCTTCATGGCTGGCAGCGGTGCTTGTCTTTTTGTAACGTATAAAAAATAATTGTTATAAACTTCTATTCTATCTCATTCTCTCGCAGGCTAAATCCTATTTATGAATATGTTTGTCCTTTTTACTGTCGCTTTTTCATTTCATCGAATTTCAAATCACAACGGTTCTAAAGAAGTTTCACTTCAAAAATGAAATATGGTCGAAATTTGACCGGTGGATCTCTAGTTATTATTATTACAACGTAGTACAAGTTCAAAGTTCAGGGATGACGATTTTTCAAAAAGTGACGCACGATGGAACTATCAATTGAGAGTTGCCATATTGAAGAGGGACCTACAATCAAGAATCGTCAAACTAGTGTTGGTTTCTAGTGACGAGTAGGGTTACCATTATCATGTTACATGAGGCTTCCTTCTTAGGGTCCTTTGCAATAGACCCACCTGTGACGGAATACAGTGTGGTGTAAGCCAGTTCAATTTCGACACACCACTTCACCGTTAGCTCCGGTGAGGTGATGATCTGTGGATCACGAGACAAAAAAATGGTCACCAGTACCATAACTGTTTGGGTCCTCCTTGGATACGACGAAAATGCGACAAGATGGTGACTTAGAAGCGGGTTGTCGTTGCACCATGTAAGTAAAGAATTCGGTTCTTTACTCATGTGGTGCAACCGTGTGTGAACCAGTTAAATCCAGATAAATCTTGACAGACAGACCGTCCTGCGCCTATTGACTTCTATATCATGTTTAGAAGCTCACTGCCGGGCGTCTGGAACTTTTTTAAATTACTTAATCTACAAAACATTTTTAAGCATCTACAGATGTAGATAACGTTATAAAACTTCTATAATCCGAAGTCTAGTCTAACTATCTGTTAACTTAATGTTAACAAATATTCATCGCTTACACTACTACTACTATACACTACTATGATTAAGGTTCATTGAGATAATACACAATACTTAATTAGATATCATACTCTCTCCTCGAGTTTTAATTATAACAACTAAATTTAATAATTATATTTACAATAGACGTTGATGAAATTTTAAAGCGCTTAAGCCGATTTAAGATTAAACACAAAAATCCTGACAGAGAAGCATTCACTAATTAACACTCAACGTTATAATGGGAGTCTAATTAATAGACTCGCAATATATCACGAGTTTAAGAGCTCACGTCTAAATGCTCATTAATATTCATTGCAAATGAGTGCAATTTACTATCTGTTGCCGAGAATTACCGCGTGTTACCACGTGTTACCTATCCGCACGCACCTCCTAGACGCTGTTTGCTATCATCACCTAACTTTCACTAGTGTAACATTTCTCGTTTGCATACTATTTTTTTCAATTACATCATCTTAATCTGTTAGTTGAATTAATTTCTCTTACGCGAAGATATAGCAGCGTAGGACATCCATCAACAAAATGGACAGACGACCTTGTGAAGTTGGCAGGTCATCCATGGATGCAGGCCGCTTCCAAGCGGTCTTCTTGAAAGTCTCTAAGGGTGGCCTATGTCCAGCAGAGGACGTCCTATAAAATGATCATGATGACGCGAATACTGTTTTAGTAATCGGTTACCGTAGCCCGTGGACGCATGCAATACTAGGGTATGATGAATTGATACCTTGCGCAACTAAATCAGTGCGTTAAAGGTTGGGGCAGACAGCGGGGGTGAGTCGTTAAAATGTACTCGCGTCTGGCTCGGTGTGACATCTTCTATATCAGCTAGTACGTAACAAACTGCTCAAACTGCCGCCGCCGCCGCTCCGCCCGCTGTTTAACTCAAGTTTAAGTGTTTGCGCTTAACGTGATCCAAGGAACTTCTAATTGCTCTGGTTTTTTACTTATTATTCAGTATCGTTCAAGATGAGTAAAGAGTTATTCATGAAATTGTCAGAAACGGCCACTACTTACTGTGCTAAATTGTTATGTTAGTCTCTATGTCAAAATATTATATGAATTGGTTCATAAGTATTTTGTATCTTTAGATGAAATCATCTTAACTGACACACACATTCGTAATAGAATCAATACTTTACAACTAAATCCGTTTGTTCCATTATTTACCCATTTTGATATTTTTACATATTACTTGTGAAACGGTTTTATTATTATCGAGGTGTCTGGGTCTTTCGTGAACACGGCATTACGGCAATCAATTACATCATGCGATATTCAAAAATATCGTGATCATAAAAAATAAGCGATTTTTAGTAGAAAGTTAATATACTTTTGTTAACATCGTTACATTGGAATAAAGTCAAAGAAAGTGTGGCGACTTTCTTAAATTTAAAGTGTTGTACATTTAAGTAGCGGATACTTAAATGTCTGCATCAGTTGAAAGTTGACTAGTAGCAATAGCGAAAAATTATAAAAAAGGCTAACTTCTAGCAGCTACTTCGGATACTCCGGAGTGGTCCAGCAAGTAAGTCGGGTAACTCGAACTGGCTGTTGTCGGGAAGTCTTTGGTTAAGTGATAATTTGAAATGACATGTGTTACTAATAGTGATGTGCCGGATCGTTAAAAATGTATATCCGCGGATACGGATACGAATACGGATTATTATTGTCTAGATCCGGGAATACGGATACGGACCTCAAGTTTTTTTCTCATTTGATGTCGATACGTGTGACTTTCACACATTAGTTGAAGTTGACACACTAGCTCGTATTTTTTAATTACATATTATAATTATTTTAATACTTAGTCATATCACAAAGATTTAGAGTTTGATCTCGTTATAAAGATAGTCAAATAGTACCTTTTAACTGACAATGATATTAGTAACTCACTAGATCAGATATTTAATATTAACAAAATAAATTAAGAATTTCATGAACGTAAGAAAATATAAAAAAAAACTGTCAATCGTTGAACTGCACGTCAGAAGTGAAAACACATCCACGCATATATATACATATACACACACATCTGTATATATAACATCTGAGCGTGGCGGTCACGCGAGTTCAGTGCTTTTTCCCCATACCAAAAGTTTCCAACGTGCCTACACAAGTTTTCACTTCAATAACGTAAAAGATCCGTTCAAAATCCACCAAAAAGTAACGGATACGGATACAATTTTTTTTTCTTATTTGGATATCCGCGCATACAGATATCCGGCACATCACTAGTACTAATTAGAACAGTATGTAAATTCTATGTTCTAAAAAGGTAGACAGTGGAAATAAATGTTGTAGTGAATCTTATTAACATTAAAACTAGACTTGGGCCTGGCTCATTTCGAATTCTAACTGCATAATGAAATGCTACTACTACACATGAGTGAAATGGAGCTGGTCGTGATTTATTATCAGTGATATAACACTGACAAAAAACTTCACATCGTTATAAAAAGAACGTTACGTACGTTATAAAATTAAAAAGATACAACTACTGCACGTAGGAATGATGACTGTATCGCCGGGACTTTACAAACAACACAAAAATACATTTTTGCCCCGTTTAGGACTCGAAGCCGTGTGTCCCCACGGCAGCAGTGTAGTGGCGAGTCTTGAGTAGTGATTGTGTTATCCGCGCAGTTTTTCATAGTCATTAAGTCATAATTATATATATTTAAGTAGCTATAATTTTCCTTAAATTCATATACCTAGACAAAATGTTGTAATCGTGTTTCAGTAATTGCTATCATTATTGATTGTAAGGTCGTGAAAATGTTTATATCTAATAATGTGCAGGTCCGGACCGTTCGCGGATATTTCACGCTTGTAAAATTTTTGTCTGGCCTTGAGTGGTTAAAGTACCTATTTGAACAAGTTAAGCTTCCGGGTAGATGTGTGATGTAAATGGATTTGATATTTATTTCGATTGTATGTATTTTTATTTTTTATTGTACTTTTCGGATTCTTCCTTCCTATAAGGTGGGTGGAGAGGAAGGGGGGAAAAAGGGGAGAGGGAAGAGTTAGGCCTCCTGTAACCTCACTTGCTCGGTGAAACATATCGCAAGTATTACTTAACTACCGGTTTTCTGTGAAGACGTGGTATCACTTCGATCGAGCTGGCCCATACGTGCTGAAGCATGGCTCCACTTATACATGGCTCTCCCACTTATGCATGGCTTTCTCGCTTATATTTTTTATTCAGACATGCATACGTACACTTAAGTACATATAGCCGAAATTCGCAAAAAGCAGTACATGAGACAAAATTACGGCTAAAAGATTGGGTCGTTTATGAACTGTACGAGTATTTAGTAAATTTTAAGACTATTTATAAGTAGAATAATATCAACAGGTATACAATATCTGTTTCACATTAGTTCCTATTTAAACCACAGTTCGAATTGTGCGCTTGTGTAGATTTTAATTTTATACTCTATTGGGTTCTGATTTGAAAGCTGTCAGGATTAGAGCATCACATTACATTATTTATTCATTTAGAGCATTGGTCTACTTTTAGCGTGAACACTTTCTTTTTTAGTTAAGCAATCGTAATATGAAAATTGATTTCACTTTCAGGCAATAAATACACTAATAAGCAATTAGGAAGTAAAGTTGTCGATAATTATAATAAAATACAGTAATTTATCGTTATAAACCACAACGTCCTGCATTTCTCGATAGTTCTTGCGTTTGTATACTCATGATTAGGTAAATATTTTGATATTTTTTATTACCCTATATAAGTACGTAAATGTCAGTTTTATATAACACAAAAAAACTATCAGCTTCCTGCGTTTTTTCTTTTATATGATTATGCGTTTCTTAATTTATTTCATAATCTTACAAAATTTGTAAATTAAATTTAATTAATAATGTTGTACGTTACCAGAACTAAGGCCTCATCCTGGTATAAAGGATGCAAACATGACATCATGCAGTAATACTCCCTGTCTTTTGAGAACAATACACTATTGATGGGAAGAAATCGGAGAACTCAACTCTATATCTTATAAAATGTTCGCTGTTACTTCTCAAAACTAAGAGCAACAGAAGAATAATTCATTCGTATTAAAAAGTTTACTCCTGTTGAAACAGTAATTCACACAATTAACTCTTAGTTTAGACATGCGGAGTTTCTCACGGGCTCCTTTGAAATTAGCAGAGACTCGATGAATTAATGTACCTATTTGGTCTTGTTCGCTGTTTTAGTTAATGAAATGTCGGTATGAGAACGACCTACGTTTCTCGGAAAGTGTCGATATTATGGTGCGTAGCCTGGCTTTTAGAGTGAATGGTATACGTTTATGAATGAACTTGGCTAGACCAGCTAGTATCTAACTAGAACAACGGTTATTGAGGTTACTATTTAGACTGAAGTATATGCAGTAAACAAACTGTAGTTGCTAATTTGGGCATATAATATTCGTAACATTAACTTAAAACATTAAAATTTAAATTGGAAGTAGTAGTAGGTTCATTGCGTGAAGACCGGGTTTGGTTTTATTCCAAATCTAAACAGGAAAAACAAAGCTTTGACAGCGAAGAAGAATGTTTAGCTAGTTTAAAGGTTCTATTTACTTAAGCAAATAGTGAACAACGAATCTTTAAATTTTCTGTGCATAAGTATGTGGAATTTTTTTAAAACGTGGGAAATAATGCACTCGTTCTGACATTCTTTTGCCATATTTTCAACACATTTAGTTAAGAAATTACATATTTTCATGACTTATTATTCTAGTAAAATCGATAAGCTAATTTATTAAAAATAAGTTATTTTATTATGGTAAACGACTAAAACCCCTCTCTCTATTTAAAACCGTTAAAAATCCTTTTTGAAATTCATATTGAACGCACTCTTCATCCTTCTTCCTTCAGTTGCTAACGAGTATTAGTAGGTGTAAGTTATACCTTTTATTAAAAGCTCTATTTTGTTTGTAATAATAAAGTCTTGCTACGTCATTTACAATTCGCCGCCTTTTGTTTTCTTTAGCTGTTTTCCATCCTATCACCCATCTAACAATATAGGGGAGTCCGTTTCTACACAGTAAAGCAGTGGTTGGGAGTAGGGCTGTTCTAAACCTACTTCCAAGTGGTCCCAGTATTTTCCGGTGTAAATGCTGAAGCTATTGAGGTATACACGCAGCGTTCTGCGAGGTCAAGCAGCCCCCGTACGTCGTTGGTCCCCGGTGTTATAGGTTGCCTCAATGCGGCGATCAGTTCGATCTGCCAATGTGGTTGAGGGCGGTAGTAACCCCCTAAATCGTGAGAGAAAAAGACCCGTCAGAGGTCAATCCAAGACAGTCTCTCATGCAAACTCGGTGTATAATTATCACTATTCTCACAGTTTACCTACATTATAGTAGACACATCAATCTATGTACAATTGACGTGCCTATGTTTCTTGGATCTAAAGTCTGAATTGAAATTGTTTAAAACTACTTTACCCGGTAATGCAATGTACTATCTCGTGCGAACTGTAAACTTACATTGGACTAAGAAAGATGTATGTGTATTAAATCATTTCCCAACAGAGTTCTTAGTGATTCATCGTTTGCCTCTTTGTTCTTATGTAAGTGCCGTGACTTTCTAGGTCAAGTTTTTTGCTAAGTAAAAATTATTTAAAACAATGGCTGTTTATATACGTTTGTACATAAGATTTAGAGCCGTATTGTTGATAATTTTTATAAATAAAAGCGAAAGAATACTGATTCAGTTACTAACAAATTACGAAATCTCGAAAAGTACTTGACCTATGAATATGAAATTTGGCCGGGAGGTAGTTTATATCGTTGTATGGTTAGATTAAGGAGGTCTAAGGGCTCTCACAATTTTATATGAAAGTCTTTGGTTTTTGTACTAGAGACCTGAAATTTGGTAGAGAGGTAGTTTATAGGAGTCCTACCTACAAGACGTCAGCTAAGACGACTGAGCCAGGTTAAGGGAACTTTTTGTATAAGTTTATATTTCCGATATTACTTTTTGAAATGCAAATCTTGGATTAATATATAGTCTACTTACACACACTATATATGTATATAATATACCTAGTGTATAAGTCATGCGACGTATGTAACTGTAAGCTGTGCATTTATTGTCTCACCAAAGATTGAAGTACCACTATGAGGAGTAAATTTTCAATTGTCAACGAACCTGAAACAAAAAAAAAAATACGTTACTTGAAGAAACATTTTTAAACTAAAATTTAATAAATACAGCTTATTGTACGTCACGATCCCCTTACTATGGTTCAACCTCACCTCCATCGCTTAGAACACAAATAAGACTCATTTGTTTCGTTGAATGAATAGGCTATAAAAACATTTAAGATTCGCTGATAGTTTCACATTCAATTCATTTGTTTTATTTAAAAACAATGCATTCACACAATATTATAAAATGATAGTTAGTAGTTACTTGAAAATAACTAAGTTCAAGGATATATTTCATTACATTTGTAAGGTCAAACTTAAATATAAGACATTTAATAAAATAATTGGGTCTAATATACATACTTAAAGGAAACATAAATTAAAAGTGAAACGCTTTTGACGAAATAGGATTTAAATAATTGATTTCTTCATCGTGTTCACGATTACAATTATTATAATTAGCATACTTTATATAAATGCTAAAATAACATTGCAAAGTTGGCTAACGAGCACACTCCTTTAAAGTAGGGGGCAATATGTGTTTTAAGTATGTGTGAATGTTCAACACCCGTGAAATCTTGCACACGTACCCTATCCAAAGTGTCAAGTCATAAACGACAGCGGGAGTCTAATATCTGCGGTAAAGTGAAATTGCCTCTCGCACCAAAAGACGACGGCGACGCGATGTTTAAATCGGTTCAACTCCGACATAATCACAGAGGTTTTATAAGATGTAAAAGATTTTTCATGTATGTTCTAATATAAACTAAAAATGTAAAAACTTACTTTTAAACACACTTAACTATACCTGTAAATGGAGTTTATTATCCGGAAGATTATAAACTTTTTAATTAGCAACGTAAATTGCTGTTAAAACCATTTTGTAATTATTATGTGCATTTCTCTCCGAAATGTAACAAAAGGAGACTGTGTTGATTTCAATTAGTCAAAATGATTATTAAATTTAAGCACTATTTATTTTATCGCATACGTGCGAGTTAACATAATAACAAAAAGGTTTTTCATTTTAATGATATCGCTAGTGGCTTTTATCTTGTTCTGTCATTACACATTAAAGACAAAAGAGTTGATCGTTATTTAGAAATATATAAAATGGTTCTTGGATATAATAGGCTTTAAAAAACCATTATGGTTAGCAACTTCGTTGCTACAGTTGTAATACTCACGACTCACAATTATTGCCACTGTTTAGTGATTAAGAAACATATTGTTTAGAACTTATTTATTAAGTTTAATCTACTAATCGTGTGGGCGTGCATCTTTTTACTTTTGAGAATGTAACATCATTATAACAGTTTGCTAACTAGTTAATTAAAAAGTTATGTAAGTTTTTGAATTTGGAATACCTACTGAAATAGATTATCAGCTTTGTAAGCTAATTAGTATTTTTATGTTTAAGTGTGGCAATAAGGTATCGGCATAATAGCAAATGAACAATATATTGCTACATATTATGTAGCGCTTCCTAGAACAAAACTAAACAAAGCTTAATACTATTGCTTCTAAAACACACTAGACGCAGTCATATTTTTTTTTTTATTTTTTTTTAAAGACAACTCTCGCATTAGAAATATTCCTGTGTGGCTTCACAAACATTCAAACAACTTACACAAAGAACACCCAGACTCGGGACAAATCTTTGTGGGTCACAAAGTTTTGTCCCGTGTGGGATTTGAACCCACAACACTCGGCGCACTTAAACCATTGCGCCATCCGTGCAGTTACTTAGTTAGATACTTAATAATAATAAAAGAACCCAGACTGATGCAAATAGATAATAGGATTTAACGTATTTATTTTTATTTAGGACATAATATATTCATGTGCCTATTATTTGTACTGAGCGGGATTAGAACCCACAATCTCTGACATTTGCAGTCAAATGCTCTACCACTGCGCCACATTAGATCGTCAATAGTCGATGCAGTGTGTGCGTATTTACAAAAAACTGGAGTTTGCTTTCAAATTACACGAAATACTGATTTCAATATTAAAAAATAAAATTATTATATTTGCGAAAATCTTCAATTATTTCACATCATGATCGTTTGGTTCCAGCCACTAAATAGCTCGTTTAGGTCCAAATGTCCCAAGGCACTTAAAAATGACATTACAATAATTATATTGTTTAAAATAGCTAGCGAGTGGAGGTCGACTACTTCTTAGTATTAAAAAAAAAGCCGTGTCGTAAATGACCACTGTCCTCAACCTTAATTTATTTTTCACACATGTCCTACAATCGTAATTGTGGGTCTATTTGGCAACTAAATAATTGTACCCAACGGTAGTCAAATAATAAAAGTAATTGTGTAAATAGCGGCTATCACTCATTGTGATGGTTTTAGAACACAAATCACAATGGACAAGTGATAAATCAAATTTTTCGTTTGATTATACTGATGACAATGCTTGGAATTATGTTTTAAGGCAAATAATGGGAGTTATTCTATCACAATTATTGTTGTTATCGTTGTCCGCATGTCTAACAAGATTAAAATCGTTCTATAAATCCTTACTAATATTATAAATGCGAAAGTAACTGTCTGTCTGTCTGTCGTCCTTTCACGCCAATACTTCTGAACCGATTTAAAGATTAGTATAGATTTGAAATTTGGTACACAGATAGTGTAGAGCCTGAGAAAGGACTTTTTAATGCGAAAAATGGGGGTTTAAGGGGTTGAAAGGGGATGGAAAGTTGTATGGAAGTATCGTCATATTTAGAGCTAGAAGCTTGAAACTTATTTTTTAGGCTGTTGATTCGATCATGAGCGCTGGCCTGGGGGTAACGGGTGAGGCTGTCCGTTACCCTAGCAGAAGCAGGCCTGAGACGGTGGCGGTAAATCGAAAGGAGGGCAAGACCCTCCGCTACCAATGGTGTGGCTGCCTTCTATTTGAGGGCGGCCAAAGTCTGCTAGGGTTCTAGGGGACTTCCTTCCTAGGGTATACCCGAGTCCCTTGCGATAGACTCACTTGTTACGGACCAATGTGTGGTTTTAGTCGGTTCGATTCCGACATACCACTTCGCCAATAATAAAAAGCATTTCGCCAATAAAATAAAGTCGCGGGCACAGCTAGTATGTTATAAATGGGTATGTGAGTTTGTTTGTTTATTTGTTTGGTACGCTTTCACGTCATAACTATTGAACCTATCATCATGAAATCATTAATACAAATAAATAAAATTGAAGTGTCTGTTTGTAATGTCAAAATAATAGATTTTAAGCTCATACAGTTATTTGCACGACACCTATGCCTAAAAATCAGTTTTTAAAACTTTTGCACGTCTGTCTGTCTGTTTGTTCCGGCTAATCTCCGGAACGGGTGGACCGATTTCCACGAGAATTTCACTGGCTGATAGCTGGTGTTATAAGGAGTAACTTAGGCTACTTTTATTTTGGAAAAATAATAGGGTACTGCGCAAAATATATAAATATGTAGAAGCGAGCGAAGCCGCGCGGGAAATGCTAGTTTTGTATAAAGTTATCAGGGGTATAGAAAAGGGCATAGAGTATATTTATCCAGCAAAAAGCACTGTTAACGAGTAATACCTGAATTGAATGAATTTTTTTTACACACACACACACACATCTGAATATATGTATCTGAGCGTGTCACGCGAGTTCAGTGCTTTTTCCTTCACACCAAAAGGGTCCAACTTGCCTAAAGAAGTTTTCACACACATCTGTATATGTTTGTAGTTGGTTATACTGTGACGTATATCCAAATTTTCCACTGCACATTTAAATTTGGGCAGTGCTAACCTTACCTACAATTTAATATCAGAAATTTAATTGGACTTGCAAATCACGGGATGTATTTAAACATACCTAGTTAAGTTTGTACAAAAAGCAAATTGTTAGTGTTTTTCTCACTTGTCAAAGTTTTTTCTAAATTCAATCCACTTCCGATAGTTATCTACAGTTCTAAAAAAACTAATATATTTTTGTAAAGCAAAATTTTAGACTTCTCTCTCTGTGTCTATCTTTTAAGATTATATAAAACTTGTTGTTGCCAGAGACTTGGTTCGTGTGGAAATCTGGTGAAATCTATGACACGGGGACCGTAAATTTTGCCGGGATAAAAAGTAGTATAAATCTATTTCTGTGCTAAATTTTCACAATAAATAAACACTAACTTGTAAACTTTCGCTTTCCACGATATATTTATGTTTACGGGAATTACGCGATCACGAAATGTACGTTGCAGTGACCACGGCCAGTGCAACCTGCTCGAAACCTCAGGCAACTCAGAGGTATGTAACACTTATTTCGTGATCGCGTTAATTTTCGTAAAAAACATAATAAATAATCAGTAAGAAACATCCATTCATTCATCCTTTCGCTTTTATAATATTAGTAAGATAGATAGATAGTTAGAACATTCTTTATTGTACCCCACAGTTGAACAGGAATTAAACATAGTAGCAGTTTATACTAGGCGGCAAGTACAATAGGCGGTCTTACCGCTAACAGCGATGTCTTCCAGACAACCTTTGTATGGAAACACAGAGGAAAATAATCGGTAGCTGGTGGCGTACCAAAATATTTAGAACAATGTAACAATAAATATAGTATCTAGGTAAAGCGAATACGACTTATCTGAGAGGTAAAACTTTAGTGAATAGGACAGGGGAATACATGAAGTATCTACACATACATACACTTACATATATACACATACATACATATACATACACACACACTTACACATATATAGTGAAATAAGTATAATAATTAGATTAGAATAGAAGAGATTTTAGGCACATTTTATATTGCACACCATTTATAGTGTTAAATAGTGTTCCTTTAAAAGTGCTTTAAAAGGGGTTTAAATGGAAAAATTTGTAGAGGACGAGTTTTTTTCAGAATTGCCTGCCATTAGGGCAGGTGCTCGTGTAAACAATATTCGTGCACTTAAACAGACTCCATTACTTAAATTACCTATTTACCTATTAATAATGCACTTTTTCATACCGACCTACACTTTTAGTTTTTTTATGTTATAGGGCAAACGAACAGACCGGTCACCTGATGGTAAGTGACTACCGTCGCCCATGGACACCTGCAACTCAAGAGTCACAAGTGCGTTGCCGGCCTTTGAGGTGGCTATTACTCAAGTAATTGTAATAAAATAGACTCTAGAATATAAAACTTTACAACAATTATTTTCTAAGAAATTTCTCTACTCAATAGAAGCAAACAGAAATAATATTTTGTCATACTTTGTATTTTTTTTAGTCTGTTGTTGAAACCACCACGCAGTGTTGTCAACTAATAGCGATACGAATATACAATAAATGAATTACTCAGCTAAGCACAACAATGTAGGATTCCGTTTCCCTCAAAGTTATTTTTCGCAAGGAGAAAGCATGTAATCATTAAGGGAGGCCTATGTCCAGCAGTGGTCATCCTATGACTGAAATGATGATGGATACATGTAGGTACTGATCTTCTTTTTGGATACATGTGGATACATGTAGGTACTGCTCTTCTTTTTATCACTAATTATGATTGTGCGTATACAGTTGCATTATATTACGCCTTTTACAGCAACACACACTTTTAACACGATATCATTGACAGATGCAACAAACACATGTTCATAACATGCACACGTAAATAGCGAATTAATTCTTATAATTTTCATAGACCACGAACCGGATACGTTTATGACTTTAACGTTTAAAAACAAAATTGAATGTGAGACATTTCCGATTGAATTGTTTATCATTATCGAAATATTGTTACGTATCGACCGTTTATCATGTCGATTGTATCGCCAGAGACCTTGACACCGCGGCCATTGCTTTCGAGAACTCACGGTCGCCCTTATACTTTGAGCTAGTTTGAAACGAGTACTAGCAAATAAAGGAGTTATTATTAATTACACGGGTTGGTGGTCTATGGGCATTGTTTTATGGTTACCGTCGATTGGTTCTGGTGCCGAGACTAATGCGCACTCGTAATGTACATTCGTGACATGAACGCCAGGCTAATTGGTGTCTATTCGTTGCATCTTCGAAGGGTACAAGAACCGGACAAATACGAGTAGTATGTAGGCTATTTATAGTTCTACTTCACACAACTGGACATTGTAACTTTAATAATAAATTAGCAGTTTCTCGCGCGGCTTCGCTCCTGTGTACATATTTATATATTTTATGCAGAACTTTAATCCTTCTAGTTGCTCCTTATAACTCCAGCTATCTGGGAGTAAATTTAAATTGATCAAATTGATTAAATTGATGATTGATCTAAAAAGGTCTCATGGAAATCCGTACACCCGTTCCAGAAAGTAGCTTGAACAGACACTTTAATTTTATTTATTTGTATGGATTAACTTATTTAAAATAATAAATTCTAATTAAGACTGGCGATAAACAAAACTTTGCATTGCAAAAAGGTCTCATGGAAATCTGTACACGTGTTCCGGAAATTAGCCTGAACAGACACTTTAATTTTATTTATTTGTATAGATTAACTTATTCAAAATAATAAATTCTAATTAAGACTGGCGATAAACAAAACTTTGCATTGCAAAAAGTATAATTATATTACATTCATATACCTCATAGTCGATTTTCCAAATGTAAACGGAATACCTGCATAATATATATAGGTATTTTTTTTTTGCATAATATATATTCGTTTGCATTAAAAGTAAAATATAATAATAAAACAATACTATGTATTATTATTAAATTTTTATATGACAAAAATAGAAACGTATATTTTCCTTTACTTGTGCTATAAGACCTTGCTTCTTGCACATTTCAAGCTTTTATATCCCCGTGAAGTACTCATTAGGATTTAATTTATTTGTAAGTGTCAAAATTGGAGGCAAAATATCCCATAAATCTTAGTTGCATTGAATTAGGGTGTTGATTTTATTAAAACTCCAAAAGTAAAACATACTTGATATTAATTTCAGTAAGATACTTTTTAAAATGTGTACGCTTTGCGCATTTCTTAAGGCTCTTCTTAAGATCTGCACAAAGAGTGCTATTTCGTAGGTGTAAAGTAAGTAAGCTTTATCTAGGCAAATCTTCATCATCAAGTAAAGTTAGATAGAACTACATTCGAAACATAAATACTATAAAGAAGTATTATTTCTTCTATCTACAATGGATATTACGTCTACTACCGTGGGTTTCTTGTTATGCAATGTTTGTCTAATATAAAATTCCGATTTTAGAAGCGGGTTGGAGTCAGTTTTGTGTGGGATGCAAACCGACAGCCTCTCTACCAGTCTCAAGATTTGACTTGTGCGATATCATTGCCTTTATTAGTTTCCGGTAGGCCTAATTGGTTACTTAAAAACATGTAATTATATTATATTAAATACCTTCTTTCTTTGTCGACAATCTGCTAGGTTGGATATTAATTTATGAAAAAAAACTATTAAAAAAACATATTTAAACAATATTTTATATTAAGAAGCAAGTAGCAAGTGTGAAAGGAAAGGTACAACAGATTTCGTTTAAATTGGAGCTGGGCTGCAAGTGACACAAAAAAATTTTGATTTGATTTGGTTCATTGAAATAGTGCTCAAAAGTCAACCTTAGCCTTACCAACCGTGTAGTATCCTGTGAAATTATGAACCAGGATGGATGGATGATATCGAATATAATTCTAGTCCAGTTTTGATATTTTTACTCAGAGTTTAGTTTCAGAAATAATCCCACTAATATTATAAATGTGAAAGTTTGGATGGATGGATGTTTGTTACGCTTTCACTAAAAAACCACTGAACCGATTGCGATGAAACTTAGTATGTAGATAGCTGTAGACCTGGATTAACATATAGGCTACTTTTTATCCCGATATTATAACGGGATCGGAATTTACGTGGGTGAAACCGCGGGGCGCTGCTAGTGTTTTATATAACTGTAATTTATTCTACAGATATCAAAATTGAAAGTTGTATTATGAAACGTACCGATATGAAATAAAGTTCACCTGTAATCATTATCAGGCATCTATATCGGACAATTCAGTCCATTTTAATTTAAAGCACGGTTCTATTAAGCAGCGACACGCCTAAAGCAAAATATTTAATTCAGTCGTGATAAGTCGATATCAAATTAACGTCACAGCTTTGGTCCATTCGACTATCGATATAAATTACCTGTTCTGGCACGATAATAAAATAATGAGAGCTTAGAGCTCGTATAACAACATAATAACATTAGACCTCTTTTGCGTAGGAGCGAGTAGGGTTGGTGGTACTTTCTGTACTTGGTAGGTTTCGTCTAAACTTGAAATAACTTAGTATTTGTGGACACTCTCCTACAGTTTATGCTCGAATTCATAAGAGTCTCCATATAGTTTTGTACTTTTTTCTGTGAAAAGATAAAGATACATACAGATATCCTTTATGTTGTGTGTAAGTCAGATTGATTTAAGAAATATAGAAATTGTAATTCTAGAGCCTAGTGAAGACATACAATTTGACCCGATACATCACAAGTAATGTTGCACATAATTGTTTTTAAATTTTCGCGAGTTCTATGCATGTTAAGTCCCGATTTACATATCTCATACACCGTCCAAGGGCGTCAACAAAAAACAATGTTACTGTATTATTTTATTACTTAGCTAAATAATGCCCCACACCTTGATAAGCATTACTTTTGGAGACTTGGATACTTTTACTGATAAACTATATAACCTTAGTAAAATTTTGCAGTAAATTACAATGGGAGTTGCGTTCAATAACCTGAGACACGGTTCAACAAATTTTCCCCGGGTAAAAGTGGGTGGCAACCATGTGTCTACAGGATTGTGTTCACACAATTACGCCTCGCAGGCCTCCACCAATTACTAGTTGCGACCAATATGAAAGTCTTTACAGTGATTCATAGTTTATAACACGCAGAATAAGCCGTTGGCGAACTGAGAGCAAATAGACAATTTTGTTTCTCTTCCTCTATTGTATATTCACGATTTGATCAACGATAAACTGGATACAATACAATGATAGGAAGAAATAAGATTGAACTTTGAAAATTAAATTTTAAAATGCAACAAATTTGATTAAATGGCCATTACGAAGGTCAATCAAAACACAACGTAACATTCTCCGAAACAAAAATTAATAACAGCTTTTGTTTTGGAACCGGATACAGGGGCAACATTACGGAAATATTTACTTTGAGTTTCAAGCAAAAAGATAGGGTAAAACTACAATAATTATTGTTTTTAAAATAGATAACCGTATGTAACATAAGAGTTACTAGGTAGCAGCCGAAAATAACACACAAAAAATCGGATAAGTGCCAGTCTGACTCGCGCATTGGGAGTTCCGTGCAAACTTATATGTAGATACGAGTATGTAGTTCGTCCATCTCGGTAGTCGATTCTCAAAAATTTTTGACCCGTTCTTTTCCGAGTATGTCTACCCACAAAATTAGTCCCCGAAACGTATAACTAAAATATTGGTACTTTTAAGTTCGTTTGAAAGACAAACTTAACTTTATCGTACCAAAAATACTCCCCCATACATCGATATACGTCAATTTTTCAAGAACAGAATATTAAATTTGTAATCGCGAAAACATTTTTATACGATATAACAACAAATTAACGACTTTTGGGTTTATTCATTTGTTTGTGCTGAGATATCTTATTTCTTGCCAATTTTCATGATTCTAGGTCAATGGGATATCTATCGTATACAATTTACCTGCGAAGTTTTAAAATTGGTTAAAATAGATCAATGGCATAAATGGCCTTATCTTTTGATCGCGTTCACTTAAAAGCTTGTTTTTTTTTACTGACATAAGTGGAGTGGGTGCTAGTAATGTATAAAACCACATACAAGAGGCACACGGAGTGCTGTTTTCTGTCTCGTCGTGTCGGTCTCATTAGGAGAGAACTCAGATAGGGTTGTCAACGTGCAAGTTATGAGCACCAGTAATAGCTTATCAATTACGCCACTTGCTGGTCAAATTAATAGTATGTAATTAAAAAAAATGGATTAATTTCATATAATCTTTGGACATCAACACGTCGCTATCAGACCCAAACTAAGCAGAGCTCCAGAACACGGATAAACATACATAGGAACATTTTTTTTTTGTAAATACATATATATTGTACATATAGACAAATTAAAGCATAAAAATATTTGTGCGGAATTCGAGCCAGCGACCCCCGGCGTGGCAGTCGAATGCACTACGGCCGCGCCACAAAGGTCGTTATTTATTTTATTATTTTTTCTTAAAAATGACAAGCATAAGGAATATTCCTGTGTCGTGGGGGGCTTCACAAACATTTAAACAACGGACAAAAGAACATTCAGACTCGGGACAACTAATTGTGGATCACACAATTTTTTGTCCCGTGTGGGATTCGAATAGTCGGGGCGGCGTTCTGGCGAGGTGACCACTTTCGTATAACCTCAATATCAGGCAAATTTCATCATCAAAACAAATCATACTAATCTTGTGAGAGACTCAAGATTGCATTAATTTTGTTTAGTAGTTTTTTGCGTCAAAATGATGCATGATGCTAATACTGCAAAGTTCACTCTTGACACATAGCCATCGCTGCTAATGTCTTTGTTGATGTGAGTGCAATCATATGGCGTAATTTAGATAATACACCTTCACAAATAAACAAAGGAGTTTAGTTACAGCGTTATTTCGAGAATAAAATACTGCTAACACCAATTAAAGTATACTCCAAGTAAATGATATATAATTAATCATCGTTAGCATATATCTGTAGCCGTTAACGGTAGTAAAAATAAATATGTAAGATCCGTAAAGAAAATAAATAATGACAAAAATATTATTTTGTGGGGAAGATTAGATGATGTGAAAAGGAAGTAAAAAGCCGTTAACGGAATATTATGGGGTACACTTTAGACTTGAAAAATAAATAGAAAAGAATATAATAATAAAAAAAAAACATTATTTTTCCAAAAAAATATGTCCATATGGCGACCTTTTTACAAAACAATAGATTGTAAATTTTTTTTTTCAGTTTCGGAAACGTAGCGGAACGTTGTTGCAACTCGTAGGACACTTACCTAAATCATAGACATCCGAAAGATTTACTCACGATTACTGTCAGTCAAAGACGGCGGTTTCAGTCTGATATCAATTAGGAACGACGACACTCTCTATGTGAAGGAAGGAAACTTAATAGTTAATCTTTAGAACATAAAATCGTTTAAAAATTGATTGTGGTTGTCTTTTGTTTTAATCTAAAAATTGGAGTGTTCATCTATACCTACACAATGTCACCGCAACAATAGATTGCTTTGTCATTTCTATATTCGTTCACTCTGTCCTTATTGGTTAATAAGGACAGAGTGAACGAATATAGAAATGACTTCAAAAAAGAAGAAGGTTCTCAATTCGTCCTAGTCTTTTTTTTTTTGGAAAAATTGAAAAATTCTTTTTTGTTTCAAAGGGTATACTTCCCAGGTAATCCCATTTAAATTTTATCGAAATCGGTTGAGCGGTTTTTGAAAAATCAACAAATATCTAAAAATTGTATACATCGATGATATTTTCGTTAACTCCAAAACCTCGCTGTCTCATTGGAGCAGTGCGTTTAGTTGGCCTACCCATGTTATATATAAACAAAATACACCTACTTTCCACTAAAAGTACATTGAAGTCGGTGATACTTTTTTTTAAAAGATAATTATTACCCTACTTCCTTCAAAAATAAGGTATCCTGAATGTCACAAAAAAGAAGCTATGATGTAACAAATGCGGTATCAGACGAAATATGCGTCAATTTTAGATAGTAGCCTAACTAAGAATTTAACGAAATTCAGCCCAAAAAGTAAATTAATAAGCTTATAACAAAACGAACTAGACTGACATACCTACTTCGGAAATAGTGTAGGCGTTTAGCGAAAGCCGTTATTGATTATAACATATTGGTTGGCACATTCAATAGTCGATCGTGAACATATTTGAATATTGAGAACACGAGATTCGTCAAGTGATATAATTATTATATAATTAGTCTGTATAAAAAATAATACAATAGCTAGACAACTTATTATTTCGTTGTCGATGGCTATAAATTTATCTAGGTATAGATTTGTTGATGGATAATTTATTTTTTATTTGCTGTATCAATTGACTATTTTTAACTAGGCGAATTAAAACCGGATATTGCAAATCTATGGCTGTCACACTATTTGATTAATTTGTTACATGAGTCACGTCCGATTACGGATGTTAATAAGGGTCGTATTGCCTAGAGATATTCCTAAATCCGTCATGATGATGTTTTTGTTAAAAAGTCCTTGAATTGATTTAACTAAGAGTAGTTCAAATTTTACAATTACAATTTATAGTCACCTGTCTACAACTCAACCATAAATGGATCAAACATAGACGCAATACTATAAATACTGTGTATCCTTATCTAAATATGTATAGGTAATCATAAATTTAAAATTTAGAACACCCCCGATTCGAAAATCCCTTAAATGATTAGAAAAGAGCTGTCATCGAACGGCTGAACACTTTCGATCAAGTCACCTGTCAAACAAAAAAACGTACTTAAATCGTTTGGGAGCTACGATGCCACAGACAGACACGTCAAACTTATAATATCCCTCTTTTTGCGTCGGGTACGTTGAGATAATTGTATCTTATCCAGGGTTGAGTAACAGAAAATCTATTATTAAAACAATACATCGTTTAGAAAATGATGAAATACTTAATGATAATAATGATCCTAGATCAAATATGAATTAAGAGCTGGCGTACGTTGCGTAGATTCACGCAACGGTGGGTGATATAGCAACAGCGGAAGATGTCATAATATTGTCAAGCATGGGGTCTTGCGACGTCGTGGCCGTGGGCTCCTTGACTCGCCAGCGAAACGTCACGGTAAACACATTTAATTCGTTCGATATACTCATTGCCGTAATGGGATTTAACTACTCGTGAATTTGATCATAGAGATGTGAATTTACCAAGACTAACTGCGATGTCAACTAAGTTGTGTATGGTACGTGTATAAAGTTCTACGAGTATTTAACTTATTTAAATCACATTAAGTCTTTTTATTATATAAAGCATTAAATAAATATTACACTATATGGTATATGCAGCATTTCTAAACATAATAAATATGTTTAATACTATGCTGGCGATCGCCTGGTGGTAGAATTTCGATCATAATTTATTAAGTTTCATTGTTTAGGTCTATTTTATTGGCCAGTATAATTTAAACTGTCATTGTTCAACTGACTTAGATACCAAGACAGGTCAACATATATATTGGACGCTTATATCTTGATGTGGCCGTATTTTTTAAATCTGTAACACATATTGTTTAAAAATTTTAGCTTTCTGCAATTCGTCTGTCTTCACTTTAACTAGTCCAAATTTCACGTTCCTCGAAAAAATGCGTACCAAGAATTTTCTTCACGCATTAATACATACATTACAATTTTGTTGGATTACGTGAAGCCAAAAAACATACTATGTTAAAAATGGTCATGGGCCACCTAATGGTTATCGGTATTTATAAAGAACACCAGTGACGTCATTTGTGTGTTCCTAATCGTTCATACTTCGTAACTCTCTGAGGACAAATATAGCTAGTACTAGGCTAGTAATGCTGTCACACGGTGAAGGTAATACCTGTGATATTAGCTCCACCTCCACCCACAGAAGAGCGCAGTACGAAATCAATATTAGGTGCCCCCCCTCGATACGCTAAAATCCTTAAAACTCTTTGCATTAAATGTACTATTATTGTGGAGGAACGGGTGTTATATCCCTCCAACACAAAGGGAGGATCCTCCGACCAGGCGAGGTGAACATGCATATCCTAATCGGTGCGAGAACTCTCCTAGCGCGATGCAGGATTAGTAGTTACTTCGTAGTTCTGCTCGTCTTCGCTAGATGATGTTGGAGTATGTTTTTGCTGTATGTGAAAGTCGCAACAATTGGGATCAATAATTTAAATAGAATAATTATACTTTGAATCACTGTTATGTAAATCAATTTGGCTTTTACTAATTTCAGATTCGTTGGAGCCAAACTCCTCATAAGAGTTTTCACTTATATCATTTTATATGTTATTGTGTTGCACAGCACACAATAAAATTGTTGCAAAATCATTCACACGTTATGATATGAAAACAAAGCGACCATAATTCGTCGGATACGAAGGCTACAGACTAAGGCCAGACTTTACCAGCCAATTTTATTAAAGATGATGAAATGATTACTTGTACATAGTAATTGACCATTTTTTTTGTATAGTTTTTTGTTGTTTCCTTTTCCTCCGGACCGTGGGAAAGCTTTGCAATCTAAGTTAAGGTTGATAACTTTATTAGCACAAGTTTGTTTGACGGGCTGTTATTTAATCTGCCAATCTTGTTTATCTTTACGAGTATATTGTACTCAGCTGTTTCTTTGTGAGAATAGTGATCATAGTTTCATTCAAGAATGACTCTTAATGTTAGGTTTTATTGTGAATATGCAATTACGAGCACATTATAGTGCATTGTAGTTTCTCTTAGGACTCACACATAAATATTGTTTAAATTAAATAGCTAGCTAGCTGTCTGAAGCAAAACAAACAATCTTTTGCAACTGTGGTTTACACTTGTAATTTTAAACGGATGTCTTTAATAGTTACGTTAATATGAACTTAATCCTTTGAGAAATAAAGTCTGCGATTCAAATTACGACGTTGTGATTTATTGTCAATGATGCATTTTACGAAAACAAGTCTCATGTATAAATTCTACTTTTCCTGCAACATAATGTTCAAACCAACTTAAGGAATCAGAATTCAACTTCTCAAAATGCCAAAAGTGTACTCGGTAAAATGAACAGTTGAATGTTGAAAGAGCAACAAACATAGTCAACTGAAACACTGATGTAAAGAACATAATTATAGCTATATAAACAGAGAATGTAAGTATGAGTACTGTAAAAAATGCTTAACAAAAGTGAAGAAAATGTTATCTGTATATTGATCTATAGCATAACTGTAATGAAGTATATTCATGTGCTGGTAATAAAGAAGTAGATAATGTTTCATTAGTCATGTAAAATATAATTAGAATTCTTAGTTAAAAATCAATTGTAAATTAAGGAGTCTTCAAATCTGATCAATCATTTGGTACTGAAATAAAAGTCCATAAAAGTAAAATCATCAGAAACAATGCAAAGCCAATACAGTCAAGAGTCAATTAAAATGCTTTGATTGATGGAGTTAAGTAAGGTTTAGGTCATCAAGCAAGTTAGTAACATAAATTTATAAATTAAAAGATATATCACGCTAGAATAGGATTCTTGTCTTCTAAAAAATAGTATAAAACTCTATCACGGTAAATTGCACTATTTATCAAACATTGCCAATTTGGTTTTTCGTAACTGTGGTTGCATCAATTGTTGAGTTAACGAGCGTTAGACTAATCACTTGCAAAGTGACAAAACAGTCTGTTCTTTATAGAGTCAGATAGTAATTAATATTACTTAACTGAAAATAAAGAACATTTTACACCTGAGTTGGTACATGACAGCCGCGGTAAGCTCTGTTGGCATACTTATCATATTACAATCGGTTATGTATCGTTTTCATTTCAGTGGTGCTAACATTGCGTGTATCATATTTTATAATTATGGTTCTAATAGCTGTTTTTGTTTTATCCTCAATCATCAGCTTCTCATCGTCCACAGTCGTTGCTGGACCTAGGCCTAGGCTAGGCTCCTAATGTATCCCTCCTACTTAAGGCGCAGTACGGCACACCGTGTGGTTTTAGTCGGTTCGATTCCGACACACCGCCCCACCGAAAACCCCGGTGGGGTGACGGCCCGAGGGGGTTTCCACAAGCCCAAAAAAAAAAAAAAGGCTCCTAATGTATGTCTGTTCCAGTTTATCAGTTTATTTTAGTTTTTTTTTTGTAGTTTTTTTATTCGTTTTGGTTTTTAGCAGATTTTGCTAGCTTCCTATATTGGTAATACCTGTCCTCTGAACGACCGCTATTCTCAATTTTACTTGCAAAAGAACAATCACCAAACGTGAACTTAACATTGTTGTAAAATAAAAAAATTTTTGATGTAAAACTAAGTTAATATTATTTAGGTCCCAAACTTTTGGCACCAAAATAGATCGAAATACTAGGAATATAATAAATATAAAAAATTGAAATACAATCAAAATTTGAAAAACAAATGAGAGGGAAGATCCTGTTATAAAAAAACAAAAACAAATCTACTTTCATGTCGTGATGTTGTTAAGTTTTTACAGAAAAAATATCTTGCGATCACTTAACAATTCATCACCTCTGAAGCTAGAAGACTGATTTACGGTGGTGTATAAATTGGCAAAGGTTAGACAAGTATAGACAAGACAAATGGCGCAGGCAAAATTAGTAATGTTGTACTTAAAATATACACAAAAACGAAATCAGAAAAGCCGAGAATAAAATACAACAACATTTACGTCATCTTCGGCTACTTTATGAAGTAGCCGAAGATGACGTAAATGTCCCTTGTTTTCTTCTATTGTTTCATTTCCGCATAATTTCCGTTAAACACTTTCCATAGCTAATATAAAAAGAAATGGAATGGCCTCATCTATATAAGGTTTACATATCGAATTGCATGTTCTGAATAACTTAGAAAAAATAATTTACTACATCTAGAATAAATTTTAAACGTTGTAAACGAACGGCTTATTCAACCAGTTTCTTATAACTTACTAAAAAAAAAGTAGCGGTTTTATTGAAATGTTCGATTACAAAGCATGCAATCACTACATAGTATAAAACAAAGTCGCTTTCTGTTGTCTGTCTGTCCCTATGTATGCTTAGATTTTTAAAACTACGCAACGGAATTTGATGCGGTTTTTTTAAAATAAATAGAGTGATTCAAGAGGAAGGTTTATATGTAAAATACATGCATAATATAGTAGAGATACACTGATAACTTTAGAGGTTTCTAATGTGATGTCGTAAATAAACATATTTTTTTTGCGTTTACATTGCAAACGCTGGCTGAACCCTACGAGATAGATCAAAATAATGTACCACATTATTGTACACCTTAAAAAGATCTACAAAAAAGTCCGCGATGGTATATGTCTCTTAGGGATAACCCACAATAACCATTTTTTATCCTTTATTTTTTAAGAGAAATAATGGCTTATTTACGAAGCGATTTTAAGCAATACAGCATGAATCCTTATCCAATTAAGTACCTTAAATACATTGTGCATTTAATGTAGATCAAAATGGCCCTTTTACAGCATGTAATTTCAATGAATATTTTCGAAGATATTACAGATTTAAAATGCAGGGACATAGCTGTTGCGGCGGTACCGGCCAGAGGGCCGGACAATTTCCGGTAAAGATATCTTTTACAATGACCATTAATAAATCGCAGGGTCAAACTTTCAATGTTGCAGGCTTAGATTTGAGCGTTGAGTGTTTTTCACATGGCCAATTATATGTCGCTCTTTCAAGAGTAACCTCTGAAGAAAACATGTTTGTATTGTCTAATGACAAAAAAACTGTCAACGT
The DNA here is from genome assembly GCA_963859945.1 of Euplagia quadripunctaria. Lineage (NCBI taxonomy): Eukaryota > Metazoa > Arthropoda > Insecta > Lepidoptera > Erebidae > Euplagia > Euplagia quadripunctaria. Next base: position 8,089,242 of record OY982564.1, on the reverse strand, counting down.
TGTGTATAAAGACATTCTGTAGTATATTTAGTATCATCATTGCACCCGTGCGAAGCCGGGGCGGGTCGCTAGTAAATTATAAACGCCATTTAGTGCGACAAGCCAACAGAAAAATATAAAAAAAACCGGACAAGTGCGAGTCTGACTCGCGCACCGAGGGTCCCGTAAGCAAACAAACTTGTATACGTCCATCTCTGGAATCAATTCTCGAAGACTTTGGCCGTCTTTTTTGAAAGACAAACTTAACTTTGCGATGTACAACAAAGTTAACAGTCCAACCGCAAAATATAAGTTTGTAATCACAAAAACTTTTTTTTTATATGTTAAATAACAACAAATTAACAATTTTCAGATTTTTTCCTGTACTTGTGGTGTTAGACCTTGCTTCTTACCAAAGTCCATGATTCTAGGTAAATGGGAAGTACCCTATAGCTTTTGATTTACATGCGAAATGTTCAAATTTGTTAAAATGGAAGGCTTAATGAGCATATCTTTTGATTGCGTTGACTTAGAAGCTTGATTTTTTTACAGCTTTAAGGGGCCACTGACATAAATATTTAATGTTAATTTCAACTTGATGCCTTTTCGGGTCCCTGAGGAAAAGTGTCTTGACGGACACACAGACAGACAGACAGATATACCAACAAATTAACGACTTTCGGATTTTTTCTTTATTCGTGCTGTAAAACCTTGCTTCTTACCAAATTTCATGATTCTAGGTCAATGGGAAGTACTCTATAGGTTTTGATTTACCTACAAATTGAAATTTGACGAAATCTAAAGCTTAAATGGCTGTATCTTTTCATGGCATTGACTTAGAAGCTTGTTTTTTTACAGCTTCAAAAGACTGCAGACTTATGTATTTGGTATTAATTTCAGCTTGAAACGTCCACGGGTTCTTGACAGACAGACAGACAGACAAACGGACAACAAAGTGACCCTATAAGGGTTCCTTTTTTTACTTTTGAGGAACGGAACCCTAAAAATAGCTCGTTACACTACGTTGGATTATAATATAAGCATAGGTATCAGTTATGTTCGGTCTGGTGGGCATAGTAAATTAGACACGTAAGTTCACATGCGTATGAGTTAATCGTGACTCGCGCATTCTCGCTACATCGTACATATGATATTCTTAAATTCCGTACGCGTAGTAAAACAAGTGGTTTCACTGTTCGATAGACGCATTATTTTTGTATCTAGAGCGAGTATTAACTTTCGCTAAAACGTAATTTTTTAACTCATCTTTTTTGCCGTTCGAGATGGATAACCCTTTGTGGTCATTTCATTTTGCTAGATATTTTAGTTTACTGTATTTTAGTACTTTCACTTTAGTCGATTTGATTACCATAACAAAATAGAACAAAAATATGACATCATGATGCCGATCATGGAAAAAACTAGATATATAAAAATAAAAACAAAAGAAGTCTATTGCATAAAGGCTAACTAAGATGACGGATAGAAACTATTGCAAAATATATGCCACCGACTCAATTATAGAAATTTATATCAAGATAAACATCTATCCAGTCGTGGGGAGCCATTGATGATATTGAAAACGCCACAGACATACTTCATTCATAGATAGATTTGTGAAGATGTATGGATGTTTGTTGCTCTTTTACGCAAAAACTATTGAACCAATTGCGATGAAACTTGGTATGTAGTTATATGGCCACCTGTATTAACATATAGACTTACTACTTTTTATCTCCATATTCCCACGGCATCGAGACTTCGCGGGTGAAACCGAGGGGCGCAGGTAGTTAGAAATAATCTTTAAGATGTTATGGTGTATACATATGGTAAACAGAACATAAACGAAGCCCTTCACCTATATATGTAATAATACAACCTTGTACAACTTTTGAAAGGAATGAGAGCAGGAAAATATTCTGCAAATCTTGACATCAAACTTTAATAAACAGTAATTATATTTTCAAGGTGTTTTATAACAATTACTTACTGATCTTACTGATTGAAAGCGAATCGTAATCGTAATTTCTTCCGAAGAAAATCAAGTGTTTATGAAATATTAGAAAATAGGAAGGAAAACTTGATTTTAATGTTGCAGGAAGAGGTTTTGTGAGTATAATGACTTTAGCTGTTGCGAATGGATCTACACATTTAATAATGAATAGCCAGTAGTTAACATTTTATTACTTTATTAACTGATTTATTCACAGATTATCTGTGTGCGTTATTGATATTTGTAATAATAGTTTGGTGTATTGATTCCACTTTATGCTCACATCCAACATTTTAATTATAATGTTCAGTAAATTTTTATGTCAGCGGTGGTGAACAAGCTTACTGTCTTCCTAATTAATAATTAGACGTTGTTAGATTTACAACATATAACATACAGGGTGTTAGTGAAACGCTCCTGAAAATGAAGAGAGACGATAGTACCAATACTACCTTTGATGATGGGTCAGAAAAAAAAGTGATCACGATAAAAAAAAATATTTTTAGCATTTTTCATGCTCCATCATGTTAGTACAATACAATTTCATAAAAAATAAATCATAAACAGCTGACGCTCGGGTCATAGGACGCGCGGGCGCAGAAGGCCGCGCGAGTTCGGTACTAACATGATGGAGCATGAAAAATGCTAATAAAAAACTGTAAAAAGATAGTTTTTTTTTCATCATGATCGATTTTTCTTCTGACCCATCATCAAAGGTACCATTAGTACTATAGTCTGTCTTCGTTTTCGGGAGCGTTTCACTAACACTATGTATTTAAATCCGAAAACTATAAAAAACGCGGAGCATTTCGTTGCTGTTAAAGTTCCTGTTGCGTTCCAAAAACTCGACTGCACTGATCGCTTTTAACACACACTTCAATTTTATTTATTTGTATAGATGTACAATGAAATCACTTTTTAAATTAATATGCAATATCACGATTATGCGACATACAAAAAGCGATTCATGTACGGAACATTACGTATAAGTGGAATTTTTCACACAATCTGTTATAAATAACAATGGCAAAGTATACACAAAACAGTAAGTTATCTTCACACAATAGTAGTAGCAAATGCTGGGTGTACGTCAACCTATACATAATGTACACATGCACACACACATATTAACGAATGTATGTGTATTGAAACGAATACTGTGTGTGAGTAACGTTACGTCACGTACAAAAGGTGTCAATGCATCGGTGTCGGCATTATTCAGATTTTGTCATAATATTCCAGTTTTGGTCTATTAATATCTGGTAGCGTATTGAACCTGTTGAATTCCCTTGATTTCTCCAGGATCCCATCATCAGATCCTGACCTGATGACCATGGGACCAACTGGGAAGTATAATAAATACCCTTTCAAACAAAAGAATTTTCCAAATCGGTCGAGGCGTCTTTGAGTAATCGGTGAACATATAAAAAGAAATATTTAAAGTGGAACATAGAACCTCCTCCTTTTTTGAAGTCGGTTAATAATCTAATGCTTTGTAAATTGATGTTTAAATAAATCTTAAACTAAACTAGTGATCTATGGCTTTATGTCACAAATGTTGAATATTCAATTGATAATGTTATTAAAGACAAAGTACGAATAAAATTATACTAAAACACCATTATTATATCTGATCGCTATTTATTCCGCTCTGCTAATTTGTTATGTAGTTTGAGTGCTGGTATAATTATTTTTTGACAGATGCACGCTTATACTATAAAATATGGAAGTAGATCATACTAGATTTAGATTTGTTTCAGGTTATAATTATATGATCTACTTGGATCGTGATTTCTTGTGGGCATTTTATTTGATGAAAATTATAATTGTTCAATTTATAAAGAGAAAATATTCTAGAGTTCTTAAAGTTAGATTTAGATTATGCTGTTAAATTAAATCATTGTCCTCATTATCAATCAAAATGTATGCAGCATCATAAATAAAAAAAATGCACCTACTCGTTCATGTAAACGAATCTGACTGTAGTCACAAACTTTTAAACCTTTTCTGATGATTACTTAATAGTGGTTGAATGATAATTACTACTTAACAAATTTAACTACTGTGTAACCATAAAAATCTGTACGCATGGATAAAACTCGTATGCTCTTGGTGTACAATGACCATAATTTGACGGTGTGAGCTAAATTATTGAATTATGATTAAACCCTATAATATCACTATAAAAGTTCTAAATAAAAAATCTAGTAGGTAGGTACATGGTTATGTAGTAATTCAGACATTTTATATAGCTCCAAAAAAGCAGGCGAACGGGCACTTAATACAAGCAGTTACTTATGCCAGTAAATTTTATCTAATTTGATAAACGATGGTAGATAACCCCCCTGATACGCAGGAACACCAAACTATCCAAAAAGTACCCACTATTTTACTGCGGTTATACTTCCTTAGTCAGCTGTTTCTAAAATTGGGTCGGAAAATCTCATTCAGCCATATTGGTATTATGAATAAATATTCAAATTGGTTAAGCTTTAGAAAAACGTTACAGTTATCATTTAGTGGATTTGCCACTATACAGGAAAAGAGTCCAGCCATTAACATGTCAACTTGTTTCAACACTGTCATACTATTATATTAATTACTAGTAAGACAAATCACAAGCGCAAAGGACCAGTCTCCCAGTTTGGGTGGCGACACTGATGTAAAAGTTGTTCCTATGTCACCAATCAACGACAAGTTGACATGTTGTTTCAAACGCAATAACCGAATTAATTACTGTTGTTGTGGTGAAATTACGATCAAATGCTCATGAACGTTAATCGACAGAACTGTATCAGCTACGTTTAAAACGAGGTATTAAAGTTTAAAACTGGTGTGTCATATTTCCTAATATAGTTGATATAATGTAAGAATGAATGAATAGTTTTTTTATTCACAAATATGATTAATGTTTCATCATAACGAACATCTAATGTTCAATCCTTTTAAACGTTACCCACACACAGTTAGTTGATATATGTTGCTTAAAAAATGGACACTACATAATTGCAGTGTCGACAGTGTCAACAGTGACAGTTGAAAAAAAAAACTTATACAGAAGTATTTTTTTTTATAACTTTTGGATGACGACTGCACATCATTTGTCACGGTTTTCATCGACTTGCTGTTTGTAACTTTACTAAATATGTCACCTTTAAAAGTGATGTAAATATTTACATACATCTAACAATTTCCAAAAAAATTGAATGATTGCCCTGACGCTGACGGTTTGTTTGTATAAAAAGTATCACAATGCTTTGTTGTTGTTGTTGTCTTAGTCATCATGACTTCATTATGACTAAGACTAACAACAACTAGGTGTCAGAAGAAACTAAGAGTACCTACTCTTAGTTTCTTCTGACAGCTAGGCACATATCTCTCGGAGCTTTAACAGCGTGACGGCCATCAAGCTGAGCGTCCTGTGTTTCCATGCTTGTAAGTTTACTATCCCCAGCATTCACCGACTAACACACTCTTTGTTTTGGTTTAGTGCTGTTGATGGTGGTCACAATAGAGGGTGTCAACTGCCGGCTTGTCTTGTGGTTTAAAGTGGTTTCAAATTTATTATTCATAACGATTCTGTTACTGATTTTTATCAAGCTAGCTCGATTTTATCACAGGAGGGATGGGCTAGTGGTCGAAACTTGACAGTAATTAATTAAATCATAGATAATATTAGATACGGAACGTTTTGTCTGCTTATAAAAACTTCTATGCCTATTAATAAATAGATTAGGCATCGACCTTTCGATCGATCGCGAAGGTATAAAGTCACAGAAACAACCCACGAAGGAGGTCCTTAACTCGACATACGGCGCCGAACGATTGCGAAGTCTATTATCGTGCGTGTCCTACCCATTGTCCTTTGTTTTCCCACTTATTAACGAGTATATGTCAAGGTTTTTTGAATTTAAGAGCACGGATTACTTTGACCGGTTACCTGTTAAGCATAGTGACCTAGTTTAGATATGCATTCCAACAAGATTTAACGAGTAAAGTCTATATTAATACAATAAGTTATCTAACTGCTTCTAAAACTAGATTAGGTAGGTTATGTTAAATACAATAAGTATGAGAAATTTAAGGGTATAGGAATATAACATATATGCTAAAAAGCCTATGTTAGGCGGTTACCAGATCTAATTTAATCAGGATTCCATCATCAGATCCTGACTTCCTTGATATGGGACCACCCTTAAGGTATACACTAACAAAAAAAGAATCATCAAAATCGGTTCATAAATAACGGAGTGAGGGTTGAATACGCATAAAAAAATGTCCGATCGAATTGAGAGCCTCCTCCTTTTTTCGTCGGTAAAAAAAAACAGTTAATACGCTTTCTGACTTTACAGTAAACAGCGTATCAGATATAGACTACAATTAAACCCTCGTATATAAAACTCAGCTATAATTCACTATAATCGTCTTCAAAGATTAAATAACTGAACATTGTTGACATAATTGGTTATGCATGGTTGGGTAAACTTTCTTATTAACCAATTCTTCCTGTAGTAATTAGCGTCTAAGTAGTGTATCTTCATTAAAAATAGTGCCTCATAAACTTTATGTAATCTTGTAAGACTATTTTATTACAAATTTCCTGAATACGCGATTGCAGCGTGATTCTGAAATGAATAACATTTTTATGCGAACTTATATCAAGAGAAGTAATCGATTTTAATATAATCAAAATCTGCACACCGCTTGACGGTAGAACATGGCGATATACAATTTATGTACTAATTAATAACTTTATTGTAATATTAAATGTTTTTTTAAAGGCCGTCTGATCCGAAACTAGGCAGAACCTGTACTATGGTAACCAGACTGCTGATAAACATACTTGTTACTTCTAAATACATACATATTATATATAAATTACACCCAGACACAGAAACAAATGATCATGCTCATCGCACAATTATTTGTTCTGGGTGGGAAACGAACACACGACCTCTGGCTCAGCAGTCAGGATCACTAACCACCAGACCAACAGGCCAGTTTGAAAATTTACAAATCAAGCTTTAGGTGAAGAGTTTTTGTTAGATTATTTGTTTAAACGCGCTATAGCGCGCTAAGTTTTTATTCCTTACAAAAGATTTGAATGTATAATAATTGTTAATAATAATAAAAATATAAAACAATATTTTTTTTTTATTTCTAAATTGATTATGTATTTTATTAATAATTTATTTCCCAAATAAAATTAAGAGTTCCATTTGCCCCACATTCCTCTGATTGATAGCGTCATAAGCGACCAATGAGCGTACACTACCGATTATTCTGAATTGAATTCTGTTTTAAACATTCATATAAAACATTTAAAAAATAACGCCTTTACACGCACCTATATAATTTCTAAACGTTTACTGACAAAACGTAATACTGATTACGTACATAGATACGTTCAGCATAATGTGTTATTATTTTGCGAGATCACATAGAAAGTTTGTCACATTGTCTGTTTTGCCATGTTCACATGGAGTCGAGAACGTATTTTGGACTGATTCTCGTGTCTATGCAATACCGTGAATATCACTAAGACAGTTACGTCTTTCGAAACTTGAAATTAAGTACGCGTTATCTTTAAATGTTTCTACATTTATTGTAGTTATTTGTTAGTAAGGTCACAAAAGCACAATTTATTTGAACGATTAAAGTTATCGATATCTCTTACCGAGTAGTTATTGTAACACAGTATGGTCGGTTATGGGGTTCTATCAGCTTCGGCAATAGGGCCCCGGAACACTGTGTCGTTTTCGTCGGTTGGGGTCCAACATACCTTAACCCTACGGTTAGCCCCGGGGTGATGACACGTAGGGGTTCCACACGTCAAAAAAAACGTTAAATAAAATGCTTTTTTCTATTACATACCTACATCACGCAATATAATATCTCCATCTGGGCAATGAGTTTCAACTTAACCCTAGAACTTGCCAAATGTTATGTATATTTGTATCTGTAAATATATTTTATGTAAGTATTTTTAGAGTAACTGAAAACTGTCCCATATACATAGTTTTGTACAAATCTTCTGCTGGTAAGTTCTTAATACAGTGTTGCGATATTAGTTCCTAATACACTAAATTGTTTCGTTTTGACTTTAATTGACTCGTGTTATGTGACATTTTTTGGTCTACAAGGTTAGAACTGTAAAATGGTTCTTAAACTTCTGTTGTGACATTTTTGGTCTACAAGGTCAGAACTCTAAAATGTTCCTTAAAGTTCTGTAAACTTTATGTGAAATATGACGGCATATAAAGGTCAGTTTTGGTTAAACAACATAAAAGTCATCCTCACCTTTGCCATATATCACTGTTGCTTTACGTATATACTAAGCTGTTCTTTGTAAGCTGTAAGCACAGTTGAGCTATCAAACGCTTCCGCCGCTATGCTTTAGAAATGCAAAGGGGGCACGGAATGTCGTAATTTCAATAAGTATAATATTTTTGTGATAGCTTTAATTTTTCAAAGTGTAATAACGGTACTGAAACGGAGCGTGCGCACCTGTCCTTCTCGCAAGCGTGCGTATGGAATACGTACCACGAGTCTTATAAGCTCCATTGTGTTAAGTAATAAACTACAGATGCTGTACATTGCAGTTTTTGTTTCAAACTATTACAACATACATGAACAGGAACATTCATTGTATGGTCTGGTTAAATTTTACGTTGGCATATTAAATGCATGCACGTAAAGCATGTTTGTGCCACTATTTGGCGCGATTTTTGTAAGAAATCAAACACAACAACAAGGGATTGTCATTTGTTCTAACTGGGTCTTTTATACAGATTGAGTAAAAATGTTGATGATACCATGCATAACGAGATTTGTAAGTACGATTTGTGTGAGCTGTGCTGTGCTGATGACTTGTTCAAGATAAATGGACGGATGTATAAATGGACTGTTGACAGATTGACACTTCATATTTGGAAACGAATCTCACGGTTTTTTATCACTACATATTATAAAAAAAAATGCTCCGCCGCGTCTGTCTGTCTGTCTTTTCGCGATAAGTTGAAAAACTACTGAACAGAATTTCATGCGGTTTACACTAATAGACAGAGTGATTCATGAGGAAGGTTTAGGTGTATAATATTCTAAGATTTTTTTAAAATTGATTTAAATATGTTAATGATTGTTGAAGATGTCTCTGCTAGCCGTGCGAGGCGGGTTGCTAGTTTATAATATAAACAAAAATGGTAGATTTCGTCTGCAGTTTAATAAATTTATAGGAGATAGTGATAGATTTCCATGAAGAGCCTAATAAAGAAAAACAAATGTATATCTGTGTGCGTGTATATGTTGTAAGAAGATATCTATTCCAATCGTAGCCACCCGTCAGGGAAAGCACCTTTACCGTACAGAAGACCTCGCTTAACATCGCCACTAGCCTGGAGGCATGCTCAATTGGAGGAGGGTTCGGGGATTCTGATAACGCCTGAATGGTGTTGCAAGTAGAAATATATACTTAGCCAATTATCACTTAGCGATCTCTGTGGCGCGGTTTCGGTAGTGTATTTGACTGCATTTGTTCGCGATGAACTCCTAAACTAATGGACCGATTTTAATGAAGTTGCCCAGTTTGGTCCAGCTTTAGAGATAGGATAGTTTATTATTATTTTATTGCAAATTACTTCGCCACAGCAACGTGTGGCCGGGTAGCTATTTTATGATCACCTCATGGAGAGTGATGATGAAGACGAAGATGGTATACGTTTATCCAAGAGAAATACGTATACAATTGAGAGTGTGATTGATACCTTCATTTACTTGATAGTATTACCCTTACCGTTCTAACACATTCTTCTACAGTAGTTTCAAGAGCTTACCTGAAAAAAAATAAAGAAAGTCATTAATATTTATAGAACAAAAGATTTCATATAAATTATATACATACATATTTATAAAAACTAAAGATCGCGTGGTGGTCGAATTTCGACCATGGTTTATTTCATTGGCCAATATTACTTGACTTGTCATTGTATAGACTTTTGTACCATGACAGGTCAAAATGTATACTGGACACTCATAGCTGTGTGTACCCGTTTTTGCATTTTTTTTTAACTTTGTAGCAAATATTGTTCAAAAATTTTAGCATTCGTCACTTCTTCTCTGTATAAACTATAAGTGTGCGAAATTTCATACTCCTCCGTCCGCCCAATTTTCGTAAAAAGGGATTCAAAGTTTTCGCTTCATGTTTTAATGTATAGGTAACTGGAAACACCTCACACACGGCCGTCTGATCCCAAGCTAGGCAGAGCCTGTACTATGGTAACCAGAATGCTGATAAACATATATACTTAGATATATGTTTCTAAATACATACATATTATAGATAAGTTACACCCAGACACAGAACAAATGATCCTGCTCATCACACAATTATTTGACCCAGGTGGGAATCGAACCCACGACCTCTGGGCCCTCTGGCTCAGCAGTCAGTGTCACTTAACCACTAGACTAACAGACTATCCTTCCAACACAAAGAAAGGATCCTGCGACCAGGCTAGGTGATCATGCCTGGCGGACCGCGACCATTGGGAAGTTGTATAAATGTTTATGTATATAGTAATCGGTGCGAGAACTGTCATAGCGCGATTCAGGATTAGTAACTACTATTTAATTCAGCTCGTCTTCGCTAGATGATGTTAAGGTATGTTATGTATGTATGGAAGTCGCCACAGGCTTAATTAAAATCAGTGAGAAATCAAAATACCTTTATGCATTACAACGTCAAGAGCTTTTTGAGATGGATCAATGCTTTATCATTATGTATATAAAAGTAACACGTTATATAACATAAGATGGTAATCAACGCAATGAGTTAAGAAAACGTTTGAATAATTAATATTAAAGCTAGCATTGTTCCGTTTCCATAATGAATCGTTATAACTACAAACCCGCCTCCGGTTTTCCACTTAATTGAATTAATGCATGCTCAACAAATCCGCTTAAGTATTTATAAACTGATGTAAGTACATAAAAAATATTACACAACTGCTTAATACAGGACTTGTTACTAAATGATTACCTGCAGACTAAATATCCTTAATGCTAGTACAGGATATACATATTATATTAATAGACTAAGCAACACTTTAACAATACACTCGAGAGCAATGAATTCGAGTCACGAAGATACCTGAAAATCTAAGTAACGAATACTTTGAGTTACCTCCACGTGCTGTCATTACTGCAGTTATACGGTTTGGCATGCTCTACATCAAATTTCTTATATGATGTTGGGGAATTTTCTGCCATTCCTCTATTTTGATAGCATAACTTTACAAAAATCCAGAAGTTGTATTACTTACATTTCAGGAGTATTTAAATGGTTAACAATTTATTTCACTAAGCTAGCATTCTTTTTCAGTTATCTTGGTGTGACCCAGATTCCTTGCTCTCAAGTGTATTATGTTTTTAATTCAAATGTATCGTTGATATGAAAAGATTTAAGTCTATATATATATCTTTAAAGGAAAACTATTATAAAATATAACTTTTACACATTTTCTAGATAATTTTCTGAAACCTTGACATAAATTAATGCTGTAATTTTTTTAATGGTATATGGGGCAAACGAGCAGACGGATCACCTAATGGTAAATGCCTTTAAGGTGAGAGTAGTGGAAGAGGGGGGAGGGAAGGGTGAAGGCCTCCGGAAACCTCACTCCGTCGGCGAAAAGCTATGTAAGCAGTGCTTCACTGCCGGTTTTCTGTGAGGCCGTGAAAATTAAAAGCTAATTAACCATACATTACTACATTGAGATAAATTACAACATATTTTCATAGTAAGCTCACTATGAATTTACTCCTACTTCAGAAAGTTCCGATTGCAGATCGTATCGAATTAAGTTGCAAAACTTTACTGTATCAATGATCTAAATTACAGTCACAGCTGTCAGTAACAAAACTATATGATCAGTGAATAGGTGTCGTGATATCGAGACGAGATTGCTATTACAGTGACAAGGGCGTTATCGACATCCGTATCGACCATTTGTTTGTGATCAAAAATCAATTAGATCCGCATCTAAAATTGTCAAATAACGAATGGCTTCGATATCGTGAGGTGTCGAAATAAAAGTAACTTTAACACCTAAGGCCGAATTACTAAATTCGTTTGAGAAGAAGTAATGTGTAATGCAATTGTCGTGAACCAAGTCGGCACATTCACGGTGCGCGGCCTTGTTGGCAATGAGGTACACCATTAGAGCTCCGGAAATTATAAGCCTTTTGTTGTGCTACAAGTACGTCTGTATAATATAATTTCAGTGTTTGCGGTTACATATTACGAGCGCGTTGTCCGTGGCTTCGGAATTGGATATGTGAGATCTTGAGCAATTTCGTAACCCAGCAAATAAATGTGTTAGCGGTCCCAGTTTTACTTATAATTAACGTATTTCTTATCTTGTAAATACTAAAACTTTGAATTGAAACTCTGGGAGTGCAAAATTTGTTCTGTAGGTACACGCCCATATTTCACGAGCTATATATTTATACGTTGAGAGAGGCCTATGTCGAGCATATGACTGCAATTGGCTGATTGATTGATTGATGATATATTTGGTATCAAATAATTGGAGTACAATTTACCGTCTACTCTAGCTTCTAGCATATTTGGGCTCAGAGTTGGTACTGAAAATTTTTTAACAGAAAAAATGTAAAATTTCGCTTAAAACCGAAATCGGCCCCAAGAAACTTAATTCATAAGACCAATGTAGTAAGAAATGGTATTCATGTTATATGTAGGGTTCCGTTCCTCAAAAGGAAAAAAGGAACCCTTATAGGATCACTTTGTTGTCCGTCTGTCTGTCTGTTGGTCCAGACCTTTTTTCTCAGGGACCCGTAGACGCATCAAGTTGAAGTTAATACCAAATAGTCATGTCTGCGGTCCCTTGAAGCTGTAAAAATGATCAAGCTTCAAGCAAGTCAACGCAATTAAAATATATGGCCATTTAAATTTAAGCCTTACATTTGACCAAATTTGAACATTTTGCAGGTAAATCAAAACCAATAGAGAAAAACTTCCCATTGACCTAGAATCATGAAATTTGGTAAGAAGCAAGGTCTGACAGCACAAGTAAAGGAAATATCCGAAAGTCTTTAATTTGTTGTTTGTGTGTTTGCATCACATAAAAAAAAATGTTTTTTGTATTATATTTTGCGGTTGAAAAGTTAAATTTGTCGTATATCGATGTATGGCAAAGTATTTGTAGAACCGTAAAGTTAAGTTTGTCTTTCGGAAAAGACGGCCAAAAATCTTCGAGAATTGATTACCAAGATGGACGTACTATCTACATATAGTTTGTTTGCTTACGAAACCCTCGCACTTGTCCGGATTTTTTGAAAACCAATAAGGTAAACAAACACAGATAGCCACAATCCGAAATTATCACTTAGGTTTTATGTAATTTTTAGACTCCGAAAATCACACTGATCTTGGTTGGAACAGCTAGAAAATATCAGGAATGGTATTTAGGCTTTTATTTATTTTGCATTTAGTGAGAAAAGCAAAAAGCGTGGTAACGTAACGCATGCGTAAGACCGGTTCGGTTATTTCCCAACCTTGTCACGAGTGCTCCAGTGCGCCCGCGCAAACCCGTTGCACCACTAGTCATTGCACTCCTTGCACTAGTTTGGCGAAAGTAAAAGTCACTGCATTGCACTCGTTCTTAAACCAGTGGCATTACTGTCAACTGCCACTACATTTTATCGAGAATATTTGATGTTGCTTTCACAACGAAATGTTAAGAAATATAATGTTTTTTAACTGTTAAAATAACAAGGACGCTTACTTGCTGCCTTATTGTAAGCAGTGACCTAACTAATAGTGTTATTCACCCCAGTGTAGAAGAGGCCGCTTTATAATATTCAAATAAATGATATTTGTGATAACACACACATCAAGCATTCCCTTTCTATAAAAATGGCGAATTAGGGACAGCCAAACACAGTATTATTGTGAATGGGAGTTCCTATTCAAATTTAAATACTTACATTTGTATAACAGAAGATGAAAGCAGGTAAATCGTGGACTGTATGGAAACTAAATTATTGACGAAAATTGTCACCATAAGTAGTAGCTTGATGTACATGTAAGTATTTACAATTAAATTTATTCAAGGAGGTATTAATCTTCTGATGTAATAGTTGCAGCACCTTACTTCACGCTACCTGCATTGTCTTAAACATTGTATTTATTATACAATTGAAAAACAGTGTTCACAAGTGTTTATTGTTAAAGGTTTTTCTGTGGGACCTAATTTCATTAGACTTTTAATTCCTATAGAAAGAAAGAAAGAAGAAAGAAAGAAAATACGTTTATTCTGGTACAACTAAACGAGACGCTAACAGAAGTGCCTGACGCTGGTTTTAAATTTTTTTTAATATGTGTATTTGCGTGTGTGAGGGTGTGTGTGTGAGGATGTTGTGAGTGTGATGATATTATGTTTGAATCTACAGAGTTATATATTAACTGAGTGAATTTTTCAGATCTCATCCAAATAGTGGAGGCAAATTGATAGACACACATTTCAAAATACAGTCGCTCAAAAGGAAACCGGGTATTATTAATACCATTCCGCTTTTCTTAAGCCGTAAGCAGTATAAACGCAGTAATCTTATTTTAAAGTTTAACTCGAACTCAGCCTGCTGTGAAAGTATTAAAAATAATAAAATGTAATAAAAAAATACGAAATTCTGCAAAAATTTACTTTCTCAATGGGCGCTAACTTTCAATTACAACGGTAAGCGAAAACTTATTTCCATTTTATTAAGATACTTTTATACATATGCGTGTCATTGTCTGAAACATGTAGTTATTTTATTCATAAAGTAAAAGTGTGTTTAATAATGAACAGGCATCACTGTCGTTACGTAAAAATGCGGTTTTAGGCCGTTATCTAGTGGCCCTAGGTATGTAATAAACTTTTTTTAAAGTTTATTTTGTGAAGCGTTTTAAAAACAGAACTCGTGTACCTATAACCAAACATCTTTACATTCTCTATATCTTTTATCGATTCGTGAGTCTGCAAAACACTCGCGACGCAAGTCGTAGGAATCGCTCGATGCAGATCGATGGGGGTGTGGCAACAGGAATTAAAGAAACTCAAAAAATAAAAATACCCCAATTTTTTTAAACTTCAATTTATTTACGCCATTGGTTAGTGTAGAATCCAGACATTGGACATCTTCCCGGAGGCTTCCTTCATAGGGTATACCCCCGGGTATACCCTATGAAGGATCCCTTGCAATATACGTTTCCTACGTTCGATTCCAACATGCTACTTCACCGTTAGTTTCGGTGATATGTTCACCCGTGGGGAGTTCCACACGAAAAAAAAGATTGGACATGACATTATAAAGTTTTGTTTAAAGGTAATCGTTTAGTGTTCACTCTTCCAATCTCTGTAAGATATAATCTTAGTACATACTACCAACCCACCTCAGTCTATTAGTAAAAGCGCATGAAAATCTGTTCAGTAGTTTTTCAGTTTATCGCGAATAGACAGACAGACAGACGCGGCGGGGGAGTTTGTTTTATAACATGTGATTATAGTCAGATAATAATATATTATATTGTACCAGAATAGTTTTTTAAATCATAAACATATAATATGTATATCAATAATTTAATAATCCTTTTGTTCAACATCATAATAACTTTGTAATAGAATCTTCAGATAATAATCTGATTATTGCTAACACGTGTGTAAACACTTATACTGTTTACAATAATAAAGTCAAATACGTATTACAAACTACTTACAGATGATAAGAATTGTTTGCCATCCATACCTGTTGAGTGAATTAACACTCAATAATATATTTTCCTCCACTAAACAGTGCATTCACATTATTTATCTGAAATGACTAACTTACAGATGATAAGAATTGTTTGCCATCCATACCTGTTGAGTGGATTAACACTCAAAAATATATTTTCCTTCACTAAACAGTACATTCACATTATTTATCTGATATGACTATTTGTCTTTGTGATTACTGTTACGCGTGTAACGCGGTAATAGAATACTATCAAGTGTCGTGTATAAGTATGCCAATTAAATTGCTTAAACAAAATGTTATTGTGTTTTCAATACTAGCGATTCCCTGCAGTTTCACCCGCGTTTAGGGCCACTGCTACGCTCCTAATGGTCGTAGCGTGATGTTACATATGCTACAACCGTCCTCAACGAAGATACTATTCAATACAAAATGAATTTTTCGAATCCCACTGATAGCGCACGGATGGCGCAATGGTTTAAGTGGTCACCTCGCCGAGTGTTGTGGGCTCAAATCTCACACGGGATAAAAATTTGTGTGATCCACAAATAGTTGTCCCGAGTTTAGGTGTTCTTTGTGTCCGTTGTTTGAATGTTTGTGAAGCCCCCCGCGACACAGGAATATTCCTAATGCGGGAGATGTCTTTAAAAAAAGTTCTGGATTTATACCTTGCCTTTAAACAAACAAACCACTCTTCTAATTTTTTTATGATAGTATTGATTGGGTGAGTACGTATTAGTAGCACTATAAAAATATAATGTAACGATGTCAAGTGTTTCTGTATTTTTCCTCCTATTATGTGACAATACACTATATTTCTGAAGTGTATCCGCTTAAATAAGTAAACACTCTGATTTTGATAAGTTAATAAACACTCGACCCAACTCCAGTGTTTACTATGGCAGTTACATATTACGATATCCGATAACAAGCACTTAAAGTTACATAAACCAGTGAAAGTATTAATAATACAGGTAGAGGCTAAATTGCCTACGAATTGTCGTAGGCTGTTGCCACACAAACCCAGACCCAGATTAGAAATCACTCGATACGTTCTCGCCGAAATCAACGCTTTGCCAATTATCCATTACTGGTCTTAAATCAAAGTGCATTTCGTATTACTAGTGCCAAACAGGCAATGTAGAAATTTTACAAGATTATGCACTATCGATGCATGCTTTTTGATCATGGGAACTGTGCTCTAGTTACACCAGCTGTTCTCATTATTGTACAGTAAGTAGATCGCTCCAATAAATACCGAAACACATAGCTGAATTAAATTTATTGCCTTGTAAGTATTAACCAGATACCAATTACGAAATAAACATATGTATCAACGTGTGACAAACATGTTAGAATTTTCATGGGTTCATGTTTTAATTGGTACTTAAACCATACTCTCTTCTCAAACCGCTTCTCAAATTGATTTGTGTTCTGTTTCTGTAGTAAGTTTTAGGGTTTTCTTAGGAGATGTCATAAATCAGAGAGATACTTCTTTCTATACTTTTTATGCCATGGTATGGTACGGTTTGTTTGCGGTTTTAAGAATAATAATATTAATCAAATGTACTCGATCCTTCGATTTTTTTATGACATTTTTGTTTTTTATGAAGTAATGCGTAGAAAAAAGAGTAAATGAAGGTACTCCTAAATAATACTAAAACTTTGAAGCACTATAAAGCTTTCAGTTAAACAATTTGCAGAAGTAATCGCAATTAAACTGTAATCGAATTGAGCTTCATAACAGCAAGAGAAAATTTACAGAGTATTCGATGCCACGGTCATGTCATCGCACTTGACCTGATCCACGCCTGACCTGCATCGATGCGTACGCCCAAAGAAAAAGTGCCACCCAAAAGTAGGCAATCGATTATCCGAATTCTGATAATAGTCGATTTTTGTAAGGGCATATTATTTTACCTTCGACACATTGGATATTTTTTTTAATGTTTTAATGATCTTTATTTAATAGTACGCGTGACAATGCTCGAGTTTCTATTATAGCGTATTTAATGGAAAAGTTTCGTTTCTTTATTCGTCGTTTCGACATCATGTTTTATTGGATTCTATTGAAAGTTAGTGTAAAACTTTAAGATAAACCGATAGAAGTCAAGTTTTTCGTTGAACTTTGACAATTGTACCAAAAATAATAACATATTTTTTTTAAAGGTTTAAATTTCTTTTTTTTTTTTTTAAGATCTGTTGTTATTTTGAATGACTGCTATTTGCATGGACTGTATAGTCTGTAAACCACACATGACTAGAATTCTTGTTGACCATTCTAAGTTAAATTGCAGGGCTGGGCAGAAGTTGCTTTATTGTGTTGGGTAGGGTTTCGAACCTGTATCTTTCTGTCCACCAACCAGTATAGGTATATGTATATCGAATGTGTGACCCGTTTTATAATTATTACACATAATGTAATTTAATCGAGAAAATCACTACATATTATAAAACATTGTCCCCCGCCGCATCTGTCTGTCTGTTCGCGATAAACTAAAAAACGACTAAACGGATTTTTATGCGGTCTGCACCAATAGACAGAGTGATTCATGAGGAAGGTTTAGGTGTATGATTTGTTAAGTACGAAATGGCTGAAATATGGCGATGATTGTTGAAGATGTTGGAAAAAAACATAAAAATAATATACTCTGCTATCGGGTTACTAGTATGTTGTATTAAATTACTTTCGTTCTATTTGTCAATTGCACTATAGAGTACCTACCGAAAATATTAAATAGTTTCACACACTAAGTGTCTCTATTGCGTGGGTGACCATTCGTTCCAAGTTGAACTAATATTACAATAATGAGTACTAAAGCCGCATGCGTAAGGGAAATCTGACCGAGGCAATGGCAGCTACTTACCTGGCAAGAGCGGTCTCTTTAGAGAAAGTTTTAAATTATACGTAAACTGGTAACATTGACAGCGACAAGACCATGCTTAGGCGACGGATGTGACACCTCGGGCAACTCTAATCGAAATTCGAAACGCATTATCCGATTCAAGTAATCGATTAGTTTATAAAACGTAAACCAAATTGTATGTACTTATCCGATGTATAAGCCTCTCAACTCCCTTCGTAGCTTAAGCACTGTTCAATTTCACTTTCCGTTTCTTTGTTGGCTACTTAAATTAATATACACACAGTAAGCCGCGGTAGCCTAATTGGTTAAAGCATTTGATGTATAAAATCAAGAAGTGAAATCTTACCCAGCTACGTTCCTGTTTTTTTTTTACATATATACAAAGTACTCACATGTGGGTTTTGAGTAGCCCGAAACAGACTTATAGCAATCATTATTCTATTACTTTATTATTGTATTTACTGGTAGGTAATCAGTTTTCAGATGGACCGACGAACTAAAGAAGGTTGCAGGGATGGACTGGATACGGAAGGGGGAGGACCGGGTGCTGTGGCGCACATTGGGAGAGGCCTATGTCCAGCAGTGGACTATGATAGGTTGATTGATCGATTGATTGATTGAATCAGTTTTTCTCATTTGACCACGGAAACCCAAAAGGCTATTTAAGTGGTCGGAGTCTAATTAAATACACAGGTTACATAAGAAACTCGAATTCGAATTGATTAGGTCTTGTAGGTTGCAGAATTTGGTGGACGTGACATCGAATAATCTCACAGCATTCGTCCAAAGCTTAAAGCGATATTCTTTAAGCGTAGAAAGTTGAGATTTCAATGTTACATAACTGTAACATTGCAGATATGTGAGTACATAAATAAACAAGGCGCTCTGCCTGCGTTTGGTAATATACTTTTATAGCTCTTTGAAAAAATGAAGAATATACAAATACCTACTATTTTTCAATGAAGAGTTTTCTTTTTCATAAGTACTACTAACGTTGGGCACGCCAAAAATATTTGATTACTGTTTTTTTATTCAGAATAATTTTACTGTAATAGAATAACCATGAGTTGGATACTTTTTTTTTCTTTTCCGGCACCTTGGTGACTTTTGATTAAACGTAGGATTATTACCCAAATTCTCATAACGGGGTAGAACTTTGATCCTACAGAAGACCGTCGTCAGACAGCACTAATGGCATGGCACAGTCTTCTATTTTGAATGTAAATAGGGTTGCTAGAATTCCCTTTGAGATGGAATATTTAGAGTATTTCTAAACCAATACCAATTCCAATTTCATCGAATAAAAATGATGATTTTGTTCGATTTAAGTTTTCTTGATAAATTAATTAACTTTTATTTGTCTGGCGTTAGTTATACAACGGAAAATCGTGAAGTATTAAAAGCATATTATTTATCTAATAGAATCAGGAAATGTCTATTGTAAGTACTAAAACTCTATTGTGGTTACCACATTGTTACATAAAAACGTATTACATACAAGTCTATACAGTTGTGTTAAAGAGACAATATTAGTTACTTAAGCACGCCTTATACGTAATTAAGAACACAGAATTATTACAACATATACATGTAAAAAACAAAACCGGATTCAATAAATTAGGCTCCAATTAATCAAGTACAAACATCAATCTGTTTAAGTTGACATGTGTGATGATTGGGTTGCGCAAGAGTTTCGGCCACAAATTTGCTCGTGTCGACCACAGAGCGATGTTTGGCCAAATATGTAAAGGTGTATATAATTTATTTTTTAATGCATGACTAAAAATAATTCCAAAATTCGTCTCTTGCCACCTCAAAAGTATTAAGATGTAAGTGTCGAAATACACACACCACGTGGAAGATAATGAAAAACTTGCGTCAAATTAGCTTCGTGTGCTCAATAGAGTGAAGCTAACTGTGAGGAATGATTTCGAGAATAATACGACCACCATGAAAAGGAAGACACTTAGAAAGATAATAGAAGAAGAAAGTAACTAAATAGTAGGCCATTTATAGGATTGTCATTAAGTAAATATTTTTAAATCAGAAGACAAGGTCTGAGAGAAAAAAAAAAGTATTGAAATAGCACTAGAATGCAGTAGCTATCTCAATCGGTTAGTAGGATAGTCGGAATCTAATCTTTTATAGTTAGTAAAGTAATTTTACTATTAAACATCTACTTATTTATTATGCACTGTATGAAATTATAGCATTTAAATAACTGAATTGTTTATTATGGTGATGCTGAAATAATATATATATTGATCGAGAATCCATTACCTACTTCTTTGAATGATGGTAATTTATGTAAATAATATTTACATATTTTAAATTGAGTCATTGGCCTAGGCCTCAAGCATATCCTTTATTTAAATTTAAATATTTATTTCCTTGTAAATATTATATACAAAATCCTACTAATATTATAAACGTGAAAGTTTGTGAGTATGGATGTATGAATGGGTGGATGTTTGTTACTCTTTCACGCAAAAACTACTGAACCGATTGCGATGAAACTTGGTATGTAGATAGTTGGAGACCTGGATTAATATATAGGCTACTTTTTATCCCGACATTCCTACGGGATCGGGACTTACGCGGGTGAAACCGCGGGGTGCAGCTAGTACTGATAATATGCGGCATTCGATACTTCAATGAATATGTTTTTATTTGTATTGTGAACTAGAACCAAAATGATTTTCGAGTACGGCTAAAATGATTGTAAGGCATTTGACTTTTTTATGGTATAGGGGGCAAACGAGCAGACAGGTCATCTGATGGTAAGTGACTATCACCGCCCATGGCACCTGCAACTCGAGAGTCACAAGTGCGTTTCCCTTTCAATATACTCTCAATTTTCCCATCCTTAAATCCTAAAGTGTGTGGTAGGCGGTAATAGGCTTGCCCCCTATTATTTAAGTCAGAATTAATTAAAATCCCCCCCCCCCTGGGCTAAGAGCTGAGGACGTCCATGAGCGTCAGTGTATATATGTATGTATTAGTATTTTTAAATTATGTATTTTTTTATTTTGATGTACTTTACTTTTTTATGTAATTTACCACACTTTTTTATGTACTTTTATTATATACTTTTTTGTGCATACATACAAAAAGAAAAAGTAAAATAACCGCGTGTGTGGCTACCAAACGAGTGATGAATAACCATTAGTTAGAAAGGTTCGTTAGAATTTTGGGTGAAAACTTGTCATGTGATTAGAATATTCACGTAGAATCACAGAAAGTGCCCAACTTCATAGAAGCCATACGTGACGTATTACGAAGTCAGGTCTAATCATGACCATTAATCTATCGAGACGGATACATAGACTAATTGCTTGTTTGCATGTACGAGAATTGCATATTTGAATAATAAAGGAAATGGATCTTTCGGATTGATTAACAATATTAACTATGTGTGCTCGGTGTGTAATTACTGTAATCAGTATCACAAAATAATAATTTTTTTTGCTACAATTTGACAAAGATAACACAAACGCTAAATCTAGGTTACTGGGGTAAACATTTCTGTCTCTTTCCTATAAATAAATTTTTTTTCCGTAAACAAAATACCGTCTAAAAATCATGTATCGTTCTATTCACCATCAACGCGACAGACAGTCAGTCAGACAGTCCTCTATGCAGAGGATGTGTCAACGCTGAGGAGTCAAAATATTAAAAATGCGAAAGTAACTGTGTTTATATGGTATGGTTTCATGCCTTAACCTTTGTCCCGAAAAATGTACTCTTCCCGAGGGATGAACAAAAATAACTTTTACGCGAGCTAAGCCGAGGGCATAAGCTGGTTTACCATAAAATAAATAATTTAATAACACAAATACTGGTGGTATATTAATGTAGGTCAGGTAATGTTGTAATTTAAAGCTTAAAGATGACCTCTTCATATGTTCTGCTAAAAATTCAAGGCTGGATAATGAACATCTCAGTTCTTAGGATCTCGTGGCAGAGTCCACTTATAGACAATCGACCCGCCTCTTACAACATTCGTGAGTTGTGATAGAACAGTCCATTCTCAGCCTGCTACAATCGCAGTAACAACGGTAATTAAAGATAGTAAGCTACTTTGCAATAGTTGGTGCTTCATGTGTGTTGCATTATCTATTTTAGTTGTATTTGATTGCGAAATTTTTCAAGACGCAGAAGTCGTTAGAGAAAGGTTACTGTTTTTGCGATCGCATTGCGTATCTCAGAGAACACTGCAACCGAAATTATACGTTACTAGTTGTTCCCCGTGTGACTTCGCTCGCGTGTACATATTTTTATATTTTCCGCGGAACCCTAATTCTTTTTCCAAAATAAAAGTAGCCTAAGTTACTCCTTATAATACCAGCCATCTATCTGCCAGTGAAAGTCCCGTGGAAATCGGTCCACCCGTTCCGGAGATTAGCCGGAACAAACAGACAGACAGACAGACAAACATTTTAAACATTGATTTTTGGTATATGTACTGTGTAAACATTCGGATGCATTTAGTAAAATGTTGTTATTATGTCACTACAAATAGACACTTCAATTTCATTTATTTGTAAAGGTTCACTTTTTACCTACATTCATTGTTTACTTTATTTTGGTCGTCCATATTTTGTTACAAAAGGCGGTATCAACAAAAAATATTTGAAGTAATAATCCAGCTCCATGGTTTTTTTTTGCGGCCAAGCTCATTATAAATATTTGTGACATGTACAATTAAGATTGTACTTGCATTGGGCTGGGTGTTGCGATATATAATATTAATGCATTTAAAAAAAAACCATCTCCGTTGATCCGTGTTTTAGCCAAACCTAGTCCCGTTTGATCGCTTATTTATTACAGAAATTGGTGCACAGATTGCCACTTTTCTATATACGTCTATTTACTTGGAATAATACACAGTGGTTGGATAAAAAGGCTCATACTAGAAAAGCACCATATCCATTACTTACTTCGTATTCTTGAAGGTACAGCGAATAAAATTATCTAATCTTTATTATCTGTGAATCTATAACTAGCACGTACAATTTTATTGAGAATACCATAAATTTCACAGTCGTAGTTAAGTGCGAAATTAATGTCCATCTCTAGTTTGTTTATATGCTATTATGTAATTTTCAACAAATAATATTATGTAGGAATAGGCAGTTAACAAGAAAAACCGTTATACAACATCTATTCATACATTGAGTAACTAATTATAATAATTCTTAGGTACCGTTAAAGCCCAGAGAACTGATTGATTGATAGCAAAAAATTGATTCATTCATATGCCAATATTTATAACACTATGTTAAGTGTGATTGACATGCATATTAATTCAAGATGATTAATTATATCATACAGTCGTTAGATACTATCGTGTGAACCAGATAGAATCTAACATTTTAAAAGTTAATAATTTCAATCTTATACCCCTGGTATACTGGGGTTGCTCATTCAGGAAGTAAAAAGTTACTGGATACGATCTATGAAAAAGTATATGGTCTTCAGGGAATGGATCTGTTTAGACGCTTTCGATTAACCTAAGTGAAAATGTCACTGTAATTTTTTGTTTATGTTATCCAAATAACTGAGAATAAATAAGAAGCGTCATGTGGGAGGGGTTCGCTCGCCGAGGCTATGAGCATACGCTCATAGCTTCTGCAAACACGTGCAAACATTTTTTCCATTTTCTACATTTTTAATCTGATATCCGTCATCCTTCACGTACTCTCCAGTGTCTGTATACTGCCAAACATTCCATTTTTAAGCCTCAAATCCGCCATCTAAAGGTTCTGTATCTTAGGTGCCCAACGGTAACTACTTACTGAATAAATATGTAAATACTTTGAGATGTACTGTCTTATAAAAACGTCCACGTCTAAAGTAGGACAGGATTTATAATAATCCAATCATTAACTTAGGAAGCAGCGGCATGCAGCCAGTTGCAGCGGATACCCTAGAGGATGTTGCTTAAATACGAGCAAAAAATCCAATCTTCACCGCTATCAACATTTGTTAATAATGTCGTTAGTTGACGTGAGTACCGTTATGCCTAGTATCTTTGAATGAGACCGGCTTCATCTAGGTCGTAATGTCATAAGATTTGTGGTTTGAATAACCAATGAACAGGTCGAATTGTAAGCCTCTCTAAGTTGTAATGGTAGCCTATGTTACTGATTTTATTTATTTCACTTTTAATCGGGAGTCTTAATTCAGCTAAATGTTTTTGTAATAAACTCTAGTACAATCCCATAAAAAAATGTAAAAATCCTAAAATATCCCTTTAAGAACGTACTTTGCCAAAATACATTAAAGTACCCTACGATCCCGAATTCGGTGCAATTCGCGTCGCGTAAACTTAACCAGTGGCGTAACAATAGGGTGGCAGAGGGGCAAAATGCGACAGGCCCCTGGCTCGAGGGGGCCCCGGGCACCAAAGGCCCTGAACACAGGAGGCACTAATTACAAAATGTATTAATTAATTAGCCACAGACCTCAGATGATGATGACACATCTAATATTCATACAAGTCGTGAAATCGGTTTAATTGAAACTATTATTTTTATATTGTCACATGAACAAGTAAAAGTCTTTTATTGACATTCCATAGGTATTTGTATCTAACTACAGCTAAACACAATGTTAGGGAGTTTTATAAATAATGTATTCAGTAGTAAACGACATGGCCTTTTCGTGAGGTGAATTCGAATTGAGCACTCTCTAAAACTCTTGCTTTAGTTTATACAATATTACAACGACAAGTATACGTATCTTGTCTGTTTGTTAGGTATGCTTCCCGTCTTTGTATAATAGATGATTGTAAGGGCAGTAGTACTTTACTTACATATTTATTTTTATACTTTAAGATAGCGTGGTGCATACCTGATGACTTGCAATTATATGCTGCAATCCAACGGTAAGGAAATGGTAGGATAAAGGTAATTCACCATTAATAATATCGACCTCCTGACACTATAATTCTTTTTATTTTATCTGCGATCTTCTATACATAATGACGGAAAGTTACTCGGCTTCAGCTAAGAGATAAGCGAGAATTCTTTGCTCTTCGTTCTTATTTCGCTTCTCACAAATTAAGATTTAAACACTTCAATCAAAATACATGTATTCCAATTGGGCTAGTTCAACTACTAATTAAAGTTTTTAGTGTATTTTTTTCTCAAGTCTAGAGTAAATATATCTAAATGTTATACCTATTTAGAATATTTTTGTTCTTCTATATGACCTGACAGAAACATGTATTTATTGCGTATACAACATGACATAGAAAATATTATACACACATGTCGAACCCAAACGTAGATATCACAGTGAGATCTTGACTGGTTCTGATCCTGATCTGTTTAGCTTGCTTGCATGGAGTACCGCAGTCGCAGTCAGTCTCTTTGAATTAATTGAACCTTCACCATCCCTTCATCGGACTACTAACTCAGACAGAGGTTCCATCCTTTCGTTCTCAAAACACCGAAAAGTCAAACTAAACGCTTTGATAACTCCTTTTTGGCCCGAGACGCCAAGGTCTGCAAAAGCAAAAGTGCCTAAAGAAGTTTTCACTAAAAAAAAAATGAGTTTATACAAATAACAACGTGGTATGGCATACCTTGATTAGGCAAGGCGTTGATATTACAAGTACACATGGAGGCACGCTACTTATAATAACATTAAGCCAGTTGGTTGTTACGATACTGTTTTACTGCAAAATATTGATGCGATTCAAGCAAATTGTAGTTGATATTGACACAAATGTTCTGTTTTTGTTCTATGGGTGGGCCAAACTAGGTTGGTATTTGGAACTTAGATTGGTGTAATTATTCTTATTTAGAAATAACACCTACGTAGAAGTAAATTAGTTTGGCTTTATATGGTAGGGCTTTGTAAACAACAGATATAATGCAATCTATTCGTCCTTTTAAAGAGTGAAAATGATTGACGATAAGTCATAATCGCCTGTTTTGTTTCTATTGCAATCGTAAAATGTATAATTTATAATATTTTTTTACAAAAGTACAACAATAAAGTGGTTATTGCCTTTAAATAACGTCAATTAAAATACTCATTGGATATAAATATTTATGGCAAATATAACAAATAAAATGAAGCTATACAGTACTACAATTTCTATTCTATATTTTAATTATTATTTAGATAAATTAGATTAGTTCATAGTTCAACCTTACTACTTATACGCACATTAAAATTTTTATTACAAAAAAATAAAGAATGGAAATGAAAAACTTGCAAAAAAAAATGAAGCTTATTTGTTTTTAGGTTGGGTGCTAATCCCTTCGCTTCAGATTCAGCACCGATCAGTGATACATTATGTCAGCAAGCTGACACTATCAGGACACTTTAACTTGGAACCCGAAGAGCATTGCAGCCCATTGCGACTAACTGGCCAACAAGTTGCAGGTGTAGAACGAGTGTCATTTGAGCTATTCTATAACACCTTGCAAACTTACTGCTGCCTGCAATTCAGAGGTATGTAATACCTGTCTCGTGATCGCGTTAATTCCTGTGTAAACATAATTATATGTAATCCGAAATTTTGTGGCGGCGGCCGTCTTGGATTTGCTGAACACACATATTTGTACAATTGTACTGTACCCAAATTCCAAATTATCCGGTCAACGGGAAGGAAGTAAAACTTCAATTACTAAATTACAAAAAATAAACAAGCTAAATAAAACCGTTTAAAAACATTGAAAAGAAAACATCATCAATTTCAGAATCCTAATAAGGGTATAAAACCTTCACATGTAAGGATAACATGCGACCTTTTTCTGTTACAATTATCTCTAACTATGGAAGTCTTCTACAAGGACTTTACGCCATCTATTGACATATATTATAAATCACAGTTTAAAATAAATTTACATGTCGTGGTCACACATTATTGTGATTTCAATTCCGCAATTCATTCGGTCATCAGTATTTTAATGTGAATTGTGTAACAAAAGTGAAACTGAATGAAAATACACCTGTGATCTACTTAAGTGAAAAACACGCATCAAACAGATCATAAACATTAATTTACGTAGAATGACGTCACTGAATGCTTGTCATGTAACATTATAGCGTTCTACTAGAGGTGCGTGTGTAGCATAGTGCTAATAATTGTGTGAAACGAATATAATAGTCTTCCAGAACAATGGTTAGTTCATCTGTGCTTTAAATATTTATTAATATAGGCCACCTAAGTAGGCCTGCACAAAACCCGGATAAAAACTTAAAAAAAATCCGGACACATGGGGGAAATCGAGATTATTTCCCGGACACCTTAAAAAAACGCCGATTCCATTTTAAGTTTTAGCTTGTTAACGATTCATCTAACAATTATAATTGTCCCTTGGCACAGAGTGTCCACTTTGACACGTGGACACTTTTTGAAAACCCCACCCAGACTATTTGGTGTTCTACCGTATCCCACAGCGCTCTAGATCAAATTAAGATATTGAAATCGATACTCCCAATTATTATCCTTATCGAATCACGAATTCGCCTTTCTTTCATCCAAAACATTACACTGTGCCATATTGTGCTGTGCCGTATACACAATTTTTTTTTTCAAATTTAAATAAATTTTTATTTCTTATTCAGTCTCGTCTCTGCTTACAGTCAACTGTGTTATTTTCTCTTATTTTCGTCGGACTATGTAAATAAAGGAGACTGTCGTTTGTAATAGTCCATTAATAGAATCTGCTATTAGTTGTCACCTTAGCCAGGACAAAAACCTTTGAATTGGTTTTTGGTTGACATGTAAGTTGCTTTCTGATTTTACGTTTTAAAACTTCGAACAGCAGTTTTGTAATGATTTCTTGACAGATGTTATATTACAGTAATTATTAAAGTAAAATAATTTTAACTGCTTAATTATAATCATTAATATATTATGCCTCTTTCTTACGTTTAGTTCTATCATCCAATGAAAATTATACTTATTTACTTTCACATCTTTCTCAGAACCATTTTAATTTTACTATATTTCTTAATTATTTTTATTAACTTTAGAATATAAAAAAAAAAATTAAGCTATGGTTAATACGTTGTAATAGAAATAATATTAAACTATTGCAATATACTCTTTTAATAGTACATAAAACTCTGTCTTCTATTACTAGATATCCGTGACCCCATTTGCCGAAAGTTATATTAACAAAATTAAAAAAAAAATACACAATTGAACTCTCATTTCAAGAAAATAAATTGAATTCAAAATAATTATATATAATTTGCTATTTTAAAAATTCATTAATTTCATTCCTTTTTTAAAAAGTATAAAAATGATATAATTTCGATCTTACATTAGCATGAAAGGAAAGTTTTATATTATGTATGTATAAAGTTTTAAGGTTAATATTATTTAAATATACCTTAGCAATAAACGGCTCGTTAGAAACTATTCATATACCAACCTAATAATTAATTTTGTATTTAGCGGCATCACTAAAGCTAACAAGGTAATCGTTATTTTATGCAAATTCAACTTTTTTTACAGCTTGCTTCTTCCAGTTAAGGAAGTGATTGCTTCGTGAATATAATTAGATTTCATAACAGTAGGTATTGAAACGACCTAATAATTGTTGTGCATACAACATTATAGTAAACTGTCGGTGCGTGTAAATGATATTCACTTTTTGTTACTTTATAATAATGTTGCAAACGATTAATAAAAGAAACACATTGCTAATCTGTAAAAATTGATTACGCTTCGTGAAGTTTTGCTTTGACGTTTGTGTATAGGTAGACCACAGATTAATAAAATATTTAGAAACCACGTCCTTGTGAATTGGAAAGCATATTGTGTGTACTTAATAATTGCGTTCGTAAATGACAATTTAATATTTTACGAAACCTAAAAATGTTTAAGTCCTAAATATTTGTATCTCTCGCGTGTTTTCTAAATATTCTATTAATCTGTGGTCTGGATGATTTTACGATATTATGCTCAGTAATCTTCACTATGGCAAGTTACATAACCGGGCTAATAACAGCAAAGACATAAGCCCTTCTTATTACCCATGCATGAAGGAAGGAAATTTCAAGTTTATAAGGAAGGAAATTACATACAACGCTATCGCGGAGATTTCCAGATTCCGGCAATACATTAGTATCAAATAAATGATAGTTGTGACTTAAATCTTACTGAGATCATTAAGATCCGTTTATGAAAGTATCAATGCTGTCTATCAAAGTTTTTCCGTGTTGTGTAATGAATGTAGCGGAACAAATGATTAACCAGATGTCGTGAGGGTGTTTATCAATCAGTTTTACAGGCGAAAGTGGTCAAGACATCTAAAAAATCAGAGGTATCATCGCATTTCGCCATCTGCATTGTGTCAAGTATTCTGTTCAAACATCCCATGTCTTGTATTTTTGTTATTCTCGAGCAGTTGTTTTAAGGCTCAACACGCTATGTCTGTTCGTCTAGGCGTAGATATAATTGAGTCAAGTAATGTTAATGAGCCGATACGGTTAGAAATAGACTATATTTTTGCTTGCACCTCCACCTAACCTTATTTTTTTTCGTGTGGAGTTCCCCACGGGTACGACGATGACGTGGTTATGTCGGACCTCCACCTTACCTACTCTAAATAGAACTAGGCATAGCGTAGTATCGAATTTATGCTGAAATACGTTTTAGTTATAAATTATATTAAATATATTATTATTCTTTTATTAGCTTCACTTACACACTACATATGTTAACAAATGTTAAAAGTAAATTCTAACCTACTTCTAATTCTCGTGTCGAAATGAAACTTTGTGTTTATATGGAGTTCGGATGACAGTATTATAATTTGGCATCTTGGAGCTGATGTGGTGATGGTTAGTGGAACTCTTCAGTCACTACTAGTAAACCCTTCAGGTTTGGGCATAGATGATTCGTTTTGACGAGTCCAACAGATTTCGCGATTAGTAACGATAGTCTGATGATGAAACAGAAAGGTGAATAGATGAAATTTAGTTCGCTATTAGAGCGTGTTTTATTAGTTTTTCGAAACTATAATTTATTCGAAATTAGTTGCAAGTTTAAAAAAAAAACTAGAAAGAACTTGTTTAATTATACCGCGACCTATTGCAAACTTTCCGGTACGTGCGGCGATGCCACTGAGACTAATCATTTGGAAAACGTGGAAAATCGATGCACGACACACGCGATTCAGGCTACGGGCTACCTCTCACTGATTTGATGTCACTTTTTATAAGGTTGTTGCAAAGCATAATAAGGTATGCAATTACACTACGCAACAAATTAAATACTTTTTATTTTTACCGGGTTTACGGTATGTAATTATTATTCTTCACCTTAATGTTAATTAAGGTATATAAATGAAATTGTTCCATTACATCAGATTAAGTAGTGAAAAATACTTCTTGATTTTTATTAAAATTTGTACAAAGTAGTGATATTTTCCTTTATTTTATAACATAAACTTTTTTATTCGGAACGATTCTTGTACTTACTATGGTCAGTAGTCGCAGAGGATCTAAAAGTAGTCGGCAAGCATGACTGGTTCCCACCTAACCTGATAAAACTGCCTAAACATTGCAATTTCTTAATAAAAATTGCAATTTTTCTCGGTGTTCAGCACATACTAAACCTATTTTATTGCATGCATTTAGTTTGTGATGAGCATCCAGCATTCATAATTTTTTTTTCATGGAAATAAGACGATTTGCGATTGCCGTGGAAATAGGTGTTTTATAACGACAAAAGCCATCCAAGCATTTTCTTCATGGAACTGAGGATAGATAGATAAATATTGGGATGGGACGACAAGGCGTCGTTGTTCATCATCTTAATTTTTTCATATCAGCCCTATAAAAATTCCTTCTTTAATTTCAGTCTCGAAGGAAATTTTGTTTTGAGAAACGAAATTCTAAGTCCGTCTCTTTGAATCACTTTCACGAAATTTTTTACAAAGTTAAGTTTCATGTGCAACTGGACGGTCTTTCTGGAACTGGAATATCTGGGGCTGTGGTAGCGCCAAACACAATAATTATGGATCAGAATGTTTTACTAAGTCTTTTAATTTTTTTGAGAAATCCATGAAATAAAATTGAGAGTCGTCTACGTGATTTTTTTGAACACAAAAAGGCATCTAATTAATAGTAACTTTGTGAAAACCTGTAAATTTTTTATAGAATTTACAGAACACACTTTAGACACCCACCAGCCTTTTTTAATTGCAATCTTAAATGAATCTGCATAACATGTCTCAAAAAAAGGAGAAATTGGACTTTTTGATTTTTAAGAATAGATTGACTATAAATATAGCAAATGAGTTAGAGGAATTAACACAATTCTGCGGCATTTGATAGACTTATGAGTAATCTAAATGATTTTACTATTTTTGTCACAGCAATTATATATTTTTATGACTAACTTGTGACGAGTCTCAAACAAGTTTTACCGAATACGAAAAAGTAAGGTTTCCATTATCTGTCTTTTGGGATGTGATATGGAAACATTATTTTGTTTTCCAATGGTTACTATACATACTTACTTCGAATTTATTCGGGGTATTGGTGATTTTTTTCTTGTTGTATAGTGTTAAAGTAAAAACATTATTTTTATTATCCTGTAATTTTTTTAAATTCTTACAGACCTTCCTTCGTCTGTTTTGCATTCTTATATAAATATTGTTTCTTTTTTAATTTAATCTGAATTATAATAATCTTCTTAAGTAAAATTGTAATTCCATATTCCATATTGTATGCATGTATTGTTAATCTAGAGGGTTCTAGATTAACAATACATGCTTCCTTAGATAATTAAATGATACTCGGTTTTAAATGACATAAAGGATCGTACTTTGAAGAGGAAAATACAGAGCATCTTGTTGTAGGCCGGCGTAAAAAAATCCGTACTTAGAGTAGATGCCATTTAGAAGAAAAAATAAAAAGAAGACAGTGCACTGATTTTTTTTCTTTAATAATTTATGAAGTGAAAAGATTATTTTATAAGACAGCCGTGCGTTTGCCGTGCCCCGTGCTGAACGGATGTCGACCGGATATTAATCACGACGCCGGATGCGAATGTAGACAAACATGGAAACTAGTTTTAAATGCTGTGACAGATTTCTGAGAGTACTGAACCAAAAAGACGTTCTCTCACATTAAATAACCAGTATTTATTCAGAGTTTAAATAGTAAGCAGGCGTAGGAGAAGAATGTCATAACAGAAAAAAACCACTGACAATTTTAACTAAAAACTTATAACACTTAATCAACAAGCAGTCTGTTCAAATTTACCATATTCGAATAAAATTCTGTAAAACAACGTGCAATAATGTGATGGTAAAATGTGTGCGAACCACTCGGTAGGTGAACGGATGACCATCGGTATACACTTATAATATCATTTTATTATTGTAATAACATTTGCACGGACTCAGATGTGAAAGGTTACCAGTTCAAAAACGATGTTCGAATACACTGTATGAAGATAAACATTCTTGCCTGACTAAACACTCGGAAAAACAAGTTATCATCTAAAATGATACATAATTATAACCTATCTTAGTACAAGTACCATGTTCATTCATTAATAATAATCTTAGAGCTTATATTGCACCTAGAAATAAATAATTAAATCGGAAATTACGAATCTCACGAACATGTGGTAACGTTCAATCGATACAGGATGTATGAGAACAGACGTAGAACTTGAGTATACCCGTACGCATAACCTTGTTGGACTCGGTAGTGAAGTGAGAAAATGGGAATTATTTTAAAAATGAACTGTCCCTTTATATTAGGACTTATGCACTGATTACTTTTGCCTTCTCGTTCGGTTTGACGTTTCCTCTATCTATGATGTTCGGTTCGTTTTTTAAATACTTACCGTTAGTTTAGCGTAGCTTTTTTAATTTTTGACATACAGTTAAATTATGTATTGTAATTAAGTTACATTCAAAATTGTGATATTCAATTTACTTAAACTTAGAAAGTTTCAAATATTGAATGCTTTAAGAGCATTCTTTAGAAAGAAAAGCTATTATACCTACCCTTATAATAGCTTTCCTTATTTTTTTATATAAATTAAATAAGATTTGGTTGAAGTTCTAACTTATTCTGTTATCTGTTAAGTGTGTCAATGGTTTTTAGTATTTGCACTACATTTAATATTCAAACAATAGTATTGTTTTATATGAACAAAAAACTTTGAAGTATTAAGAACTACTTTTTTAATAGTAGGTACGTATGTGCGTATCACGTAAAACATATATGAGTATTACAATGAAGAGTAAATTTAAGTGGATCATGTTGAGCTGACGGTAAAAAATACGGAAATGAGGATTTCGCTTTGTTAGTTTGTCACGCACTTTCGTGTGAAAGAACCGATTGTGAGGATTTCTATGGCCTGCACGGAAACCAATTTTAGGGAAAGGAATTTTATTTTGTATTCATCTTTTTATAAGTTGTGGACAGCAAGAAGAAATGCGATAAGAAAATCGTAAAAAATAAGCAGAATAATTTTTGAACATTAATATTTGATATTTTTCAGAAGAAAAAACAACTATGCTACTGGTCAAGGTGAATACACCTCGTATTTCTAGTTAGTACATTAAACTCTACTACAGGCTTTTATTCATAGTTATACAATAGAGTAGATCATTTGCAATTGCATTAAATCTATTATTGATTATAATGTGATTACTTGGCACGATTTGCAAAAATAAGTAATGAAAGACGAAAACAAAAAAGGTAATTATAAAAACCAAACCAGTTTGAACACATTAAATAAAATAAGTAGCTCAACAACTTTTAAGTAGTCTTCACGCCTGATTCGTTATTCTTAATTAGAAAAAAGTAGATCATTGTTGCCATAAATAAATTGTTCCATAAATTTAAAATTGAAATCAAGCAAGAAGAAGAAATTTATTTTTAAATTTCTGTTCTAGAACATTTGAAAATGTTGCAAGTTCTTGTAATACATAAGCTTCGTATTTATCTGTACAATGTGTTTTCCAGTTTTAATTTGAGATGTTATGGATCTTGTATGTTCAATTATAGATATAAACATTGAATATGGGCTTTTTATCATAAGGTTGCGATATGAAATCTGTCTCTATGAAATCTGAATGTACATTTATGTAATAAGGTAAGGTTTTAGCTGCACATTTATCAGATATTACGAATATTAAGACTAATAGTATATTGTATTAATAAAGTTTTGAAACCATCATTATACTTTATCTTATAATTAATTCGTGTTCTGATGGATGTTCTGAAGTGGACGATTGAAAATAGCAACAAATATATGTATTTTATTACTCAAATAAATATTTGAGTAATAAAATACATACATTTGTCCCCTTAGAGCAAGAATTAGTTAATTAAAAAAAATATATAACTCTACTTAGTTAAGTAGAGTTATATTTTTTTTTAATGTGAAACTGTTTCAAGCTCTTTATTTCTGTCTAATTTTGTAGCTTTTATA
Source organism: Euplagia quadripunctaria (assembly GCA_963859945.1). Classification (NCBI taxonomy): domain Eukaryota; kingdom Metazoa; phylum Arthropoda; class Insecta; order Lepidoptera; family Erebidae; genus Euplagia; species Euplagia quadripunctaria. The sequence goes on along the minus strand of OY982564.1, from coordinate 8,054,174 downwards.
GGCTTTGACTTATAAATGTGAAAATTCACCAAATTGTGGTCATGGAAAATATATCGTAAAGTGAAAACAGTTAGTTTTTCTTAAATTTATTTATTATGTATTTATTATTTATGTCGTTTTTATTAATCACTAGCTTAGCTTGGAACTATGTAGTTCGTTGTAGCTTGTAGGCTTATGATATGCTCCAGTTTACTTAAGTCAAATTAATTAATAAATAGTAGCTCGTACCGTGAGAAGAATAACTAACCCAGGTCGATAATTAATTAACTCATAGTTATGTCAATGGATAAATAGAGTGAAATTAATTTAACATGTATAATAGTTTTTTAAATTATTGATATTAAGTAAACGGTTTACAATTTATGCATTAAAACGAATATGAGATTTTTTTTAAATCTGTGATATTTGTAGAATGTTATGGATATTTAAATCTTCCAAAATTCCAAATACGATTATCTGAAATCACTTTTTAGACTTTTACACAGGGACCATATATTTATAATGCGTTTTAATAAAATTGTCTGCAACAAAATCAAGACCTTTGATAAGATCGCCGTTTGTATAGTAACATTTTTGTATACAAAGAAGATAATAAAATTACTTACCTTTCTTTCTCTTAGGCACGACTCTTACACCAATCGCAAGTTCAGTCACAACGCACAAAACCAGAGTCAGAAAATAGTATCTCCCACTGCACCCCATTTTGTCACACAAAATTAGATAGCTCTTTAAAAACGAATAATTACAAGGGCCTCCAGTGACGGTACATTGGCCACTACGTAATTACAGGACGCGTTTAATCCCAACTGGCGTAAAACATGCGCACGAGTGCACACGTTCGATAAAGGTGATGATGGCTCCGACGAACAGCCGGCGAGTGCTCAACGATCGAGTCAACCGCCCGACTACCCTAAATTTTGACTTATAGCAATTTAGCAGTGCGAATTCCACTTGTATATAAAACCTTTCGCCGGGCCGGGGCGTTCGGTCATTGGTCGCACCGCTGCATGAGGCGCGAAGGTGAAGGGAGCTGGAAGTGGCGCCCCCCTCCAATTGCAGAGAGGGGGTACACCAGGGTCGCCAGACACTTTTGCTATCGTCGGTGAGCGATAGCTATCATGCTCTACAGGCTGTACCGTTGTGCTCTGTAAATTACGTCACAGCACTCGCTAGCGATACGTACGTAATGCGGCCCAATGGCCTCAAATATTTTATTAAGGCTGTAACTTAGTTTAACAAAAAAAAAATATAATTTAAAATTCTGTTTTTAAATTTAAAATTCACTGTTTCCTTTTTTATTTTGACAGTGCTTTAAATTTTATTAAAAAGATTTTAGATTTGAAAGTGATATAAATAAATAAATAAAGTCGTGCCGTAAGCTGTAGGGTCGTAGATCTACTAGAAATAGAGATTAATTTATTGAAAATAATTAATCGGTTTCAAAATAAAGTGTGATCTAAAGATAATTTTAACTATTACTATAATATATAATATAAATGCGAAAGTAACTTTCTTTGTTACGCTTTGATGCCTCAGCTACTTCACCGATCATCATGAAATTTTACATCCACGTTGTCAGGGGTAAATAATTCTTTGAAAAAAACCGACTTAAAAAAAAAAACTATTCCATAAAAGACTTATATGGTTTTCTCATGGATGCCATTGTCAGAACTGGACCAAATTGAAACGGGACCACACGGGAACCACCAGCTTTCAAATAAAAAAAAAAATCATCAAAATCGGTTCATAGTCGAATTTTCTGAGGCAACAAACATTAAAAAAAATACAGTCGAATTGAGAACCTCCACCTTTTTTGAAGTCAGTTAATAAAAGGACCTATAATTGGTTAGAAATATGTACCTATAATTGGTTAGAATTATCAGGAGTAGGAGGTAGTCAGTCGTAAAGCTATTTGCCTTTTTCAATACGTGCTTAGGCCCAGAAAGGTGACTTTCTCTTAAAATTTTAATTAGTTCTATCTCTCTCAAAAAATCTGATTGCATTGACACCGCATTCTCTAATTTTAATTACGTTAAATACTTCCTAGTTATTGTTTTTACCACTTCGAACTTTTTTTAAAGTGAAATATATCTGCATATGTAAATATGGAGATTACGTAATTATGTAAAATATCTTTTTACGAGTGTCTGATGCGGGACTTACTAAAGATAATTAGGCACATGAAATTAATTTTTGAAATAATTAAGCATCGTATATTAAAATAAGCAAAAATATTTTTTTTTTTTTTACTTTCTGTTTTAACACCTAGTATCATGCATGCATAATATATCACAATATTATTTAGTGTTATGACTTTCAACTAGGGAATTATTACTGAAAACTTTAATTTTTTTGGAATTATTTTTATCAAAATATAAAAGTGCTTAATGGACTTTTATATTTTGATGCAGGTGAGCAGTGGTTTAATTGATCACCTCTTCAAGTGCAATGGCATCGACGGTTGTAGATTCAATATCTATTCAGGGTAAAGCTTTTGTTATAATTGTTATAAATAACTAACATTAAAATTAAATAACTTATGACCTTAATACATAAACGGGCTGGGGTAAAAGTCAACAGTCGATTAAGTTTATAACCTAAAAACACCTTTATTCCAAAGAGTCCGACATTTTTAGGGTTCCGTTCCTCAAAAGGAAAAGAAGGAACTCTTATACGATCACTTTGTTGTCTGTCTGTCTGTCTGTCGAGACCCTTTTTCTCAGGAACCCGTAGACGCATCAAGTTGTAATTAATCAAGCATCTAAGTCAACGCAATCAAAACACATTATTATCAGGTTTAAGATAACTTTATTTCTCATAAAGAATTAACATTCACTTACATGAGAATTAACACTCAATTACACATAATGTAACTACACAATATTTGTTCGGCGACAACAGTGTTTTTAAATTACTAACTAAAGAATACAAACCAAGTGTAATACTAATAGATTTTTTTTTATTAATGGTGGGTAACTTAAAATAATCTTGGCTCAACTTAACAATAATGACCGCGCTCTGCGTACTGCACGATACACGGAGCAAGCGTATCTAGATGTGGCAACTAGCAACAACGTTCGATGATGTCGTCATAGATCGATTTTAAGTTTTGTGTTTGTTCAATGTTGTAATGTGATTATTTTGTATATGTATGTTATTTACTCCTTAACTGTTTTATTTAATTTAATAAATACTTATATTTGAATTATTTTTTACATGTAGTTTCAATAATTTTTTGAATGTTTGTGTGTTCTTTGCCTCTTTTATGGGTTTGGGTAAATTGTTGTAAATTTGTGCCCCCTTCGTACATAATGATTTTTTTCCCGCAGTTGGTTGGTTGGATTTGAGTAAATAAATATCATTAGCATTTCTTAGCCCGATTTTATGGATATTTTCTTTTTTGGTAAATTTTATTTCTGTATGTATGTTTTCGTTAAATATTTTTCGTACTAGTATACAGTTGTTATATGTGTATGTTTGTTTAATGCTCATTAGTTTTGTATCGTTATATATTTTTAGTGTTGGGGTGAGATAGTCAAAGTGGAATAGTTTTTTTATAAGTTTATTTTGTGCTATTTGTAGTTCATCTATATTAGTTTTGGCGGCCGTTCCCCATACCTCTATCAGATAATCTATGTGCTGCTTTATAAGAGAGTTATAAATTGTAAAGCGTATTTGATTGGGAATACACCGATTTATGCCACGCAGCATTCCCGTAAGGGAGGTTAATTTATTCATAATTTTTTTGATGTGTGGTTTCCATGTGAGGTGGCTGTCTAAAATCAGTCTAAGGTATTTTTCCTGATCCACTTTATTTATTGGTTTATTGTTTATAGTTAATGTAGAACGGTAGGATATTTTTTTTGTTTTTAGCTGAAAAAACAATGTAATTTGTTTTAGAAACATTAATTGTTAACAGATTACATAGAAACCACTCATTCACTCTGTCAAGATCATTTTGTGCATCCTCTAATACGGTGTCTATTGAATTTCCAAAATAAAATAAGGCAGTATCGTCGGCATATAAAGTTAAGTCCCCTCTAAGGTCAAGTTGGTTTATACTGTTAATGTAAATAAGGAATAGCAGAGGCCCAAGTATTGAACCTTGTGGTATTCCAAACGTGATAACTTTAGGGCTACTTTGTGTTTCTCCCATTTTCACCACCTGGCGGCGGTTTTATAAATAAGATCGTAACATGTCATAAGCAGTTCCTTCTATTCCAATGGCTTTTAAATTTTTAGGAGAACATCATGGCTAATTGTGTCAAAAGCTTTTTTTAAATCTATAAATACTCCTAATGCTATTTGCTTATTATCAATTTTAGTTTTTATTTTTGTTACCAAGTCTATAGTTGCCGAAAGAGTGTTAGATTTTGGCCTAAAACCATATTGTTTTGAATAAAGAAAATTCTGTTTAGTTAAGAATGCCTCAAGACGTTGGTATAACACCCTCTCAAATACTTTTGAGAAAATAGGTGGAACTGAAATCGGACGATAGTTGCTAGGGTCCGTTTTACTGCCAGACTTATAGATAGGTGTAACCTTAGCTAACTTAAGATTGTCAGGTAACGTACCTTGTTCCAGATATGTATTGATGCATTCTGTAATTTCTTCTAGTATTAAAGGAGCTACACATTTTAGGAATTTTGTATTTACACCGTCTAGACCCGTGCTAGTGTTACAATCTAGATTATGGATTATCTTAGCAATCTCATTTAAAGTAGTTTGTATGAAGTGTGTTAGTACGTTAGTTTTGTCACCAGACATGCTAGTCCTTATAAATCCAGTATAAGTAAGGTTGTCACGATACCGCTTAGGAATTTGATTTGCTAAAGTTGAACCAACCATCTGTTGTGAGTCCCGTTCTCGTTTGAAGTTTACAAACTGTTGATGTATTCTTTATTTTGTTGTTAGCAAGATTGTTAATGAGACTCCACATCTTTTTAGGCTTATTTTTACATTCTTCGAAGGCTTTCTTGTAATACTGAGCTTTACTAGTTTGTATTTTTTGTGTTACTTCATTTCTCTTTGTTATGAACTTTTCTTTATTATGGCCACTTAAGCTTTAGATTTGAACAAATTAGAACATTTCGCACGTAAATCAAAACCTATGAGGTACTTCCCATTGACCTAGAATCATGAAATTTTGTATGAAGCAAGGTCTCGCAGCACAGGTAACGTAAAAAATCACATAAAAAAATAGTTTTTGTGATTATAAACTTATATTTTGCGGTTGGAAAGTTGACTTTGTCGTACATCGCAATCGCAAAGTCTTTCCGAAAAGACGGGAAGAAATCTTCGAGAATTGATTCTCGAGATGGACGTACTATCTATCCACATACAAGTTTTTTTTGCTTACGGAATCCTCGATGCGCGAGTCAGACTCGCACTTGTCCGGTTTTTTTTTGTAAGCAGAGGTCGTATGTTCATTAAATATGTTTAATTACGTATGTCTGAAAGATCTACTATCGTAAAATTTTGCCAGGGTTACATAAACGGTTATATGGTACCTTTCGTTCCGAAGAACTGTTCTTTGAACTCTTCCTCCAAAACAGTAAGATAATCATAAACTAACGAAGCCGCGTACTAAAACTAGTAAGTTATTTCAAATTCTATAAACTTCTCAAGTTCTTTCTCGCCACTCAAGAGAATTTTCACACACACAGAGGTGTCTTCTATAGAATCATTTCCACTTTTTTGTTTGCTTTTTCCTTTGTCTTTTTTTATTTCTGGTCCTAATTCTAAATTCCTACTGCGGTAACTTCTGACTGACACCATCGAACATGACACACATCAAGTCTAATTGGTTTTAATATCAATTTAAATTAAACCAGTGGTTGCAAATACCACGCACATTAGTCCATTTCAGAACTATGAATTTTGTTAAAAAATATATTAGACATAAGGGCTATAAACGTTACACCCATCCCATTTTTCCATTTTTAACCGACTTCAAAAGAGGTTCTGATGTTCCACCGTATAAATTTTTTTTTGGAAGTTCACCGATTACTCAAAGTTGCCTAGACCGATTTGGAAAATTCTTCTTTTGTTTGAAAGGGTATACTTCCCAGGTGGTCTCATGGTCATCAGATCAGGATCTGATGATGGGATCCTGGAAAAATTAAGGGAACTTTATAGGCACGCTTGAAGCGATTTGAGTATTTTGAGGCGCATTGAAGTCGGTGATATTTTTTTTAAAGATTATTTCGTGTAATGTTTATTTCTCAAAACTGAACACTAAGAAAACTCAAAACATTAAGAAAGAGAGATTATTGTGTTATAAGACACTGAAAAAGTTAAAATATCGAAATAAAATACCCCTTGCTTTATGAATAACTTAGAATAATTGTGTCCTTAGATTATGAAGTGTTACACCTAAGTGGTGATTTAAGGTTAATAAATTGCAGCGTAATTTAATGCAAAATTACCTTTAATGCATCAAGAATGATACCTACTTATTTCTAAATTGTGGAGAATTCTTATGAAATTCACACATTTCACCTTCACAGTTATAACAGCTAGAAGTGCAAGAATAAAGATGGAGCTTAAAACGGATGTTATTCCAAAAAAGAAATATAAAAATTTCGATGAAACGTTTAAGCTGTGTGCTTTCTCCATGGCTTTCGCTTTTCTCTATCCTAACAAAAACACCGTAGTCGGAAGATACCTTTTAACTACTTCGATCGTTGCTTTCAGTGGCGGCCAACTTTTTTGGTTCATTACTTATACCTTTAAATGTCTATATACTTTAGATATTTACAACTTTTCAAGAAATATGACACTAGCTGTGGTTGTCGTTTTATTCTTCATCAAAACCTATTACGCCATTTATGCAACTGACAGATTTCGTCCTCTTTTAGATATAATATCTATAGATCTAATCAAAGCTAATGATATGGAAGAGGAGTACCAGCGTTTATATGATGCACATATAAAAGAAGGAAAACTTGGTGAGATTGCCTGGCTGCTCATTCCTTCGATTATGAGTATACAGTTTCCCTTTTATGCAGGAGTATTAATGAGTATTGAGAGCATGCAAACAGATGATTACCAAAAACGTATGGTACACGATATGGAACTACTATATGTGGAAGATATTCAAAGTGAAGCACCCTTTTTTCATTGTATGTTTGCATACAATTGCACGCAGTGCATTTTTCTTGTGCCTAATTTTACAGGAATGGATGGCTCCTTCTGCATAGTAACCACTCATTTGCGTCTGAAACTCAAACTTATAACCCTGAAAGTTGAGAAAGCGTTTAGAAACTCACCTAACGTACATGAGCTCAGAAAGAAAGTGCGAGAAGCAATCCAAGATCACCAAGAGGCACTTGAGTTTTATGTAAAGGCTCAAACCATGTATGGAACTTGGTTACTCTCTGTTTTCATGCTGACTTCTTTTTTAATATCATTCAGTTTGTATCAGATACATCTACTTCAGAGAATCGACCCGAAGTACATGTCATTCATGATGGTCGGCGTTTTTCATATTTATTTACCATGTTATTACGCCAGCACCTTGACTAAGGTAAAATGGTTGATTTCTATCTTAATTAAATGTGTGCGTTCTTTCCCCTTAGCTAAATTAGCCGTTACTGTAGTGTACTAATAGAATCAGAAAGATGATTATTTTAATATCTTTTAATTTAAAGTACGTGCACCTTATATGTATGTATATTTATGAAAAATTTTAAAAGTACTCAGATTCCGTTTTGTCAAAACTGACTGGTTAGTATTTACATTTATTGTACACTAGCCATTCCCGTAGTATCACCTGCCTTTATGATCACTGCTCCTCTCCTATTAGTCGTAGCGTGATGTTATATAGCCTATAGCCTACCTCGATAAATGAGCTATCCAACACTAAAAGAATTTTTCAATTCGAACTAGTAGTTCCTGAGATTAGCGCGTTCAAGCAAACAAACAAACAAACTCTTCAGCTTTATAATATTAGTATAGATATTGGTTTTGGTTCCCTGGTTGGGTCGCATTAGACATTTTAAATTTACAGTCTAGAATTAATTAGTCGCAGTCCCTGAGTTTAGAATTGTACCCAATACATAACGGTTAACTAAACACTTTGAATATGGAGACTCATTAAGATGTGAGTGGGTGTCATACAAGTATATCATCTCTTCAAGGAAAAAGATCAGAAGTTTTAGTAATATCCCTGGGGGTTTTATTAATTGTAGAACCACTGGGTAGATTGCGACACTGTAGAAGGTGTTTGTTACATAATAAACTTTATAAATTCTTTCTCTATTCCAGGTCGGTGAAGATGTTCCGGATGAGCTTTACAGTGTTTGTTGGGAAGAATGGGCAGATCCCGTCTGCACAAATTTACTCATATTCATGATATGCAGGTCACAAAAAAGTCTGATCTTGACGGGAAATGGCTTAGTCGTCTACAATATGGAACTCTTTAAATCCATTATGCAGACTTCTTACTCGTTCTTCACTTTGATTACAGCTTAAAAATTTGAATAGAAAATAAAACACACACATATTGACACTTTAGTCGTTAAGGTTTTTTTTACGTGCCAGTAGTAAGTAGCTGCATGTGCCTTTCTTAAATTTTTATTATTACTGTTTTTATTTATTTGAACTTTGATGCACTCACAATATTTGTTTTTTCTCACTTAAATGTAAAATAAAATGGTTTAAATATTTCGTTTTATTTTATTTTTATATTTACTAAGTTACAAGAATACGGGTTCCATTAACAACAATAATAATAAACAAAGAGATACTAAATGTTTTCTCTTGTAATTGAGATCGTATTGCTTCCGTTTATGACAAACACGTCCGTGTTTGTCATAAACGGAAGAAGCTGGCTATAATTGGAAAATCATAAAAAGGCTTATAACTCAGTGATTTAACGCATGTGATTTGACTTTTATATGTTTTTCAATTCAATCCTACTATCATACTATTATTTTAAACGTGAAAGTTTGTGAGGATGTATGGATGTCTCGGAACTTGTTACTCTTTCATGCAAAAACTACTGCACCGATTGCGATGCAACTTGGTACCTATGTATACTTATAGATGGAGACCTGGATTAACATATAGGCTACTTTTTATCCCGATATTCCTACGAGATCGGGACTTACGCGGGTGAAACCGCGGGGCGCAGCTTTAAGATAAACATGAAGTCATCAAAAATTAAAGTTATTTTCGAAAATTAGTTCCGATCTGCATAACGGAGTAGAGACAGCGCGCAATATCAATGCTACCGAAAGGATGTGACTAAAAGTAACACAGTGATTTCTTAGTTTTAGCATGATCTCTAGAATCTCATGTGTCGTGGCGACACTACACACTGTAATGTGTTTGTGTTTATAACCATACTTAATTTATAAAACGGATATGCTTCTGCCGCGACACAATACAACACGCCACACTACTGCCTTGCCTTAAGTTTTCTACCTGGCAGCCACACATTCCTGTTCCTTGTCAGTGAGATAATTTTTTGCCGACTGGGGTATGTGTCAAACGAACAATTCTAAAGAACGGAACTTTTTGACCGGCCTCAGAGATGAGAGATAGAAAAAAAATCTCTTAAATCCCTCATTTCCTTGCATTTCTGTTTTCTTCGAAGATACGATTTACAAAATGCCGTAACGAAGCATCAACTGTCTCAGTTTAAAAAAATAATAAAGAAAAAAATTATAATTAAGTAAGTACCTACTCAATCCCTTAACTTGTACTCTCAGTAGCTTTGAATTTGATTTTTAAAATAAGTAGTAATAAAACCCACATCAGAACGTTATAAAAGTAAAACGTCCATTAATATTATCTTATAAAAGTGACTAAGCCGTTTTAACATTAATAACATCAATTAAAAGCCTCACAAACGGAAGTGTATGCCATTGTTATAAAATGATGACATGAAGACTCGTAAATATAATACTCAAGACAATAAGATATGACTGTAGTGTACTGCAACTTTAAAAAAATTAGCAAAATTGTAATTATAGTGTTGTGTATCTACTATTGAGATAGTTACTATACTAGTGGGAGAGTCATGCTTCGGCACGTATGGGCCGGCTCAACCGGAGTGATACCACAACCTCACAGATAACCGGCAGTGAAGCAATGGTTGCAAATGCTTGCATTGCTTTTTACCGAGTGAGCGACTCTCCCCCGTCTTCCCCTGCTCCCACCTTAAAGGCCGGCAACGCACTTCTGACTCTTGAGTTGCAGGTATCCATGGGCGCCGGCAGTCATTTACTCTGTCTATCGTAGTCTGCTCGTTTGCCCCCTATACCATAAAAAAAAAGTTATGAAAGCATGGGAAGGGGCTGGGCCAGCCGTACGGAAGTCACACAGAAAGGCCGTGGTTTCACTTGCGATTAAATGTATTTTAGTTTAATTCCATTCCCTCCCTTCTTACCTACCTTTCAATATACCCACTCCCATTTTCATTCCGAGAGGCTTGGCAGGCTTGACGGGGGTTAATAATAATAATAATTATTATTTATTTCAAAATAGTACACGCAACAAAAGTCATAATCAAGTGAATACATTACTGTGTTGAACACTGGTAGGTACCTAAGGTAAAATTTGAGTTGTGTTATGGGTCCCAGGCCTCAAACGAAACAGAAAGAAGAACAGTAATATGATAATATTATCAAATAATATGAAATAGTCCTAACCCAACATTAAATTTTTATTATTAACGCGCACTCACACACATCTAATAAATTAGCCTCGCACCTCAGATAGTACACTTACGCCACTTAATACGAGTCTTAATTTTTTTTTGGTACTTTATTATTAATTTGTTACTATTATTATTGAAAAAAAAGTGACGATTGTGTTCTGACTTCAAGACAAAGTAATTATTATCTTATCTGTGCTTCAATTCTGAATGTGACCGTCACTTTCTTTGATAAGATTTGTTTGCTAGGGGGTAATCAGGTCTATGATTATATTATCATTACTTTTACATATTTTAATGAACTGATAGAAGAAGCCCATAACATGTTAACAATCAAAACAAAGCGACAGATAATTTCGACTATGTTATAATATTCTGCCATACAATTAAAATTTTACGATAGTAGATCTTTCAGACATACGATCTTTCAGTAATTAAACATATTTAATGAACTTACGACCACTGTTTACATAAAAAAAAAACCGGACAAGTGCGAGTCTGACTCGCGCATCGAGGACAAAAAAACTTGTATGTGGATAGATAGTACGTCCATCTCGAGATTCAATTCTCGAAGCTTTTTGCCCGTCTTTTCGGAAAGACTTTGCGATTGCGATGTACGACAAAGTCAATTTTCCAACCGCAAAATATAAGTTTGTAATGACAAAAACTATTTTTTTATGTGATTTTTTACTTTACCTGTGCTGTGAGACCTTGCTTCATACAAAATTTCATGATTCTAGGTCAATGGGAAGTACCCCATAGGTTTTGATTTACGTGCGAAATGTTCTAATTTGGTCAAATCTAAAGCTTAAGTGGCCATAATAATATGTTTTGATTGCGTTGACTTAGATGCTTGATTAATTACAACTTGATGCGTCTACGGGTTCCTGAGAAAAAGGGTCTCGACAGATAGACAGACAGACAACAAAGTGATCGTATAAGAGTTCCTTCTTTTCGTTTTGAGGAACGGAACCCTAAAAATGTCGGACTCTTTGGAATAAAGGTGTTTTTATGTTATAAACTTAATCGACTGTTGACTTTTACCCCAGCCCGTTTATGTATTAAGGTCATAATTTATTTAATTTTAATGTTGGTTATTTATAACAATTATAACAAAAGTTTTTACCCTGAATATATATTGAATCTACAACCGTTGACGCAATTGCATTTGAAGAGGTGATCGATTAAACCACTGCGCCGTCCATTAAGCACTTTTATATTTTGATAAAAATAATTGCAAAAAAATTAAAGTTTTCAGTAATAATTCCCTAGTTGAAAGTCATAACACTAAATAATATTGTGATATATTATGCATGCATGATACTAGGTGTTAAAACAGAAAGTAAAAAAAAAAAGTATTTTTGCTTATTTTAATATATGATGCTTAATTATTTCAATTAATTTCATGTGCCTAATTATCTTTAGTAAGTCCCGCATGAGACACTCGTAAAAATATATTTTACATAATTACGTAATCTCCATATTTGCATATGCAGATATATTTCACTTTAAAAAAAGTTCGAAGTGGTAAAAACAATAACTAGGAAGTATTTAACGTAATTAAAATTAGAGAATGCGGTGTCAATGCAATCAGATTTTTTGAGAGAGATAGAACTAATTAAAATTTTAAGAGAAAGTCACCTTCCTGGGCCTAAGCACGTATTGAAAAAGGCAAATAGCTTTACGACTGACTACCTCCTACTCCTGATAATTCTAACCAATTATAGGTACATATTTGGTTTATTATTATTTCGTTTTGATTTGATTGGATCTCTATTTACTGTCATATTGGAAGAGAACAGAGTAAGTAAACAAGAACTTGTAGTACTGTGAGACTCCACTAGCAGCGAAAGGCATCCCTGGAAAGGGGTGTTGGTGACACAGGGAAATGATAAGTGGTATCTGTAAATAAATTTTGTAATGTTTTACTATCTAATCTCTTTATTATATAACACGCATAATACATTTTTATATATTATCTAAATATTATATAAAAATGCATCCCTATTTCCCTTTGTCACACCATAACTTGAGAACGACTTAACCGGTTTCAATTATTCTTTTTTTCATGTTTTCTAATACTTTGTAGAAGGTTCTTACGGAACGAAAATTAAGAAAATAAAAGAAAAACATTTTCTGACGAGCCCGGGGAAGTCAGATATCACTCCCCAATTGTTTTATTTTTCTTCTTTTTAAATACCTACTTATCTTTTTATATATTTTTTTATGACTTGTCTTCGCACGGTATATAATCGACAATAATAAATATAATCGACAAAGTTATCATTGGATTATAACTGTTCTGTGTAAATCTTAATAATCATATCATACTAGTTTGATCTGTAGTAGTAGTTGTTGATTTTTCCTGATCATATCACACCACATGCCAGTCCGTTATTTATTCTAAAGAAGTCCAACCGTCTACTACACACATAGTACATATCTCCAAGTTTAGCACAGTTACACGTCTTCTCGGGAACTTCCTACCTAGAGTATACCCAAGTTAGGGCTGCCATCCGTCCGGGTTTTCCCGGATTTGTCCTAGTTTAGAGGGCGTCCGGGGAGCGTCCGGGCGGGGTTTTCAAAAAGCGTCCGGGTAAAACCCGGACACTCTGTGCCAAAGGACAATTATAATTGTTAGATGAATCGTTAACAAGCTAAAAATTTAAATGGAATCGGCGTTTTTTTAAGGTGTCCGGGAAAGAATCTCAATTTCACCCATGTGTCCGTATTTTTTTAAGTTTTTGTAAGGCGTCGGCAATTTAAGTGATGGGAGGCCTAACCCAAGTCTCTTGCAATAGATTTACTTATGACGGACCAAGGTGTGGTTTTAGTCAGTTCGATTCCTACATCCCACTTGTGTGTGAGGTGATGACCCGTATGCTGCCGTCCTTTAACTAGAAAGCCGTTAAGCCCAACAAGTTGTCGGAAGATTATGTACGTCACAGATTATTTTTTGTTGAAATAATAATTATCTAAGTCACAATAGCCTAATGTCAATTGCTCATCACATTTAAAAAAAATATTGCTTTGCTCTATGCAGGGACGTTAATAGTTGTTCAGGAGTTCTTCTGGTAGTTCATACTCATTATGGCGAGCATAAATTGATTGACAACCGCATTAAAGTAATTCAATCGCTAACCGTGAAATACTAATTATAGAGTAATTCTGGTCGCTACCTGTTCTTCAACATCAGTTCCACTTTACTAAATTGTACTTTCTGAAAGTAAATGCATGAGTTGCTATAAAACGTATATTTAATATTTAAAGAGTTCCCTCGATTTCTCTCGGATCTCATCATCAGATTCTGACCTGATGACAATCAGACCAACCAGGAAGTATATCAGTAGTAATAATAGTATTAATATATAATATTAAAAATTAAAAGTAATAATTTTCCAAATCGGTCTAGCCGTCTTCGAGTAATCGGGTAACATACGTAAAAAAATAAAAGATTGCGATGAACTGAGAACCTCCGCTTTTTTTTAAGTCGGTTTAAAACAATGAAATACACAAATTTCATACAGTTAATGATACTGATTCGTTTTAATTGCATTTGAATTGTAGATTACATAACATAATAAAAGCCTTTGTAGGAAATGAATAAAATAAGTAAAAAATATTAATATTTGATACGCCATTTATTATGTTAATTTATTAGAATGTATTTCAACCTCATTTTTTTAAATTTACGTTAATCATACAATCGAGAGACTAACTTCAGAAAATTTTAAAACGTTTTATGATTTTGAAAAAAAAAAACAGTGTGCGGTGGACGCTATATACGTTATATCGTATGCAAACTAGATATCATAATATTGTTATTTGAAGTCATATCCGCAAACTCACTAATCTTCTATATTAATAACTCGGTCAAGGAGCAGGTACGGTAGACTCGATTGAAACCTTACCTGAATAATAAAACATAAAAAAATAATGACTTCGAGTCGACAACATATATCCGCAAAATTCGAATTGTCGAGTATTTTGTTAAATTCTAATGGTGCAAATGGCAGTCGCCGTATTGGCCACTCGGATGTCATCTAGAGTCCGTTAAGGCCGATTCACACGTATCAGTGAAGTTACAGTTCCGTCCGGTCGGGCACAGTACCGCCATATTTTCTATGAAAGCATCCCTGTCAGTCAGGGTCAGTGATGACACAGTGTTTTCAGTGTGTAAATGAGCCTTTATTGATTGAGCTGTCAAATTATTAATAAGTGCCTTTGCCAACTGCTCGGGTGTACTCATTCTATCAAACTAAACAACTTTTATAATTTTTTTGTAAATATCTACCTACATTTTGTAAAAGATTGTGTATTATGAGTCAAATTTCACTCGAGCGAAGCCGGGTTTTCTAGTATTAAAATAAAAAAAATATATTTGTAGGCTAGGAATAGTTCGTTCGATTTTTAAATGAAAATTGTGGGCTTCTCTCGTTATGACATTCATGTAATCTACACTAGAAATAAGGTGTATCGTTTTTTTGGTTGTTTTTTTGTTTAAACACGCTAATTTCTTGAACTATCGGATTTAAAAAAATTATGTGGTAGCCAGATTCATGAGGAATAGTATAGGCTAAGTAAAATAACGCTACGACCCTTAGAAGTGAAATTAATTAATAAAACTTTTTAATTTTTTTTAAATGGGGCTTAACTTAACAAACATTTTTTGAGGAAATGAGTAGTGCACTGCGGAACACTTGTCCATTTCTAAGGACCATAGTACGGTAGACCAAAGAAGGTCCCGCAGGACGATAGATGTGACTACCATTAAGAACATTGAGACTGTACGAAAATGATTGCAAGAAGACAGACATGTCGACAAACCCAGGACACTCTCCAGTTAAATGCACAACTGTTCATCGGACTCTTTACGACCATTTAAAAGTACGGAAACGGTAACTTAAGTACGGTACTCAGAGTGAACAACTCTGGGTATCACACTTAATAACTGATGCGCAGAGGGAGCAGCGTGTGACTTGGTCTCGTGATATGTTAAAAAAAATTGAAGACCAGCCGTTTTCAATTTTTTTTTCCATCTGACAACTTTTTTCTATTCTAACAACGTGGACTCGATTGCTACATGTGATAACATGGCTTTATTAGTTCGACGTTCCTCCTAAATCCCAGATTAAAGTATGGGTGTTTAAAAATGAATGTGGAAAAAGTTTCGATTTGCACTATTCCCGTATGTAAAAGAACTGAAGGGACGTTTTCAAAGTTTTCGAGCAATGAGGAGCTTTTAGGAGCTTTTGAGGAGACATGCGACTGTATTCCACAAGCACACCTGAGCAATGTATTCAGCAATTACACTGGAGCAATGTATTCAGCAACTGGTTTAAGAAAGAAAAAAAAGATATATTCAATGCCATTTGAGATATTCGACATGACATTTAATAAACATTACAGGCAATAATAAAACTTATGTCTAGTATCAGATTTGCATTTAAATATGTGTATCTCACGTGTCCTCGAAAAGGATTTGGTTCAGCATATGCCAGGCATGTGCCTGGCGCTGGTTTGCGACCAGACCCTCTGTACCCCACGGATAGCAACCAGCAAAATAACGTAGGTATGTATATAATAAATAAATAGAATACAGTTCAATACAATAAACTACAATATGTAAATTGTTAGTAACAAATTTAATAATAATAATTTATATAGACAAACAAGCGGCTGGCGCGGACGGGGAGACAATGAGTTTAGTTAGTGTCGTGTTAAGCGCATACGCGTGTATAAAACACACTTCCATGATGTATATATTTATTAGGCGAGTGTTATATAACTGAGGTACGTATGTTTGTGTTATGGATGATAGTAAAGAACCGACGTTTTTACCACAATATAAGTCGGATCTGCAACTATGTAGTACAATACCAAGCTCAATCAAATATCACGTATGATATCTGATGATGATTTTGACATTTGCAAAAAAATAAGTCAAAACAAAACATAATTTTTCTACTTCTTCACTTTATTTTTCTTCTTGCATTCAGTGTTATAGCTGTGACAGTGAAATATTTCACACATTTCACAGTTCAGAAATTCTCCACAACTTAGAAATAAGTATGTAAAGTTTATCATTAATTAAAAGTAAATTACACTGCAATAGAATAGCCCTAAATCACCACCTACGTGTAACATTTTACATCTAATCACAGACAATGCTGCGTATACGAAGGCGTTTAATTAGCTCGATTATTAAAACTTATTTGTTCATGTGGCTTATGATGAACTTAGTCTCAATGGATAAAAAAAACGACAACCTTCTTCAGTAAATGGTCTACTACAATTTTATTTTAGACAAACTTAGAGATTTTATGACTTAACGAGACACAGATGCCATAAGACCTTTATTGCTCCCTTCCATGCATAATAATAATCCATGGAAGTGAGAAATAAAGTTCTTAGGTATGTCTTAAATCTATTTTGGCAATAAAATGTATATAAAACATCATATAGTTTAATGAAATCTACGTTTTTATACCACCTTACTCTTTAATCATTTCATTGCATTAAGTGCAATGAGACTTGTAGAGTACCACGTTCGGAGTTT
Source organism: Euplagia quadripunctaria (assembly GCA_963859945.1). Taxonomy (NCBI): domain Eukaryota; kingdom Metazoa; phylum Arthropoda; class Insecta; order Lepidoptera; family Erebidae; genus Euplagia; species Euplagia quadripunctaria. Next base: position 8,036,952 of record OY982564.1, on the reverse strand, counting down.
TCGTGTATTATTATAAATGTCACAAAAGTATGATAATAATGCCACAGTTAAACCCAAATCAGCTGATGAAAATCTTCATGCTGACAAAACTGAGAATACTGGAGCTACTTGTAGAAGACTCTTCTGACAATTTTTATTAAGTGGTGAGAGTCAATTTAAAGTTAATAGACACAGCCTCTGTGATCATCAATTTGTTATGATCACAATCCGCTAAGGAAAGCGTTACTAAAGTGTAAGGAAGGCTTTTACGACTGACGTTTAATTTATTTGTTCCTCATTACAATTTCCAGATTTTGTTACGGAAGATATGTGTTGCACAAGTACCTAACATTTTTGAATTGTCGGTTTTTTTCGGAAGTAAGAAGAGATAATAAGTTTTTAAATGTTTTTACAGATTTTAAAATTGTGGAGAATGTTACTTACCAGTACTGGTTCGCTTCCATTCTAAGAGGAATTGAATTAGTTCAGAAGTTGATACCGAAAATTTCTGACGAATTGGACTGAATTTGTAATAGTTCTCACGGTGATACTTGTACGATTATCGTATGTTGTGCTGTATTCGACAGATGTTCTATTATTTGAAGAAAGTGTAAGTAAAAGTATTTTGACATAATAATAATATATTAATGTTGAGATGTTGCAGATACCATGGAAAATAATATGACGACATTGAGTTGTTACTTTCCAAATTCTTAATACGGTATAAAGAGCATTAAAAATGTTGGTCAGAACTGATCTCAAGTTTAAGATCTTGAAGTCTTAAGAAGACATTTTTAATGAACTGTGCGCTTCCAAAACGAGTATTAATGCACTTTGTGTTTTTAGTAATACAGACAAAAACATTTTATCGGGTTCTTTTTTGTAGAGAAGATGCTATCGGATTATAAACTTAATTGATGTTTGTTTTTATCCTTTGTCCTTGCTTATTTTTATTTGAAGTAAATATGTGTAGTGAACATTTATACCTCCTTGGAAATAAAAGGTTCATGAACTGCATTGTGCAATTGACAGTAAAGTGTAAATTGAAGATACAATAAAGATACTATTGAAACCGTTTGCAATTCGTTTCGGTAATAACAGCTTGCTGATAAAACACTTCACTTAAGTTGTACTTCACTTAAGCCATAATCTTTTTGTTGTTTAGTTAAATTTTGTTACTTACCTTCTTGTTGAAAAATTACAGGTTGCGCGTTGATTTAATAAATTTTCAATTAAAACGCATATTTTAACACGTTTGAGTCTCCATCCAGTTGCCTACGACATTAATTCATACAAATTAAGGAACACGTTTTGTTGATTAGGTTTCATTTAGTGCGCTTTATTTATACAGACTAAATAAAAAGGTTTTTGAAAATTGTTGCCTGTGTTAACATAAAGTTCGTATGCTCTATTTTAGCGCTTAGTCATTCGGAGTACGGGTCATTGAGTCCATTTTAGATCTATAGTAGAAACTAGACAACTCATACCTAATTATATTACAATAAAACTGACCATCTGTTTATGAAAATAAAAAGAATATTGTTTTATATTACTATTTCAACAATAACTTAAATTAGTTATACTTTACTAATTTAAATTACTGTTTAAACAGTAATTTCAGATAATCATAATCCATAAAAATGTGCAAAATTGAAAATAAAAGCATTATAGGCTATTCCGTCGCTACTAACTTCATGAATGAAATCAAGACCGTATAGAAAAACACTTAAAAAAAAGTTAAACCGACTTCAAAATTTATTGATTATTTTTCACTTTTCAGTGCCCTTCCTTAGTGTTTTTTGAAGTCCGTTTAACTTTTTTTAGTGTTTATTTTTCAATTTTTAGTGAAGGTACGTACGTACTGAGTAGATACGGGATTTAGAACATTACTTACTGTAATATAAATTACCGAACTGCAGTTCGTTCGATAATATTAACTTTAGTTCAATAATCTCGATACTTTATTGAGATAAGGTGGTAAAATTAATAATTAAAAGATACAACTAGCCGAACATAGAACCTTCTTCTTTTTTTAAGTCGGTTAATTACAACATTAATCACTTTAAAAGTCTATGTTGCTTAGTTTCTAGAAAAATCAACAAACACACTACATCTGTTTTTTTATGTTATAGGAGGCAAACGAGCAGACGGGTCACCTGATGGTAAATGACTTCCGCCGCCCATGGGCACCTTTAACTCGAGAGTCACAAGTGCGTTGCCGCCCTTTAAGTTCTAAATTTATGAGGGTTTCCCTCAGATACCATCATCAGACCCAGACTTGGTGACAATGGGACCACCTGGGGAGCATACCCTTTCAAACAAAAAAATATTTTTTGGAAATCGGTTCACAGATGACGGAAATATCGGTGAACATATATAAAAAATACATACATCCGAAAATAGAACCTCCTTCTTTTTTTGAAGTTGGTAAAAAATAATAAGTTACTAAAACATTTTTGTTTCTAGTAACCCTGGCGTTATTATGAAAGGTTAAGAAAAATCTGTCTGCGTGAAATAAGACAACTGCGTTACTGATCTGTATAAACACTCACGTAAAAGCAAGTGAATTTTGCTACACGGGATTGTACAATCGCAACTACTTTCAAAGACGTATCTAGAGATTTAAACTCCAATTATCAAAAACAGGAATGTGATTATGACACACAGAATCTAGGTGACATGAAAGTACAAGGGCTTTGGAACGGATGGTTTCATAATTCCGCCCAATCGATACTTTTGAAATGAGTTCAAGTTAATGATCAACTTTTTAACACTTTAAATGCAATCTATATGGAGATAATTAAAAATATTTAAAATTTTGTTCTTTAGGTCGCCGTTGTATTCAAAGTAGAGCACTGTGTCGAAAATAAATTGTTATAATACATGCAAACGGTAATATGGTTTTTAATTTAAATAACTTAGTTTTATTGCAACGTTAGCGGGCGAGAATGCAATGCGGAATACTTTTTGCTGGTACAGTATTAATTATTTTATTTGTTTGAAATATTATACTTTACAATTCATTTTCTTGGAAAAAAATCTTGAATAAAGACTTTTAAAATCCTTCAAATTACCTTGATGATGTTTTCAACAAGCATCTTAAGATCCGAAAATGTCCTTTTTACAACGACACGGATATGGGACCGGGACCGGTGGCAACCTAAGGCACCCATTACACGGGAGGTTTTGCTGTCAGCTTTACCACAATCAAAACTGTGATTGACGAATAACCTATTGTGCAATGCACTGATTGACTGTTGCATGATAAGATTTTGATGTCGATATTATTTCATCAATCACTAACGAACATCCGTCATTCATGACTATTGGTAATGATTGATGTTTAAATGAGCGTCTAATGAATGGTTAAAGATTAGTCAGTTAATGAACTACAAAGAAAAATGTTACAAAATATATAGATATGAATAATAATTATTATTTTAGGCACTATTGTAGACTTTAGCTCTTCTGCCTGATATTTAAAAAGGGACGGTAACACAGGCCTTAAGCGAGAGCTACATTATGCCGACGCACACATCTGAGACGTCTTACACGTGTGCACCTAAAATCGTCGAAACGCGTATCACGCATTTTACGCTGGTTTTCGACTCTGTTATCGGTTACTTAAAAATGAATGAATCGGACACTGAATTTGAAGAAGATTTACTTTTTTTAATGGCTTTAAATCTCTTTAGAGTATTAAGGAGAAAACATACAAAAATACAATAATAAAAATACGAAATACTGTCAGACGCGTGGGTTTTCCCCTCCACCATCCGACGAAAATATGTGATCACTGGATCGCCGTCGCGTAGGGAGTGTTGCGTCGCATGGCGTGGATCTAATGTAGCTCTACAAAACTAGTTGCCATATAAAATATATGGGGTCCAACGCGTCCAGATCGGCGTACGTGGCCCACGTCAGCCTAATGTAGCCCTACTTTTATTTTATTGCACATACACATTTAGGCGAACAACGAGGGAAGTTATGTAAATTATAGGCAAAACCTATACATTAAATGAATACGAAAATTACTCAATTTCTTGCCTAATAATATAGACATTAAACTTAACAGTTATTTTCTGGAATATTCAGTATAATTATTGGTAACTTTAGTAATATCTCTGTAGTTATTATAACTTTGTCTATATCTATGCGACTAATAGTAACAATTTAACTAATAGGATATACAACTACCTTCTTTTGTCTATTAGGTAAATATAAAGAGATAATATTGCATGAGTTAGCTGCACTATTGTGACGCCCGAACCTTTTTCGGGTGTCGATCAAACCTGGCTGGTAATATAATATTTGAATCATTTCTAATATTATTTTTGAAATGTATCAATTCTTTAGAAAAAGAAGAGAAGCGGTTCAGCGAGCAGTCAAAGTGGACGACTGTCAAGTTGCTGTACCATATCTATGAAGCCATTATTGTATTAAATGTAGCTAGTTCAGTCGCCATTATAATAATTCCAATTCTTCAGGTTTTATTAATTCCTAACCTCCTCCGAGAACACCCGATCGCCAAATCCTCTCAGCGGAATTAGGTTTTACAATATTGTGTCACTGATGGGTGGGTAAAAAGTGGGAATAACATTAACCGCTGGAAAATCCAGACACTACACCAACCGAACCTCTTCACGGATGATGTAGAAGCAGCTAACTGTTATTGTTGGAAGCAATAGACTCGCCATCAAGTTGGCGTAGTTTCATACAGCCATACGTTTGTTTGAGTATATATTAGCTCTAGAACTTCATGATTAGTTTGATCCACACTAAGGAAGTATCGCATGTATGCACGGCGGCTCTCCTCTTATGCGACTAGAAATCTTCTGGTATTTTTTAGACGTCTATTATGTCTCTTTCGTTTCGTAGGTTTTTTGGATAATAGATATTTTTTTAACTTATTTTCAATCTATACTCTACTGAAAATGTTTTAACCAAGTAATGTAGTGCTAAATTGGGCAGTTAATTATACTATGATAAAAAAAAAAATCCTTCATTGAAAATGCTTTCATTGCTTTTCGCCGAGTGAGTGAGGTTACCAGAGGCAATAACCCTTCCCTATTCCTCACTCCCTTCTATGCCCCTTAAGCCCCCTTCCCTACTCCCACCTTAAAGGCCGGCAACGCACTTGTGACTTTTGAGTTGCAGGTGCTCATGGGCGGCGGTAGTCATTTACCATCAGGTGCCCGTCTGCTCATTTGCCCCCTATACCATAATATTAATAAAAAAAAAAAAAAATTGCGAAGTCGGTCAATAAAATAACTTCAAAGAGTGTTAAAATTGTCATCCATTTTCACTTTAACGTTTTATTTTATTATCGTGAAATTAATATTAAAAATGAATGATTTTGTATTTTATGCAAAAAATTACTAAAAAGATACTGATTTGACTTTAGGGAGCAAATTACTCAATCAAGTGTGTATTTACTGATTTCCAATTAACTACTCTTTACACTAAAATATGCACGAAAATTATTTTCTTCACCTCTCATTCAGATATTATTATGTACTTTAGATAGATTTCCGTGGGTCTTGTTTGCACTCGATGCGATCCCGACTGTATAGGTTCTTTTTACATTGGCTGTATTAGTAGTTAACAATACTTAAATCTCAGCATCTGTAAGAGAATGTATGTATGTATGACTAATTAATGAATGAATGAACTGAGAATGTATATATGACTCAGGCGGATTTGCTGTTGTCTTAGGTAGGCGTGCAACCAGCAACCAATTAATTTATTAACTAGATAATATCCGTAGGTCGTTCAAAGGAAACATTTCGATTGGCGTTCGAAGGTTATGGGTGAAACATTAGCGTTGGTGTTATTGCAGGTGCTTGGTATGCGGTTCGATACTTAAAAACTATAATCAATGTCATGTTGATAGTTGGATAGTTATATGTGCATGCGTGACTGATATTTGTTCGTTAACTATAGTAGAATATATATTGACAAGGATATTATTCTATAGTCTTTTAACTTTGTAGTTCATTACTATCAATAAGATTATTTTTTCCAATGTTCCTTTTTCAAACACTTGTGTATTAGTTTCATGGAATGAACCAGCTTAATTGCTTTTCTTTTTTGTACACAATCTATTCAAACATTTTTAAACGGATGACTATGGAAACAATTATTAACACTATCTGATTATAATAATTCATACACTTGCCATACCTGCCTTGGAAGCAATTAGTAGACTATAAATCACGACTAGGTAGTACTGTAGGATGTAAATAGGATTAAGGAGGCGTTGCACAGTAGTTTTCTGCTCAAACTTGAACAGAACTTGAACCGCGGAAGACCGCGGTTAGGCAACACGACTAGCGCGAAGCTGGTTTTTCTATTAGTGAATAGGGCCATCAGAATTCCAGGGGAAGAACAGGTGGAAAAGGTCTGTAGAGCACAAGTGACAAGTGAAATCACTTATGCTGCATTTATTTACAGGTAAAGTTAACCCCATACCAAAGTCCTTATTTTCTCTAAGGCAGTTTTCTAAAGCCAGTCAGAGGGTCTATCTCTTCTTTTCTGTTCGTTTTCTTAAATTTTTTGCACTGCGAGAAGTTAATTCAGAGCTTCTTATGGTCTCATTTATATTACTATGTGATTTGGCGTTTAAAGCGATAATTATTGCGATTAATGTCAGTTTATCATAGTAACATTAGGACGTAGATCGTCCTAGTGTTACTATTAAAAAATTCTTGATTGAGTTGGATTCTATTACCCTTCCTTTTTCAATTAGTGACGAGGTCTAATCGTATAAAAATATTTTCTTATCTTTTTATTCCTGACTACCGTTCCCGCAGTTTCACTGGCGTTATTGGTTATTGATTATGACCTTTTTTAATGAATACTCTATCCAATACCAGGCCAAACCCACTCCGGAGGGTTGATATAAAGCTAAAACTACATGGCGAGGTCGGCTAATCGTGCCAAAATTCAGTGGTCTGCCGCGCGCCGCCGGGGCCGCACATTAGTTCGATGCTCACTCCCGCGTTGCGTTGCGTCATCTTTTCGTATCTAGACTATCGAGTTATAAGTACTTAGCCTAGGTTTATTTGTTCATGTGGGGTTACGGCCCAAGGGGATTTTTTTTTTAAAAGACAACTCCCGCATTAGGAATTACTCCTGTGTCGCGGGGGACTTTACAAACATACAAACAACGGACACGAAGAACACCCAGACTCAGGTGGGAATCGAACCCACGACCTATAAACATAGCGGTCAGGATCACTAACCACTAGACCAACAGGCCAGTCAATGGATTTGTCCATCCAAAGGTTGCCTGGAAGAAATTGCTTTCAGCGATAAGGCCTCCCTTTGTTCATATTCACCTGATGTGTTGGTGTACCATAAAGTTTATTTATATTCTATTATTTTCCCGGTGAGATACCTGAATTGATTAACTAAATCTAGCTGCGGCCAAAAGCTAGTTTCCTATAAGGTTTTCATGTTATTTACTTACCTTTTCAATTCCGCATTATTACAATTTCCCACACTGTCACCCAAGTGTCTGATGGAAACAACATGCTAAGCATGTTACATAGACATGTCGGCTGTCGATAACCGGTATCGACTTCACAGTAGGCCACAATTACATTTTCAAGGTAAGGTCCCACTTTGAACTCGCAATAGATAGCAAAACACAGACCTTATATGTAGTATGTTTTCATTGTACATTTCTTAGTTTCGTCTGAATTTTAATCGTGGGAGAGCCATGCTTCGGCACGTATCCCCCTTCTCCTCCTCTTCGACCTTTCCCCTTCCTACCTTAAAGGCCAGCAACGCACTTGTGACTCTTGAGTTGCAGGTGCCAATGGGCGGCGGTAATGATTTACCATCAGTGTACATAACGTGTTAATACAGCAGGCTTTGATAGTTACCGTCATTATATAATTAAAAGTTATTTTTCTACCCCTCGGGAACAGTACTTTTCTGAATGAAAGGTACGTTTTGTCCTTCTCTGTATATCTGGCAATGTGTATTCTAAATTTCATGATGATCGGACGAACGGAACGGTACGGCAGCGTTTAAATTCGAACAACAATTTATTCCTATATTATTAAATATAGTTAAAAACATTGCGATTTTTAATAATCGAACTTTATTTTTTTACGTGATAGTGAGCAAACTCGAGAGTCACAAGTGCGTTGCCAGCCTTTAAGGTGAGAATAGGGGAAGGTGGGGAGGGGGTTTAGGGCCTCACTCACTCGAAACACAACACAGGCATTGCTGTGAGGCTGGTTTTCTGTGAAGCCGTGGTCGAGACGGCCCCATACGTGTCGATTGTGTCGAAGCATTGCTCTCCTACGATATCGATATTATAAAAAAATATATATTAAAAAACATGCGCGTATATGAAAACGACGAAACATTCTTGATAAACCTGATGAACAGAAGTTAAGTGGCGTGCATTTCTTGTTACATAGGTTAGGTTATTAACTCAATGCCTTATAAGATTTCCATATAAAAAAACACTTTTAAAGACAAGCTTTTAATTACATATTTTATATTTTTTTACTATTATTATTTTTTATTTATTTATTGTCATCAAAACTAAACGCGTAAGCAAATTTTCAGCATAATCGGTTTAAGATAACTGCTTTAAAATTCAGTTACAAAATTTGGATAACATAGCTTGCTATGTTTGTAAAAGGTACATAGATATAGATTATAACAATATACAATACATACGTATAGAACAATGGTCTAACATAAACAAAAACAATACTGTCATCTTTTAGTCTCCGGATAAACGCCAGCCTTTCATGCCATTTGACTTGCTGAGTCTAATTGCATGAAAAAATATTTAGCGTATTGGTTGATTGGAAGAATGTAACTCGACCAGTTGAGAGCCAGCCTGCTAAGAATTCAATACTGTATTTGAATAACCATGATAAAAATAAAGGATCTCAATAATAAAAAATTCTCGATCTCATTTCCAAAAAATGTTAGATGTTTATATAAGATATGTTTGATGATCAACAATGACGAAATATTTTTTATTGATTTTTTGAACAATTGCTGGATCTCTCTAATGCGTAATTCTTAACAAAGCTATCTTGTGGAGCGAGAGAAAAACAAGCTGTCACAATAAACAATATGCTACTACCCATAACTGATTTATTACTTAGACCTACTGTAAGTAACATCAGCTAGACCACAGATTTGTTAATATAGAAACCTATAAAAAGAATTCTCGATATGACAAATCTGTTATCGTTCATATCATATCTTAATAAATATTATGATTCATGAAAATATCATCGAAAATGAAATCCCGATAAAAACTGATATATATTGTTTTCTTAAGAGTTGTGAAAACAACAACAAATAAGGAGGAATGTTTTCAAGGTTAGGATAACTGCGGACATTTTGAGTATATAATTTTGTGAAGGTTACATAGTTCGAATGGTTGCGTGATGTAAAGCAATGAAGTGTAACAAAGGCCGAGTGACGTAGAGGTCGGCGTCACTGCAAGCGAGAAATGCCCTGAGTATTTAACTCAATTTGAAAAGTTGTTCTATATAAAATTTATACAATTTTATGACACTTATACACTACATTTGTTAATTGATCTTAGCCATTACTTATCCTGCTTCTTTTAGTGCCTCTCCATTCCTGATAGTTGGCCGTCAGCCTCCTTTATTCTTGTTTGTTTATTTTTATTAGACAATACTGTTATTTAGAGAGAGAACCGATTTGAGTGCTGTTTTTTGTGTTTGAAAAGTGACTTGATCGAGAGTGTTCTTAGATATAATTCAAGAAAATCTGTTCAGCCGTTCAAAGATCATCAGCTCTTTTGTAATCGTTAAAGGGATTTTCGAGTAGGGGGTATTTTAAATTTTAAATTTATGATTCACATAGTTCTTTCTAAAGACTACCCTAGTTAAAGAAGTAATATTTAAAAAGGTATTGTGTGTATATCATACATGCAATATAAGTTTTAAACATTTGGAACATGCTAATCGCTTATACCTTGCGTACTTGCCCCAGCGTGATCTATGTGATCAATTTGGTAATTACAATTGATTATAAGGAGCACGATTGAGTTATGACGTCATCTGTGGGCAATGAAATTATCGCTTGTCAAGTTAATATTGTTTTATTAATGGCCCGAAGCATAGTTGTAACAAGGTTTTTTGAGACAGATGTAATTATTTAAATTACTTTAATTGTTGCTAATTTGATACAAGAAATGAATATAAATGTGAATGCTTTAGACTTTGAGGAGTTTCTTGTAGATTTTTGGACAAAAGATTGGATAGAAAATTAAGCTTTCAAAAGTTAAAATGAGCGTTTATAAATGTTATGATAACATCAAAAGTTTTGTTAAAAAGATTCATTACCAAAAAGTGAAGGAACCTAATCCAATATTTAACATCGATGGCTGCAGGCCATCACAGCCAGGCGCGAAACGCGAAGCGAACGCTCTTTTGTGTGTGTTTGTGTATTTGAGTGCGTGTGCGCGCGTGTTTGTGTGTGTTTTTGTGTGTGTGTGTGTGTGTGTGTGTGTGTGTGTGTGTGTGTGTGTGTGTGTGTGTGTGTGTGTGTAATAGAGTCCTGGGTGTTCAGTGTTGGAGTATGTTATTGCTGAGTCAGAGGTTGAAGGTTCGATTCCCACCAGGACAAATAATTGTGTGATAAGTAAGATCATTTGTCCTGTGTCTGGGTAATGTATAATATGTATGTAATGAGTAATATATAAGTATTTTTATCAGCAGTGTGGTTATCATAGTACTTGCTCTGCCTAGTTTGGGATCAGACGGCCGTGTGTGGGGTGTATTAAGTTATTTTTATTATATTTAGATTGTAAAGGGATAAGATTTTATGAAGCTTATTAGGTAAGGTCCAAAAAAAACCATATTATTCTCCATGGTTGCCGGTGCCTGAAACACTAGCTGAAGGAGTAGTGTGTTTATTTATTTACCAGCATATATAGCACATATTTATATATTTTGCACGATACCCTAATTCTGTTTCCAAAATAAAAGTAGCTTGAGTTACTTCTTATAACACTAGCTATCTGTCAGTGAAAGTTCCGTGGATATCGGGCCACCTGTTCCGCAGATTAGCCGGAAAAACTAACATTCGGAAGCATTTAGTAAAATGCTGTTATTATGACATTACAAACAGACACTTGAATTTTATTTTTAACTGACTTAAAAAAAGGAGGAGGTTCTCAATTCGACTGTATGTTTTTTTTTTTATGTTTGTTACCTCAGAACTTTCGACTGGGTGAACCGATTTTGATGACTCTTTTTTTATTTGAAAGCTGGTGCTTCCCGTGTGGTCCCATTTGGTCCAGTTCTGATAATGGCGTCCATGAGAAAACCATATATAAGTCTTTTATGGAATAGTTTTTTTGTTGAAGTCAGTTTTTTTTTTAAGAATTATTTTGTAAAGATTTACACTTTCTGCAGATACATTGCATGAGGTGAACTTAATGCCGTTGGTATTTTCTACCAGTCAACCTTTGTTAATAATCAAACAAATACGGAATGGTCTAACAAAGAAGGTTTAATAATAAAGATTGAAAATTTAAATGCTATACGTGTAAATGGACATAGACATTAGAATAGTATACAAATAAACTTTATAGTACAGCAATAAAATTAGATAGAACAGAAATCATAGATACAATATGTACAACGCTCGCTTATTATCGCTAAAAGCAAATTTCTTACAGGCTTACAGGCGTTTTAATCGTGGGAGAGCCATGCTTCGGCACGAATGGGCTAGCTCGACCGGAGTGATACCACGGCTTTACAGAAAACCGGCAGTGAAGCAATGGTTTCATTGCTTGTCACCGGATGAGTGAGGTTACCAGAGGCCCTAACCCTTGCCCCCTCCTCCCTCCTCTCCCCCTCTTCCACCTTTCCCCTACACCTACCTTTAAGGCCGACAATGCACTTGTGACTCTTGCGTTGCAGGTGATCATGGGCGGCGGTAGTCATTTACCATCAGGTGATCCGTCTGCTCGTTTGCCTCCTATAACATAAAAAGGCAACCTTCGAACGGACAAAGGCAGTAAATAAAAGAAATTGTGTGTAGTATTAAAGATTATTATATTTAAAATTTGTTGTCGTAGAAAATTTCATAAGATTAGTCGATTAAATATAAATCGTCTAATCTTATGTATTGATGGTAAATATATAATATAAATAAATATTTTAATTTGTAGGTAATGAATAACAAGAAGACAAAAGTAGCTATTGAACGTATGGAAACCTCGTTTGTCGGCTACTTGTAAAGTTAGACTCGTCGTTCTACTATCATGAACTGCACAGTGTATTTCTAACCACCAAAATTTTCTTTCTTCCATGTGTTGTTGAACAGGTGGCCAAGTCTGCCGGGGTTCACAGGGATTTTCGATCTAGGGTACACCTGAGTCCCCGGCATTAGGACCCCTTGACTAGCCGTCACGGGGTCCTAATGCCGGATACCTTGTGGTTCGAGTCCAGCATACCCCCTTGCCGTTGACCCCGGTGACGTCCTGTGGGTGTTTTCACACGACAAAAAAAAAACAGGTGGAAATTTGGCTATATCCTGCCGAGGTTATGTCGGAATCGATCCTGCTAGATTTTTTATTTCATAAATTTTCTTTATTCCAGTCCGTTCCCAGTTAGGATTAGGAGATATGACGGTAGGATGGAGGAGGACTCGCGAAAGAACAAAGCCGCCTTTAATGTGGTCGTCACGTCCGTAAATTAGATAAAAGCGGCAATGAGAGGACGAAAGAGACTATACTGCTCCCGATGCCTTAGAATAAGGTTTTCTACAAAGAATAAGCTAAGCCTATCTGAGAACACAATCTAAATGCGCCAATCAATTTATTTATTCGCCTTTAATAACGTGCTCACGACCAATTGTCAACAATTTCACGAATTACACCGATCGCTTCGGGCCTGCCACGATCTACAACCGTTTAATGTGTCTCGTAAACTAAGATATCTAACTTTATAAATATGGCTGCCATCAATGTTTAATAAAGGCATAGAATGAAAATCCTTTTACATATCAGCGAGAAATCTAACAAAAATAACGCAAATAACCCACAGCTTGATTTATATTTTTATTCATGCATCATGGGTATTCTTAATCATCAATCAAAAATCTACTTACAGCATTAATTGTTATTTCTATAACTTACTTTTATGGCTACCTTAGTTTAAATGTAAGACATCTTGAATAGGGTGTATTTTAAGTCAATAAATTCAGGTAAATTATTCCTAGTTACAGCAAGGACGTCAGTTGATATATAAGAAAATAATATTGTTATACTTTGTTGTTGAAATTTGCGATCGCTTTAAAACCTGTAAAATGATATCTGTGGAAATTTAAAGTCCAACCCATAGCGTTTATATAGTAGCAAACCACTTAAGAAACACACCATTTGATCCAAATACCACTTTGAGAGCTATACCAAAAATGGTTCAAATAAAGTTGGTAAGTATAGGTGAATTAGTAACACATTAACATATCCTGGCCCTTAGGGTTTTGCTCTATAATTTTATTCTGAGGTCAATAATAGGGTCAGGCTTTGACATTTGTAAATATCGTGTACACTTGCTCCTTATCAGGTTTGTACTTTTGGTATGTCTGTAAAGAAGGATATGATCACATTAAATGAGCAAAGCGACTTACGGAGGAAATAAATTTATTTCATCTAAACTTTATTTAGCTCATAAGTATCGTATCAAGTCATCGAACCTTGTCCGTTATCTACTTACTTGGTTTTAGTTTTATATTTCTAGGTTCTAGTTTAAAAGTTCAAGTTCAAGCTTCAAGATTAAAACTACTACGTAATTAATCGTCTTACAATTTCATCGAGTTTTCATCTAACATTACTGCGGGCTATGAGCTGGCCCCTGTCCTGGCGACTGGGGTCCATAGACAGAAGAGGACTGCACTAACTAGGTAAGGCCAGTGTCCCCTACAGTGTAATTGATGTGAGGCGGTTACGACAAGTTTGGCTCATTAAAATAAACACTAAAATTGGGTTCCTTTTTTTTAACGAACCTGATCTCTCTCCCTATCTCTAACTATGACGGGCAAAAAGAAGGTCACCCCGTCGCACAGTATGAAAAATTTCAAACCTTAGGTATTCACCAGCATACAACATCCCCATATTTAAAATAGATACCATTTGATTTAGAGTCAATCGAAAAGCACGTCACTTCGTAGTCTAGACTGGCTTCTTCTCGGGTAACTAGCTGCCCTAAACGATGTCCAGCTCATTGAGGCCGGAGCGCATACCTCACTTTTCAGTAAAATATTCCATATTAAATAAGGCAGCTCGAACCATTGTTCTCGCTCGGTATCAAAGACAGGCAGCATCAAGCGCTAGTACATAACTTAGCTTGGGCATTCTCTAAGACCTAAAATTACCGACACAGCTCGCAAAATAAGAACGCTGAAGTTGCAATGGGCAGACAATGTATGCCGAAAAAACGATGGCCGTTGGAGCAAACGGGTCTTAGAGTGAAGACCCTGAAAAGGTAAACTAAAGGACGCCTTCAGTGCGATGGACCGTGAACCTGAAAAAGGTAGATGCCATAGAGTGGATGCGGAAGGTGGAAGACCAGGTGCTATGGCGCACATTAGGAGAGGCATATGTCTAGTAGTGGACCACTATAGGCTAATTGGTTGATTGATTCTAAAAGAAACCAATTAGTCACGAACCGAAAACAAACATAAAAAAAATAACAAAGTTAAGTCCATAAATTAAATTGGAGACCGTTAGCAATTTACTACTAAAATGAACTACGTAGATATTAAGATACAGTAACATTGACCCCGTCCTCGTAGAGAAGTGTACTGTTATTAAAACAATCCAGTAAAATAGCCTTTGAATAAATCGCTGCATCAAATCGCGTGACCACACTGCTTATATCGACATACAAAATCAACTGTAATATTAATTACAATAGGGTTTCTACTTTAACGGATAATTGTTGTAATTAATTGCTTGTTGCTAAGGATTCTGTGCCCATAAAATTACTTCCTTAGTTAAAATTCGTGATGTGTAGCACCTTCATAAATTTCTATGTCTATAATAAAAATGAAAAGTTCTATAACAATGAATTGTGTAAGAAATTGTTCTATTAAAAAGTATTCGAATTATTGACAAATTATGTGATTGACGTAACATTGATTTGTGTTCCTATGTGTAATGTATTATCATCATCTTCCTGCCTTTTTTCAATTTTACTTAAGGCTTGTCTAATATGTAACATTGCGAAGGGTTTTGGCTGGTTTCTGTCATGTCTTGCCTGATGCCAATCCTCCTTAAGAAATTAGTCGTTTTCCGACGGAGCAAAGGCAGAAGGTAAATGAGGTAAGGAAAAAAACGGATAGAGAGATGGACCTAGGGTAAGGGATAACGCAACACTCGGATGGAGTAACAGGACTGAGACTGCAGTAGCTCTAAGAGGCCGGGGTCGCGTACTCGTATGTCCGTCATGTAATCGGAGAAAGCTCCAAATTAATGACCTAAGAAATCATGATTGTATGTATTAAGCGGTCCCTAGACGATCATGTGGCATGACATGCTGAATCATCATGCTACTTGAAGGACCTATTGAGATTCTATTATTCAGCATGATAATTCGCTTGGTATAATCATTTTATTCAGTCGATATAGATGGTACAGTGAAGAGGTCGTCTGTGCTGGTATGGAAATGCCATGGTCAAAGGCAGATTTATAAATAAATAAATTTATAAACATAAAAATAAAAGGAATTGTCAATCAACTGCCAGCACGTAGTTTGCATGTCATGTACGTAGTTTGCATGTCATTCGCATCAACCAATACAATTAAACGGACATGCATGCATGACAGCACGTAATGTTTGTCATGACGTATGATCGTCTAGGGAACGCTTTAGATATAGAATTATAGATACAGCGTATTGTTACGGTATCTACACCTATACGCGAGTCATCAAATGAGTTCCTTTTGTTCTGTTGATAAGTCAGATCAAAATAAAACTCCTACCTTTAAGGTTTAACAGATAATAGCAACGATAGGCATAGATAATAAAAGAAAACAGCAACGCAGTTCTTCTACTGCAAAAAGATGTGCGATCTAATGTAAAACAAATTGTATTAATTTATTCAGTATCTATCAACGGGGCATCCATCCAACAACTTTGTGTAAAATTGTTTCCTAATTAGCTAATTAACAAAATTTTATAGTGATCGTTAAAATATTAGGCAGCTTTATTGGTTCAATAAATATGTAGATTAACTAGGCTTCCGCATGGCTACATAATCACATAAGAATAATCTACTAACTAATTAGTCCTAATTGAACAAAACGCTGGCAGGTCAAATTTATGCATACACAAATTAATATTAGGTAGGTTTATGTAGGGTGATTCTGTCATCACCATCCAAATTCACACAGTAGAATCTTTGATGAAAATTACGAGGTGACCAAGATGACAAATTCACCCTGTACAGATTCTATTGCCGCGTGCGATTACCAAATTATTAATTGTATGAACGCAAAAGTAACTTAAGTAACAGATGAGAAACAGCGGAAAATCGTGTTTTCTTATTCAACAAACGTGTTTCAATTTAAATGATTTTTTTATTGAACTTTTGCGCTTTGTATGCAAATTATTAAATTTATAAAAAGAGACCTAATCGCGTTAATATTCATAAGATACGATACCTTTTTGTTTACCAGACGTTTTAACCCATCCACCCGAGACGACGATCGTAGCGTTTCGATCAAAACATGGAAGAAACAAAAAAGTATTATACTTTGCAAATATTATTGCGATTAAGTCCCAATTAACGAAAAGAAGAACAAAAAAATCAATTACTATTTTGAATTAAGGCCAGACAACTTATTTTTTTTCTGTTATATTTGTTCCTGGATTAAATACTGTAACTAAGTGATACACTTACGCAAGATGCGGAACTAGCAGGTTTTAAAAAGTAGGCCTCAATGACTGTTACTTGACAGATTTAAATTAGCTGTTATATAAAGAATTTTTGAGTCACCAAGCCTACTCACATAATATTAACAGATAATTTTACTATAACCTTGTTCCCTTCATTAACATATAATTCATTTGCATAATCTTTCCTCTGTGACACCATGTCAAAAAAATTTAATTAGCCTTATTGCACCTAGTAAACAAGAAGCGATAACGTGACAGCAATTCCTTATAAAGCATATGAAATACACATACATATATTAAGAAATCTTACATACGAATTTATTATTTTGTATGTGGTTACAAAATAATAAATTTGTTCCGTTATGGCAGATTTTCAATCGAAAATATAGCGGATAGCGCAGTTATCTGCTGACCGAGAGCGTCACGCGCTGTCACGCGACACCGAGACTTTGAAAAGGAAGTCACACCTAAGTATACAGTGTACATAGAGTATTCGGATAGTGTTGAGAAATGTGAAGCGATGTCAACTGACTGAGAGTACCACGTACCATCATGCAAGTCTAAAACCCAGGGCACATGGCAGGGCAAAGGCAGTGGCAGAGGCAATATGGTGCTTTTCTGTGGTAATTGTGGAACCAGCAAGGTTTTTTTTTATTGTTTGGTGATCCCACAGTAACCGGTAGCCGGTTCTTAGCTATGCCAATGAGTTATTTACCCCCTCGTAGCCATCAAGCGCCAGAAATAAATTCACAAATATATTTCAGGGGGTTCTAAGGAATATACATACATTTATAAATAGGTTATATAGAACGGTTATAAAACAAGAAGATCTCACGCGACACAAAATCTCCAACAAAATTACATCTAAGCTGAAATATTGGAAGATAACCGGTGAAGTTCTTTTACATTACTAGGCCATTTATTTTCCGTTCGGTTACATTAGTGTGAAATCTTATGTTACCCTGTGACTATAAACATTTATTTGTTACGGGCCAATACCAAGGTAAACCACCTTGGTATTGGCTGGGAGTAATCTGTTAGGTAAACCGATGACATGTTGGTGATGACCCTAGGGGCCCATAGTTTCTAGGAAGCGGCACTGATTTACTAACTACATCCATTACTCCAATTACTCGGATGAATCGAGGCGTTAGGCCGGCAAAATTGTTTTAACCCGACCGCGATGTACTGCGAGGAGAATATCTGGCGGAAGTAGGTGGCGGAGTGGATCCGGTAGGAAGACTTGCGTACCCTAACAGTAGCCACGGGTGGATGAGACGGGTTTTATGTCCTTCACCCGCAGCAGAACCGAGTGTGAAGAATGTGTCTGGATATCGGCCAGTTAGTAGACGAAGCCCGCTTGCCACCCGTGGGTTGGCACTGGGTGGACCATTGGAGGTATAACGTCGCAGTACCGACGGTCCACTCATTACAGGCTCTAAGAAACACCGTGTATTTTTTGTCAGTTTAAGTCTGATATATGGCCTTACAAGTTGCCCGGTGAGGTGAAATTCCACACAAAAAAATGAGTGCTTTTCCCCCTTATGTCGTTATTTCGCATGTAAACATGCGATGCTCCAGGTTATTTCAGCACCTATAGATAAAAAATCCTACCTGGAGGTTTCCCCCCTTTCAGGAAGAGGTGCTATATAATTAGTAACATATATTATTGTTGGTTTCCGACATAGACGAGAACGAAGTCGCGGGCATAGGTAGTAAAAAATAAATTTGGGACACGTAGCTATATGACATACCCAAAATAAGCATAGCTTGGTTCTAGGTATGGTTTCTGAATACATATTACACAGAAACACTCAGACAAATGTAAATAAGTAGACATTTATGCATACATATGTACATACAACCCGCCACCTCTGAAAAAGCTGGACAAAGCAACGGAATATTCTATATCAGTGACAGAGAGGCCGTCAAAAACTATACTTTATCGGTATAATGTCCGTAAAATAGTTATACTTAGGTAAAACTATTTTAACGAAACGAGCACTAGCACGTAGAGTAAGCTATTAAATGTAAGTATGCTAAAGAAACTCGCCGTTACTGTACTTTTTGCGAATGTCGATAAAGATATAAAAACTCTCAAGTATTGCATCAAGCTTGCTCCAGTTTTTGAGACATACATTAGCTTAAATATATCAAGTTTTCAACATAAGATTGAACTACATACTTTCGAAGGCTGATCACTTGCGTCAAGAATGTCGATTTGGGGTAAAAGATAATAATTGGTCAAAATTTTGTGTCAACAACTTTTACATTTTTAATGTCGATAACATTGATTTAAATAGCGTTGTTTTTATTCATTAACATACGTTTTTCCTTTCAAAAATATTGTTTAGTCAACTTTGAATCTTGAATCGCAGAAATGTGTTTATTAATAGCGATAAGCCTTCCGCAATGGGTTGCATTTTATTGGTTACAAATAAAACTAGTATTATAGTGATAGTAGTATATTAGTATTTAATGAAGAAACGGTACATTTTTACGATTTATTTAACTTTCTAAATAAAGCTGGAAGTAATAAATAGTAGGATAATAACTACCTCGTTCCAATCGTGAGTTCCTGGGTCAATTTCTGGTTTAGGGAAATTTGTTATAGGATTATTCTTTTAGGAATGTTTGTTAAAGCCACATGAAGTCTGGAATTTCTTATTTGCCTATCAGTTGTTTCAAAAACATAGTTACTGTGCTAAATAAAATGTTCAAGCGTTGAGGAACACACAGGTGGTGGGAGATATACTGCACAGAGAGCCATTTGACGTGCTGGGTGTAACGAGTGACCCAGAGTTTTTGTTCGGTAAAAGACAGTAGGTTTATTCTCTGTATACCAGGGCCATTTAAAAACGGAGTGTAAATCTCGGAATGCTTCTAATATATAACTACTATTATACATGCGAATGTTTAAATGGATGGATGTTTGTTAGTCAATCACGCCAGAATGTCTGAATGGATCATGCTGAAATGTGTCACAGATATAGATTATAGTCTTGAATAGCGCATAGCAATAAGCATCCTCTTGAACATCGTCGTAAAGTTACTTGCTCATCCGTTTTTATAGGATTCACTATGGTGAGCGTGCCATTCCTTCATCGGACTACTAGACGCAGCCAGAAATTCCACATTTTCATTTTCGACAGACTAAAAAGTCGAACTAAACGCTTTGAGGGCTCCTTTTTGGTTCGAGTCGCCAAATTCTGGAATTAATTGCCTGCGTCTATTTTTCCAGACCATTATAGCCCTGGAACGTTCAAGAGTAGAGTGAATAGGTTTCTCTCGGATAGGCGTGTACCATCTTTGTTTTCATCATCACTTTCCATCAAGGTGATTTGGAAGGCAAACGCCTATTCCATTTATAAAAAATAAAAAAATTGTAAAAGGACAATATCCCTACGTGTTTTAATCCTAAAGTTTAGGTATTTTTTTAAATCTATGTATAAAAAAGTAGGTAGGTTCAATTGGTTTAGTTGATGCATCGTTTTCTTTTGGGTACGTCACAATATGTTTATCTTTCTACGTTTAACATCAAGTGTGGTTTCTATACTTTTTCTTGAAATTATTGGTAATTTGCCTGTTAGGTTGTGCTTTAAGGATTAAGACTGCTTTTGTAAAAAAAATATTAAAAATATTTAAATAAATAAATAATTTCAAGTCCGAATATATTGTTTTTTCCTCCTTCAATATAAAAACATTTCAAGCAATTCAGAATTTTCGTTCATTTGCCAAAAATTCACATAAGTCATTAGAAATATCTTGGCTTGTACATTAAGCATTCACTTGAAAAAGTTTTATTATCTTTTGATCTTCATGTTGAAAGAATGGATAATTTCTGAACTTTTTAATAAACAAAGGTGTATTGTTATGTGAGACCATTCTCACAGATGTCCAAAGGGAAAGGTAATTATCGTCTAGTTTAGTTACATTGCAAAGTATGGTTTATAAGCACCTCTAAGCTATAACACAGAGCACGCAATGTATTCGTAAGTGCTTCTTGTAAATTGCTGTCATTAATCTTCATATCAATCTTTATTTTACATTAAACTACGTCCGTTTGACATTGCACCAAGACATTCCCATACGTTTATTACTCTGTAATAATAAAAGTCTATGTTTTGTTTTAAGTTGTTACGTTAACTAATTTCACACAAACTTAACCTTACTTTGTAAAGGTTTATGATTCCTTGAGATTTTAACCTATTCGTACATTGTATGTTGTCTTATAACGAAGTTTTAAACGAGTAAACATTATGCTCTGTACTGTCTGTACTTTATTTTCACTTGGTCCTTCGGCACTAGTTTTGTGGGAAAGGTAGGTAGGTGTCGGTGGGAAATAAAGGGAAAATAAAGTCAAATTAGTAATTACGTTAAAAAAAATCACTGTCTAACTAAGGAGGTATTTAGGCAACTACTGACGCGAGACAGTTTTTATGATGATTGTTCTACTGGACCGGTGCAATAAGACTGCCTCCTGACGGTGTAACACGCCGATTCGTAGACTATGTCTTGCGCCAACAGATGACGCGATGGCGTTGACAGCAAAGTGTTCGTATTGGTTACTAATTATTGCCGAGTCCGATATACATATAAATTAAAACGCACACACCTTATAAACCTTAATATGAAGCACATTAGGTATAAAAATCTTGTAAAAAATAATGCTCGGTAGTGGTAGTGGGTAGTTATTGGTGTTTGCTTCAAGTAAATGTTCTGCGATCGCTGATTGGTTGGTTAGTCCGTTATTTATAACAGCGATCTGTTTGAACAATTTAAAAATAGTAACCTTCGTTTTTCCTATTTGGGTACTACTGCAGGTGCAGTTTATGAAAACATCTGGGGTTGTACCAATCATTTTTTTCAACAGCTTCCCTTGTGTCAATAACCGATCGTAATGAAATAGGTACTTAAAACAAAGATAATCTTATCCGTTCATTCTTTAACATAGTTCCTGTGGGCAGGCTATTGGTTAACCTCTGGTACGCATGCACCTGAATGTCGGCTGCTTCGATCGTCTGTTCACGTGATCTTCGTTTTCTTTAAGTAGCTCATGAATTTGATCCAGCGATCTCTTTAGATGCGCAGAGTAGCAGAGATCCTTTGGGGAATAGGAGGGAAGTGATCACAGTTTGGAGGTGTTGAAGACGATAACGAGACGCGGCGTGTTATCCGCTTTATTCGGATATGCAGATCGTGGCAAGGACCCATCTGACTACATGGTTACTGTATCATCTGAGAACAACGACGACCTATCCGTTTTTAACTTACATGTGAACCTAATTTTTAGGGTGACTGGAGTTAAGATGATCGATTCCATAGTAATGTTTCTTGCAGAAGTCGATTTCCGTAACAACATAACAATGTATATTATATTACATTACTTATATCTTTTCAAAATACATTTCTTTACAAGTTCTCATAGCACAACGGCAGGAAACATTATAAGGAGTGTTTTTTTTTTAATAAACTCCGAATATATAAATTATAAGATTCTTCTTTAAATAATAAAAGAACAGGGAATATACATGTATGGGTATTGTCACACACCTATATTCTCAAACAGGTAGTCAGAGTTGTATAAATGTAGCT
Source organism: Euplagia quadripunctaria (assembly GCA_963859945.1). NCBI lineage: Eukaryota > Metazoa > Arthropoda > Insecta > Lepidoptera > Erebidae > Euplagia > Euplagia quadripunctaria. Next base: position 8,014,456 of record OY982564.1, on the reverse strand, counting down.
GTAACATTTCGCCACACACATTTTCGCCCCACTGTAGTAAAGTTCAATAAAAACTAGCCGGACCAGTCGCAAACATAACCGCAAACTTATACCTCGTGATCAACATTCGTATGGTAACATACCAGGTGAAATATCTTCATTCATAAAATACAAAGTTAATACTTGTCTAATATTTAATTTAAAAGAATTTCTCATTAAGAACCTCAGGTGAGAGAACGCTTCAAATAAAACAATAAAGTTTTAATGGCGTACAAGAAGTCCGCTTTTATGAAAACACAAAGGCGTTTGCTAATAGTTTGTAGCTGGCGGTGGCCTTTAAACAAGCGGTGTTAAAAACTTGATACCAAAAGAACTTCAAAACAATTTTACATACGAAAATTCCCCGCAGTTGTCATTTACCAGGTAAAGTTGATGTGGTTGTATTGCCAACCAAAAAATACTGTCTGTCGTAGAACTAGAAAAAGCGGCGGTAGCGTAATGGATAAGGCGTCGGACTTGCGATCAAGTGGTTGCGGGTTTGAACCCCATCCAGTGCCCTACTATCGTGAACCCACTCCTAACACAAGCGTTAAGCTTAGCTGGAGGGGTTAACGAGATTACTAGTAATGTGTGACCCACGTTACTAGTAATCTTTAAAAAAAAAAAAGAAAAAAAAAACTGCCCGTCAGAAGTGAAAACACACACACACACACACACATCTGTATATATGTATCTAAGTGTGACGGTCACGCGAGTTCAGTGCTTTTTACCCATACCAAAACTGCCCACCGTGCCTAAGGAAGTTTTCACTTCAAAAATGCGCGTAGTCTGTCAAGAGGATAATTACTTTGTTAGTAATTAGTAGCAGTTATAATCCTGGTTTGTGTAATAATAATAACACTTTATTGGCAAAAAAGATACAATCATACATGTAAATCCACTTAAAATATTAAAGCACCTATGTAATTATGTTCGGCTGCAGCGACCATCAAGGCTATATCAAACTATAATACAATGATTGGCTCTTCTGCTTTGCTGGGAACTAAAAAGCTAGTCATGATCAGCAACTATCTTCTATCAGGGTCTATCTTCTGTATTAACAAATTCTGATAGTGTGAAAGACATAATTGAACTACAAGGTGTATTTCAGTTGCGTTTCAAGGCAAGCCCAAAACGTTTTGGTCTTGGGTATACTTCTACAGAAGTTCAGAAGCCGAACGATAATTTTATACTCATGTCGTATATTTCATAGCCACAAATTATTCAACTTTAAAGACACTTTTACTCAGAAAGTTACTAAGTATTATTTCATCTCGAAAGTTTTAAATTCGCGGGACAATACATAAAATAGATAATTAAAATGAAGCTTGCCGAACTCACACTGTTTGTTAGAAAGCCTTCCTATTGTGTGAACATAATACCAATTCTAAATGTTGTTTTATGTAAATGCCTAAAAAAATACATACACAAGACTAAAAAAGGAAAAAAACAAATTGAAACAGTAATTAAAAAGGTCTTTGGGTATTTTTTTAAATATTTCAACAAATACTGGTTATTTTACTAAATACCCTTATATATGGCATGCCATTGTATTATAAAGATAGTATGTATTATGTGTTTTCACAGACATTTTCTCTCATCATATGCAGGATGAGAGAGCAGCAACTCGCTTCCTCAGTCGACTGAGGAAGCTCGTCACTGAGTCTTCGGATCAATACTTAACGATACTTTATCTGGCAAACCAACCTACTCCGCTTTTTGTAATAATATACAGATAAGCTCAAAAATCGCTGTAGTCCCACTAATATTATAAATGTGAAAGTTTGGATGGATGGATGAATGGATGGATGGATGGATGTTTGTTTGTTACTCTTTCACGCAAAAACCACTGAACCGATTACGATGAAATAAAAAATTGTATGTAGATAGCTGAAGACCTGGATTAACGCATAGGCTACTTTTTATCCCTATATTCCCACCATTCCCCTATAGCGGGTTTGCCAATTAGTATATCGACAATATAAGTAAAAAAAAAAAATATATAATTCGGAAATAATATCGTGGGGCGTAGCATACCTTCCATATTTACTGAAATTACGTTACACGATTTTATTTCTGAAATATTTTTTTAACTTTTAATATACTCTTTACAATAAAACAGTTTAAATTAAAAGAAATATATTTTACTTGTTTCATTTTCACTTTTATTTTATTTAGTTACTTAATATAAAGATTTTTTTACTTTTTTGTACTGTATTCCCTTTCATTTTATATTCACATTGAGGTTGTAAAAATATGTGATCCGACATTTTGTGGTGGTGGCCATCTTGGATTGACTATGATACTGAATACACATAATTGAATAAAATTGTCATCAGACCTAAAGATACGATAAGATAAGATAGATAAGGTACCAAATTTCTGGTCCATCGGTCAAGAGAAAGGGAGTAGAATTTTAATTACTAGATTTGACCCTCGCAAGACACAGACAAGACAAGCTAAATAAACCGTTTAATAACAAATGAGGTTACACTAAAGAGTGAGACGCGGTTCGAGTATGATGTTGACCTTCGAACAATGTAACATTTGCTGTCAAACTCAATGTCCATCGAAAATATACATATGTTTGGTAACAGATCTTTAGGCCATCGTAGATAATAATCCATTAAATAAAAATATGTTTAGTAACTATATCTTTATGGCTAAACCATTGCAGCAGCCATTATAAGTTATTAGATGACTCTCTATTATTTACCGGATAAGATTTTTTTTGAAATTTAGACAACTCAGGAATTTTCTTGCTTCTCTTACTTTCTCTTCGTAGTCTTATTTCGTAATAATTATGTAAGTATTTAAGGACCCGTGGGTTTTTAAAAACCACTAACGAACCCAAAGTATTGTCAGACTTTTGGAAGTAAACATTTGGATCTTTGAAACAACTAAGTATTTACTAAATACGTTAACTTCAAGAATCAACGTACGGATGGCAGCCACAGAACTGAGAATATGTACATATTCTCAGTACTGTGATTGCAGCAGATATAGCTAAATGAAAGTTTCCCACATATTTAATCGATTTTTATCTGACAATGCGACACTTGTCTTGAATAAATCACTGAAAGGCATAACTCTAGCATGCAGTTACAATGAGAATGATAAACCCTGTATACACTTTAATAGCTCATTAGTTTTTGTCTCATAAAAATCTTAATTAATATATTATTCCTTCCGTAATAATATATACTACCTAGTTACTTACGAATGTATTTAATTGCCTAACAAATTGACAATAAGTTTGTTTTTGTTTAACAAAAGATTTTTTTTCTGAGCTAAATTAATAAAGTTATTATATTTAAAGCCAAGGTAATAGAATGTAGTTGTTCTATTATTTAAAAATTATAACATTTTGTATGTATGCATGCATAAGTTAAGGATTTGTTGTCGGTGTTATTCTTTCCAGATCATTAATTAAGAAAACCATTGAAATAACCAATGAACGGTTCTAAATATGCATCCACGCGCTTTGGTTTATGTAGTAATTAACTACTCGATACTAATCTACTATGTACTACGATTAGACCACTTTATGACTAGTCCAAAAATATGTCAGAGTCGTAATCTGACTGATTTATCTTTATTTAATGATTACTGAATAGTTACTACGTCCTTCGTATAGTGTAAGTATTACTACAGTCAGCTGGCTCTGATTCTGATGATGAGGTGCCTGACTTCACTCTCTTTTCTTCTGATCTTAACAGTAGTATTTCCCCAAGTAGAAGAAACCCAATCCAAGAATTACACTACTTGGAACTAAGTCACATAATCGGAATCATAGAAAAAAAGTAATATAGTCTGGACACACATACACATACACTAAACTAAGTAATAAATTATATAAATACATTGTATCTAAACATTTTAAACGTTTTGATAACTATAGTTATTACATAATGTACCACGGTCCTGAGAAGGTCGGTCGCGTTTATGGTAATATCTTACAATCACCGCACCAGATAAATCTTTAAGTGCACGAAACGTACTGAATAATTGTGTCACAAGCACTCGTATCCTATTTATTATGACTTTGTATTAAAATATTTGTGAAGGTAAAAAATATTTCTGTAGTTATATGAGTTTTTTAGTTCCGTTCGTTAGAAGGTTGCGAGTTTGTTAGGTATCTACGTATCCGTAATACAAATAGGTACGTAATAACAGACTCATATCCTTAGCTAGATGTACCTTTTCATCCCCGCACAAAGGAGGTGTTTTATAAGTTTAACGTGACGTGTATGTGTGTGTCTGTCTGTGGCATCATAGCTCCTAAACGGATGAACCAATTTTGATTTCCTTTTTTGTTTGAAAGGTGATATGATCAAGAGTTCTTAGCTATGCATATAACTCAAGAAAATCTATTCAGTCATTCGAAGATCATCGGCTCTTTTCTAATCCTTGAAGTTATTTTTGAGTTATACTTGTTCATTACCGTTTCAATATGTTTTCGATACATTTGAAATTTAGATTTAATGTATATTTCGAATTATATATACATTTTTGAAAATATTCGAATACAAAAATGTTGAGTGAACATCTATGAATAACTTTAAATTATTAGTTCCGACAATTTGATGGAGCGAGAAGATATAAAATTACAAAGATACAAATAGTGGGTTGGTGATTTATTTAGATAATATAATAAGACATACCTTTTTTTTTTGTGCCTGTGGAAACCCCCTCGGGCCGTCACCCCACCGGGGTTTTCGGTGGGGCGGTGTGTCGGAATCGAACCGACTAAAACCACACGGTGTGCCGTACTGCGCCTTAAATAGGAGGGATCCGGGAACAAGATAATCCGGGAATAACATACCTACATCAACGGTTCACATCCTGTGGTCAATTCGTAAATAATTAACACTAAAACTATGTCAGATAATTTATGTATGCAGAGTGAAATTAAATTTCTAAGTTAGATATATTATTTATTTGGAGATTAATTGTAGTAGAGTGTATGTTAAAATATTATACTGACAATCATAAACCTTAAGACTATATTTTACAGAGAAAGAAGTTTTTAGTTAAAAAAACAAAACAAGAACCACAGTCATTTATTTTTCGTATAAATAAATAATACTTATTTATTTATACGAAAAACTAAAGATAAACAAATATAAAATTCTTAAAAAAAATAATTTACTTGTTTCTGTAATTTATAACCTTCGCAGCTTTGTGTGAAAATATTTTTTTTTGTTTGTACCTTGTGTTTTATGTTCAAAACACAAATAAAAATAATTTAATATTATTATTTTTGCTACAAAACAATGTGTTGAATTGTTGTTTTTGAGTATCTTGTAATAATTTTCATTTACAAAATTCTGAAATGATCAGAGACGTGAAATTTACTTTTTTTATGTATTGTACTATATGATATTATACTTGTATTCATATTTTAATAACCTTTTTGTAAAAATAAATATATTTTTTTTAGTTTATTGTATCTAAAAATAATATTAAAATTAATAAATATGTTATGAGAAATGTGGATTTGCACGGGAATTAACTCGCCCAGTGAGTGCAACCTGGTCGAAACGTCAGGCAATTCAGAGGAATGTAATACCTATTTCGTGATCGCGTTAATTCCGTAAATACATAACTATAACATGAAACGCGAAAGTTTAGAAGTTAGTATGGGCACAGATAACATAATACTATATATGGGGAAACTGATCCTAATCCGTAAGGGGGAGGGGGCAGACTCGCCTTATTATTTTACGATTATTATTTGTATTTTTAAAAATAACTGATCTTTTAAACTAATTAATGTACACGGCTGGGCATACAAACCCCTGTATTTTTATTCAGTTCCACTCATTAGGTTTGTTATAGTCAGTATGAATATGTTTTTTACATTTTTATGTTTATTAATTTAAATGTTGGTAGAAATTTATTTAACGACGTTTAAACGTCATAAGCCATACATATAATAAAACAACTTTACATGTCTGTACTTTTTGTAAAAATAAATATTGCAAGATACCTACTCAAAAATAATAATTTTACACATTGCTATCATGTTTATAAATATCTGTCTATCTGTCTGTTTGTTTGAACACGCATCACTAGTAAAGTGCTAAGTTTATGTAAAAAATCAAGTAAGAAAATTGTAAAGCATATCAGGCAAGCGCTCATGGAGGCCGGAGATCGTTTTGCACGGAAGAGTACTAGTACTCTTCTGTTCCCTCTCCTCCACTTCTTTGGCATGCATCACTACCTTACAAAATGAGGGGGCTGAATCCAACACACTCTCACTCTGGACCATGGACATAATCATGATTTCCAGTGAGAGGCTACCCACACCGATGGCCATCGTGAGGTCGGCACGCTGCTGCGCCTACGCAGAGTACTCCGCCAAAGTGTGGACAGCGGTGTTCTCGCAGCAGGCCCCCCAGTGGTGGCACACAGACGTTGGCTCCCGGCTTATGCGACACAGGTACTTCCCGAAATAGCCGTGTCCGGTGAGTACCTGCGTCAACCGGTAGGAGAGAGCGCCATGTCGCCTCTCCAGCCGATCCTTCATAACGGGCCTTACCGCCACAATCGAGGCGAAGTAGCAGCCGCGAAAGTCCTCCCACCGCCCTCGTAAGTTTGGGGCCAGACTTCGGAAGTGAGGTCCGTAGTCCCATCGGCTGTCGAGTACGAGACCCTGATATATTACATATTATTATAGGCTGGACCCCTCGGTGGTCCCCTTGCGAGGGCCATGGAAGCAGAGGACCACCCAGGGGATCCGGCCTTGTTGTGGAAGGTGTTCGCATCGGCATCGAGTCCTCGATGATAGAAACTTATGTCAAAGAGCTCAACTCTTTTGCCATAAATTGCGAAATCGCAGGTTATAGAATTTTACAGTCAATGGAAATCTTTACCCACTCTTCATTCATACATGGCTATAATTTCTGCTCAACTCTTCAAGAATCTAAATACATACGTAATAATATCGTGTCGTAATTTCATAACATTATACCGTAAACGAGTCTTATAGTATGTTGCATTGATGCAAACTTCATAGAACCATTTGTGTCTTGTTGCAAACGAAATGCTCACTGAATAATGCAACTGTTTGATAAATTATGTCTAGACCGGAGACAAAATAGAGGAGCACTGCTAGGTTTAATAAAAAATCAAGGTTGGTATACTTGAGGTGGTAATTTTAATTAACAGTTTGCGATTACATTAATATTTTTAATCTCTTATATACTAGCAATTAATCAGGTTAGAATTATGAAAATGTTGCCAAAACAATTTTTTGGAAACGACTACAAATTTTATAATTTGTATCAGATTGAGCGTCTGATTACAGATCAAGACATCTGTACCGAGCATTCGAGTTTGACTGTATCCTTTTAATTACAATCTACTAGAGCGGACGAGCGAAATATTTATTTGTCATTTTTAAATAGTACACAACTGCGGCTGATAATTATTCGACTATGACACGCAAAAATTTAAAGATCCTCGGCTTGTTCAAGAATTCGTTTATTGTAATATCTATTTGAATAGTAGTAGTTTTAATGTATGGCAGTTTCATAATAATTTTTGAAGTGAAAACTTCTTTAGCGGCGTTGTGCACTTTTTGGGATGGGTAAAAATGTTAAAATCGCGTCAGGACACGTGACCCTGATCGAAAATTCGTAAGACGGAGCCGAGTTTCTTATATTTAAAAAGGCAATTCAGAGGTATGTAATACCTTTTCGTGATCGCCTTAATTCCCGTATAAGTACATAATTATAAAAAATATAACATTCGAAATTCAAACATTTATCAGCGGCCAGGGGTGCAGAACTTCCAGTGTACCCTATGTATACATTTAGATATGTTATTACCTACTTTTTATTTTTAACCTAAATATATATATACAGATGTGTGTGTGTATGTATTTTATTCGAAATTCATTTTTGAAGTGAAAACTTCTTTAGGCACGTTTGTGCACTTTTGATATGGTTAAAAAGCACTGAACTCCACTCCATAGATCCACTAGAGGGCGCTAATCTAAACATTGAGCTCTGTCAGCTCCTTATTAATTAATGTCACCAACCTATATGACGTTTTAAGTTCGTCGTTTCGTTTAGGTTTTCACTTCTGTCGGCAGTCCCACGACTGCCTAATTTTTTTTGTTTTATCGGAATCTTAAGAATTTTCAGAATCACACGAGTTTTCGTTCTTCTATTTACCAGTTGAATTACTATATTGCGCATGCTCCCATTCAACCCAAGTTACGCTCTAACGTTTAGTGCAATATTTTATTTTGTTTAGATCTCCAGCAAGAAATACACCTTACATGCTAGTTTTACATTGAATACAATTTTATGTCTTGTGCTTCCTCAATTATAGGGGACTACAACATGGATATTACAAAAATAATTAATTACAAACAATGGCTACAAATGGCCTTTGTAGATGAAAAAAAAATTATAATTTTAACAATTAGTTTTTTTTTTAAAGTAGTGAATTAGTAGTAGTTGAATATATTTTGATGGTAGATATGTACATCAACAATTACACAGTGTTCAATATTTGATTTCAAATTTTTTTTTTTTAATTTAGTCAAGTAAAGATGTCTATGTCCCCCGAAGGAACTGAAATGGTGTTATGTTCGTGAGTCATCCTAGCAATTGGTATTTGCTTCCCTAAATTCGTTCGGTCTCGTAGAAAGAAAGAAAATTTTATTTGGCACAGTCAGAGACACTTAATTATAAGATAGTACCCATCCATTAGAACTCACAGCACTAGGAACATGTACCTTATTTATAAAAGTGAACGGCGCGAAGACTTGAAAAAAAGAAAAAAAAAAGAAGGCTTTTACTAGTTGGAAAATAGAGGGGCCTCCCTGAAACATACGTTAGCAAAAGCCGTTCTCTTTAATAAATAAATAGTGGATATAAAGTTATTATACTAATAATGTACCTACTTAGGATGCTAACAATTTTTCTAGATAACTTATTCTGTGTCTCACTATTGTACCAAATGGGCGTCCAGTTCAGCATGTGCCAAGCGAAGGCCCGGCGCTGGTTTTCGACTGGAACCCATGGTGACTCACGGACGTAACATGCAGCGTAGTACCTTAAATTGCGGGCGAGGGTAGCGTGGGATTTTATTTGGAACACTAATACAAATTTTGCTGAGAAGGTTTGGACAGTCAATGAAGTTATTGAATACCTTGTATAGGAATATTAGGTCAGAGATAGTACAACGGTACTTAAATAAAAAACGTAAATTCATCATCATCATCATTGCTAAACTTAAACCTTACTAGATATTTAAAAAAAATGCGTGGTCATACCACAGGCACTTAATTAAGGTTACACAGACCAGATATTTGCTATATCTAAAGGGAGGATACTACTAGAACCTTTCTTCCACCTTCTCTTATTCGTATTATATCGCTCAAAGAAATTTCAAGTATTTCCCTTTCAATTGCTCGTTGGGTGACTTGCTCTTGAAATTTGCGACTATGAGACATAGAACGTTGGTAGCAGCTAAGTCTTACTGCCACACTAGAGATTTTAGTGTTAAGCACTGCGGCAACTGTCACGGAAACGTGAACAGCACAAAAAAATTAATTACCTATAAGGAAGACAATTAAACAAATTCAAACAATGGCAATTGAATCCACAAAGTAACTTTAGTAAATGTACGAATATATATTAATTTCAAAGAACATTGATGTATCTATGATCCTATTATGAATGTTAATTAATGTAAATTATGTTGAAAGCCACAGAAGAAATAAAACAGAGTTCTACTGTTTTAAACTTTTATTATTAACTAGAGATCGCGTGGTGGTCGAATTTCGACCATGGTTTATTTAATGGCCAATATTACTTGACCTGTCATTGTATAGACTTTTGTACCATGACAGGTCAAAATATATACTGGACACTCATGGCTGTATGTACCCGTTTTTGCATTTTTTTTAACTTTGTAGCAAATATTGTTCAAAAATTTTAGCATTCGTCACTTCTTCTCTGTATAAACTATAAGTGTGCGAAATTTCATACTTCTCCGTCCGCCCAATTTTCGTAAAAAGGGATCCAAAGTTTTCGCTTCACGTATTAATATATAGATATACTCTCAGTTCCTCATAGGTCTTGCGTAATTGCATCAACAATATTTTATATAATCCATCAGAATCTTACTTGGAGTAATAAAAAAGAAGAATAAATAAAAGTAATCAATTTTACCATAAAGGTGATATGAAGGGTCCCTAAATTACAATAGAAGCCATGTCTGTCATATCTGTCTATCTGTATGTTTGTACGTGCATCACGCAAAAACTTCTGCAAGAATTTGGATGCGGTTTTCACAGTTATATTGCTAGAAGTCTATCTTACATAAAATCTGGTTCATGTTTCATTTTGATACGTCGTCTAGAAGTCGAGTTATCTATAAATATATTAGAAATGTACACCAGTCGTGTCTTTACATAAAAGAATTGCAAAAATGTACAGATGTTACTTGTAATATATTGCAACATAGACAGGTTATTGACAATTTTTATAATGATATTATTAAAACGCTGAAGTCGTCAGCCATTTCTAATAAGCACGTGTAACCTGCGTGTCCAATATATTAATGCGTTAAGGGTACAATATAATAATGCGTTTAGGGTGCTGATGGGGCTGCCGCAATTCTGTAGTGCATCACGGATGTTTGCGCAATACCGTGTGGATTGTTTCTACGCTACGATGCGTAAAAGATGCGGCTCCCTGGTGCGGAGGGTTCATGGCAGCCCCAACAGCATTCCAAGCATGATCGCGAGTCGGCTAGACTGTTTCTTTATCAATCGTTCAACGCGACAAAACTTTCATAACCATCACCTGGATAATTGGCAGTCCACCGCTGTGCGGTTCTCCAGAAATTTTTTGCCTCGCACAACCAATCTCTGGAACAAATTGTCGCCTGCGGTATTTCCGGACCGATACGACCTTCAAATCTTCAAGAAAAGAGCGTACTCCTATCTCAAAGGCCGGCAACGCACTCGTGACTCTTGAGTTGCAGGTGTTCATGAGTCCATTGCACCTACCATCAGGTGGCCCGCCTGCTCGTTTGCCCCCTATAATATAAAAAAAAAAAAAACACTGTTCCGCAGTTGCTAATGGGATTGCGCAACAGTGATTATTAATGTTGTTGAAGGTATATTATTTCTCTTGATTATGTCTCTTTTACTAACCCTAGACTAAGTAAACTAACAAAATACTAACAAAATGGAAATAATGGTCTGAATTAAACTTATAACAATTATTATTATAGATATTTACAAAAAAAAAGAATGTGATGTTACATAACAAGCAACGAAATGCGTTTCTGACTTGTCGAATTCGCGAGGCAGAAAGTTCTGTCCACATGCACATTTCCGATGTTTTGAGAAAGAAGATCTTCAAAGTTTTCTTCTGATCTAGAAGGTCGACAAAGAGTATACCTACTTCAACATTGATAATATGGCCGACGTTAAGAAAACCCCAGATGGACCACTGCTATACAACCAGGTTCCATCATATCATACCTATAATAAACAGGGTAAAAAGGGTATTTTTAATCGCAGAAGACGGGGTATATCTGTTGACGGTGAAACGGGTATTTTCAAAGAACACAACATTGAGAGTGTTTGCACTTTGTATCCGAATCACTCTGAATGCTTGATAACTTTTAACTTTGAGAAAGTCTTGAAAGCCAAAACAGAAGTCTACGCAAACCAAAATCGCTGGCACCAGCTATAAATAGTACAATTCAGTAATAAACTAAATGCTGCACACTTGACTACAATATTGTTGTAAGTTTGTTACTAATATTTTAATCTGGAAATAGAAATCAAAAATTTTCTTATTTTCAATCTACAACAATTTTTTTTTACAATTTAGAACAATCAATTGACGGTTTGCTGATAAAATTCTATACCTCCCATGCTAGTCATTAGACTGTGTTACGACAAGGTAAAGATATGGAAAATGCACCGTTGTTACATGGTCTGTGCGTACCAAGTCGCGGGTACAGCTAGTCCTGCAATAAAATCTTAGAACAAAGGCGGTTTGAGACACTAGTGCAGTAACTCATCCTCCATTTTTAAAGGTTTTAGTATAAGCTACTGTAAATGCTCATCATACAGCCGGTCACATGCTTGTTATAGAAAAATAGAAAGCATTTATTCATTGGGTTTCCATCACGCATTTAAAAGACAACTTTTTTACTTTACCTTGGTTTAAAAATATTTTTATGTAACAACAGGTCAGGTACAACATATTGCATTATGTGATAAATGTCACAACTGAAAAACTCATAATATGCTTATTAATATTTTACGTAATAACAGAATTGAAAGGGTATCTAATCAAATATTTGAGTAGCATAATTTATTTTGTTACGTGGGCAACATGCGTTAGGACCAGATAGACTGGTTGCAAAATATTGCTATATTAGTGTAACATGTACATTTTTTCTATTAAGCTGTAGGTACCTTAGCATCGTTTTGAACAATAATACACCTCGGTTAAATTTATTCTGCGTATTCAATTCATTAAAGTCTATTTTTGAGACGTCACACAACCAAATGATACATACATATTAGACACAGACTGCATTCCATTTCCACATTTTAATAATTGCCGGTACCTGAACTAATTATTGAATAGTGTCTAAACCGTGGTCCTAAAAAAGTGCTATATTTTTTTTTGTAGTTTCATTATTCACGAATTCAGCTTAATCTGTTAACTTAATGATTATGCCACTTTATAAATAAATGAAAAAATAAAAATTATGTAGTAATCCACGGACCGGAAAGCGCAGCGTAGGACGTCCATTATCGCGATGGACACACGACCTGGTAAATATTGCAGGACGTCAGTGGATGCAGGCCGCTTCCAACCGGTTTTCTTGGAAGTCATTAAGGGAGGCCTATGTCCAACAGTGGACGTCCTATGGCTCAAATGATCATGATGAATCAAGCCGTTTCCGGAACGCCATCGAAGTTTTATAATCTCTCCATAACTCGACTATTTGTTATTTAACTACCCGCTTCCTCCGTGTCCGTTATACAAGCTGACTCGTGAGTATGACCCTATTTTGGTGCAACTTTAGTTGTATATGTAGGAGTGCCCCTGTATCCTATCCAAATATTTTAATTTTCCGAGGTGAATTCGAATATTAAATACACAGACTTATTAAATACAAACTGTCTTGAATACGAATTACTTGGTTAAGTTTTTTTTTTAAGTGAAAACTTCTTTAGGCACGTTGGGCCCTTTTGTATGGAGATAAAGCACTGAACTCGCGTGACCGTCATGCTCATAGACATATATACAGATGTGTTAGTGTTTTCACTTCTGACGTGCGGACTGCACGATTACGATTTATACGATGTATATACGATTGACAGTTTTTTTTCATGGAATAGGGCGCAACTGCGCTGACGGGTCACCTGATGGTAAGTGCATCTCAAGAGTCACAAGTCCGTTGCCGGCCTTTAACGTGGGAGTGGGGGAGGAGTGAGAGTGTGGGGAGGGGAAAAAGAGGGGAAGTGGGGGAGACGGAAGGGTTAGGGACTCCGGTAACCTCACTCATTCGGCGAAACACAATGTAAGCATTGCTTAACCGCCGGATTTCTGTGAGGCCTTGGTATTACTCCGGTCGAGCCGGCCCATACGTGCCGAAGCATGGCTCTCCCACAGTTAAAGTTTTACACTCACTGTAGCTTTAAATACGAAGTGGTGTGTAAAGTTGTTGAATAAGAATATTAAATCGCTGAGCATTTAAACTTCATCCACAAAACTAACCAACCAACTACAGGTTCTCTTGACCCATCCACGTTGTTATTATTAATCCAGTATAGTACTTGAAGCGGTAGAATTAAGAAACATAAAATTTCACCCCCCAAACTAGGTACTGCTTGTCATCGAAAACACGCAATTTGATAGCCATCAATGAACGTCAGCGTAGTTAATGTAAAAAATATGGACATGACGAACAAAAATGAAGACCAAGTGCAGTTAGTTTCCAAAACTTGCAACTCACGGAGGCGTCGCTGAGTCCTCATCGGTCCACCTGTGACCATAATGGGTGAAATTGGATCAGAGTGATCAAACTTGTATTATATACATACGAACGTATATTGCTTCACAATGTCCTGACTTTATTTGTGCCCGTTTGCAAGCGTAGTTGTTCTTAATTGTTTGTATCGTGATTTGCAAAATGCTACAAAGCCTGATATTCTTATGCAAATGCCTTGCATAAGGCAGTTAGCACCGAAGCCTAGCCGGTATTGGTGGATGTATTTCCGGTTAATATTGAGGTACAGCTATATAAATGCTACAGAGACATGGAAGTTAGTTTCTTATGGCTGGGTATCACGACAAATTTGATTGCTTTAGAGCCTGAAATAGGAATGGTTTTATTGTCTATAAAGCTAGCTTAACTACCTTTCTTTATGTTATGTTAGGATGTGAAAATAAAGGGGAAATGTTACTTTGTTTAAATCTATTGACTCAACGCCATATCAATGTTTAATTCGTGATATGTTCAATCAACTGCCTTAAACAGGAGTTTGCGGATTACTGCGATAGACACTTGTGACTTGCGAACTTACAGGTACACATACGAACAATTTTTAAAAACGACTTGCCGGCTATCAATCTACCTAAACTCAAATTTTGAGTCATAAAATGAATGTTCAAGTTATGCTTGATTGCGATAGTAAAATGCCTGTTGTTTTTTATTTGATTTAAGCGCACTGCCAATCCAATAAAAATTAAAAGCAACAAAATTGTTTATGCAAATTTTGCTTAAGAGACGGCCAGTACATTTACTTCAAACGAACTGTCGATTGAGTGAGTGACGTAATCGCATTTTACAAATACCCTAAATGTGATTCAACGTTAATTCGAACCAGTACATTAATTATAATATTAGTTCCGCACACAAGCTGCGAACATTATCTATTTATAATTTATAATGGCCGGTTATCCGGTGTATTGTTTCAAACGGTCATTCCACGCGGCCGAGTAATGGGGCGACTGAGTGTGTGGATTATTCACTTCCAACCTCACACCCAACTTTCTCGACGCTTTACGTAACGTATTGCTACAGTTTTTTTGGTCGATTCCACTTTTATTATAACGGCCTTGGTACCGTGGCGTGAGACCGCTCCAAGATGTTTGACGAAATTTGCGATATAGAGCGCCGTAACGTTTTATATTAAATGACACACTTCAATTCCCTTTTAGTCACGCCGATGAAATCTGATTTCTAGCGATATAAGGTGAAGGATATTCCCGGATTCCGTTGATAATTAGATACTTATGAAATTGAGAGTGATTGCAATCGCTTCTCGGGCGGCATAGTAATAAGAATTGGATATTTTTTCAGCCCTTGTAAAGCCTACGGTTGGTAGTTCACTTCATAAGATTTCATTACCAATGTGGATCACACTGGTTGATTTGTAATGTCACTATTCTTTCTTCAGTCGTTGAGTCGTACGTTACTCGAGGTGATTGTGTGAATGAGTTGAATCTTATCAGGTCATGTTGAGAATAAATGAAGCGATCAAGTTAATTGCATTCTTGATAAGAAATATATCCAGTAGGAACTGGAAAAACTTTTGGTTTTAGCGAATTACTTAAAGCAAAAGTTTTTTCGAGTTCGGGTATGCTTAGAGAAAGTTAATATCGCATAGATTTATTTGTGAGGCTAAGGTGGGGCATAGGTGACAATGACATTAACATAATACAGTTAGTTGTCACATATAATAATAGCAATGGAAGTTAAGACAAGAATATATTCCTAAAATGCCATAATAAGTAGCCTTTCATTTTATATTCAAATTGAAACAGCTTAAGTGTACTGGCAAGAGTAAAGTTACTGTTATAATAAAAGTTCAAGCACAGAATACATTGGTTTAAGTGTCAATTATTAGGCCCCATCCAGTATTACAACGCGATTACAATGTTCGATAAATTGTTACGAGGGTAATGGAATAATTAAATGGCCCATTGACTCGATGCAAAGATGTATGTATCATACATACATGTTATATGATGAGTAGCGTAAAAACAGCGTGTTTCGTTAGTTTTTTTACGCGGGCGTGGTTAATTATGCTCGTTGGGTAATATATCGCTGATAATACAGTAGGTTAAGGGGTGGTTCTTCTGTTCATAAGTGGCGTATTTCAGTGAGTTACGAGTATCTTTCGTAATCAAAATTACTACGTATATGGTCTCAATAGTTAGCAATACACCTATTGTGCGATTTTGTTTACTCTGACGACATACGCAATATTTTATTCTACTTAGTCGGGCCTGAGGCAAAAACTGTTTTTTAGTTTACAGCAATAGTAGTTGTAGCATATTATTGTTATTGGCTGAATTTAATACCTGCTTTCAAACATAATATGCTTTCAAATAGCTCATCATATACCTGGTTGCCGAGCCGAAGCCGAGTTGCCATCATCATAAGCCTCGAAAGCCTCATCTTCCCCACAGGAACTGCCTTTGGAACTCTTACAGAATGTCTTCAATATGTAAGGCCTCAGTTTTTCGAAATTTGAAGTATTTTATATGTATATATTTTTGTAATTATTCCACTCAATATCTTATCGTAAGGTGGTATGTCGGACTTGGCCTATCCGACACACCGACACAGGTACTTACCAAAGCAGCCCTGTCCGGTAGAACCTGCGTCATCCTGTAACAGAGTGCGCCATGTCGCCTCTTCAGCCAATCCTCCATGATCGGTCTTACCGCCGCAATTGTGGCGTGCATCACGCTGAGTCGCTCAAGGCGTTCCTTCCATTCAGCCATGAGCACCTAGTGGAACTGAGACCGTTGTGGCTTAATTTCACGGTGGATTGGTCTCAGCTCCTGCTTCTGCGTCTCTCTTCGCCATTGATACAGTGACGCAAGGGATTTCGCCTCCAGGTCCCATGGTGGTCTCCCGGCTAGGTGACTCACCGCTTCAAATGAAACCATGCGGTATGGTTTTATGACCCTGACGGCCATTACTCGTTGCGGGTGTCACAAAATTACGAAATTACGGGTCGTCAAGGTCTCTGCCTAGATTGGGGCCCCATAAACAATCCCAACGTAAAGTCTCCTGCAGGAGGCGTCTGGCCCCCTCAAGTTGGTAACAGCTGCGAAAGCGGACTGCACCCATGATTACATCCACAGTGGAGCTTCTTTTGCGGAAACCGAACTGGTTATTGGCCAAATGGGAGAACCATGCTTCGGAACGTATGGGCCGGCTCGACTCCGCTCGATATCATGGCCTCACAGAAAACCATTGAAACAATGCTTGCATTGCTTTTCGCCGCGTGAGTGAAGTTACCGGAGGCCCTAACCCTTCCCTTTCCCCTATTCCCGTCCTTCCCCTCTCCCCCCTCTCCTCCCCTCTAATCCCCCTCCCGGCTTCCCGCTCTTTCCCACTCTCCCCCTCTTCCACTAATACCTTACCTTAAAGGGCGGCAACGCACTTGTGACTCTTGAGTTACAGGTGCTCATGGGCGGCGGCAGTCATTTACCATCAGGTGACCCGTCTGCTCGTTTGCCCCCTATACCATAAAAAAAAGGTCCGGCCCCACTATCGAAAGGTGCTCGATGAGGCGTCCCGCGATGATTCGCTCAAACAGCTTACCCACCTCGTCGAGCAACACAATGGGTCTGTAAGCGGACGGAGAGTCCGCTGAGGGCCACATTTCTAACATTATCTAAAACATTATATTTTCACATTATATAAAACAGAGTCCCCCGCCGCGCCTGTCTGTCTGTATGTTCGCAAACAAAACAGTTCGTTCTGTTGAAAAACTACTGAACTGATTTTTATGCGGTTTTCACTAGTAGACAGAGTGATTTATGAGGAAGGTTTAGGTGTATAATTTGTTAAGATTTTGTGTAAATTGATTGAAATAGGTTGATGATT
This sequence comes from Euplagia quadripunctaria, assembly GCA_963859945.1. NCBI lineage: Eukaryota > Metazoa > Arthropoda > Insecta > Lepidoptera > Erebidae > Euplagia > Euplagia quadripunctaria. The sequence continues at coordinate 7,996,528 of OY982564.1, read as the reverse complement.
GTTACCCGTCTCTGCTACCCGTGCGAAGGCGGGGCGGGTTGCTAGTCAGTAATATGTAATAGATTAAAAAATAATAGATATAGGTATGTTGTCATATATTGTATTATATATAAGATTAAATCTAAAGCAGCTTTATTTCATCATGTTCATTTTCACTATTTTGGTTATGCTATAAAAATCATTAAAACAAATATTACTAATAGAACGGCATATTAAATAATTTTTATGTGTGTTGTGTAAAGCTTTAAAATAAATATGTAAATGATGTCTATCATAAATTACAAAATACTACGTTTCATCCGGGGCTTCGCTCATGTTAATGTATGGTTTGTCAATCAATTTAGATCTTTGTTGTGGTTGAAGTTGAAGTCCAAATTAAACAACAAAAAAATTAGACAAATGGATGTTCTTATTTGCTTAACATAACTGAGTCTAAAATGAGAATCAAAATCAGGTCAATCATAAATAAAAATAATAGAATCATGCCTGTGTCGGGGGTACATTGATACACAGAATGATTACCTGATAGACATATACTCGTAAATATTTTAGCCTTCTGGGAAAATGACCGCCTTCTTAACAAGCGGTACGTTCTTTATACGTTATATGTTTCTTGTTTAAATATTATTCCTCCTTTTTATATTCCAGAACATATAACACAACGCTGTGGGTGTATAAGGCCAGACATATACTAGGTCTGGGTTGACACATTCTAAAGACACATATTATATGCACTAGTCGTTTGTTCCCCACAGTTTCACTTGAGCTTATCGTCACTGCTCGGCTCCAAAGCATCGTAGCGTAATGTTACATATCCTATAACCTTTCTCAATAAATACTCTATCCAATCCAAATACATTTTTCGAATCTGACTGTTACTTTCAGAGATAACCGCGTTTAAACAAACAAACAGTCAAACTGTCACAAACTTGCCTAAAGAAGTTTTCACTACAAACTCTTTTTAGCTTTATTAGATTAGTACAGATGTATGTATGTCATGATTTGTAAACTAAAACCTCCAAACTACCCATAGGACAAAGTAGCCTAGTTCGAAACAAAATGCAATACACAACGTGTTACTCAACAGCGGTATACTGAACGTAATTGTATGTGATTTCAATAACCATGGCGGTAGTGATAAATTTCTTCTGGTCGGTAATAGTGACTGAATTCACCAATTTACTGGCATCTTGAAGTTACTAATCGCTGGTATAATATCTAACTTAGCTATACGTAATGACAATTATTAGTACGTAATCGTATGCTAAGCTTTCGTATGCTAGATGCATGTTCATATTATAAAATTACATGGTCAATATTGGAGGAATAACATAGCTAACAAAAGCGGAAATATTATATTATTATATTCTTTTAAAATAAAAAGAATTTTAAAATAAAAAGAATATAATTATTATATTCTTTTAATGCAGTTCTGATTTCATCATCATCATCATCTTTCTGTCCTTTTCTGGGGAAATGGGTTTCCCCGCTTCTCCCCATCGGGTCGGTTTCTTTTATAGCCGGTCCTTGGGAATATAGTCGTTTCAAGACGGGAAAGATGTAAGTAGGTAAAATTGTATTAGGAAACTTGGGTAAGGAGAGGAAACTAGTATAAGGGATACCGCAAGTTTCGATGGGGAACGGGATTGAAACTGCAGTAGCTCGCAGAAGCCGGGATCGCGTACCGGAATGCCACTAGAACAGGTACACTAGCTAACCAGTTGCAGTTCTAATTTAAAATATGAATTTATAACTAGGCACAAAGTAAGTATAGTCTATATGTTACCTTTTTCAGTGTGGTGCCAGCAGCCGACGCGTTAGGACGCTTCACCCGTTGATGACCCGTTGGCCCCCGTCCGGTCCGAACGAAACTAATTAGGCGTCTCCACTACACACGCGTGTGGAACCGTGGTTTAACAGTGGGAGAGTCATGCCTCGGCACGTATGGGTCGGCTCGACCGGAGTGATACCACGGCCTCACAGAAAACCGGCAGTAAATCAATACTTGCATTGTATTTCGCCGAGTTAGTGAGGTTATCGGAGGCCCTAACCCTTCCCTACCCGCTTTCCCTCTTCCCCTCTTTCCCCTACTCCCACCTTAAAGGCCGGCAACGCACTTGTGACTCTTGAGTTGCAGGTGCCCATGGGCGACGGTAGTAATTTACCATGAGGTCACCTGTCTGCTCGTTTGCCCCCTATCTCATAAAAGAAAAAAGGAGAACCGTAAATTTTAATTAATTTGAATACCACTCATGAATGTTGAGGTTGAAACCGAACTGTAACAAAATTTGATAATCCAATCGGACAATATTCTTAGAGTGAGGCTCTTTGGGCATCCACTTGTGGGTTTTTAAAGACAAGTTAGTTGCTTAAATTCTATATTTCTAAAGACCTACGAACTGCGTCTATGAAAATGCAGGATTCAGGTCCATAAAGCATCTTTGTCTTCAGTTACTCAGTACTGGATAGTCCTTGAATACAACGGCACTTAAGTCCGACATCCGAGCCTGATTTTACGAAAAAAAAACACAGACATCAATATTAAGACAACATTTGAAATGTGTTCGAATTAAAGCCTTTCGATTGATTCAGTAGCTCCACCTTAAAGACGAACTTGGTTAGATGATAACGCTGTCTGATTACGGTGCAGTGGCAGGAGGTGGATGTTGGGGCTTATGGTTACCAACGTGCCAGTGACAAGCTTTTATCTGCAGGTGGGCAGTAAATGTATGTTTAAAATTTAGTTGTAAAAAAAGAAAATAAAGAAATTACGAAGCTTGACATCCAAGGTAATCTTAAGAGGCATGTTTTATTAAAATTTATGTTAACAAATTATATTTTTGAAAAGACGCGCTTTACCGCTTTCCGGGAACATACTGGGAAATTTACGACCAGACAAACTATTGATTGATTGATTTTATTGACCAATGACAATTTAACTGACTCGGGAATTTCTGGCAAATAAATTTAGTGGAAGTACCCCTTCAGATATACACCGTAATTATTTAAACATGTAACATTAATAACAACATAAATACACCGAATTACAGTCGATAAGAAAGCGTTAAACTCCAGTAAGCAAATCTATACAAAGTATAAATTAGTTCCACCAAAGTATTTATATGGTTGTTCACTTTCTATTATGTATATTCTTGTAAACACTCGCACAGTGTATGCATCAAATGTAGTTAGAAATTTTGTTGATGATACTCAAAACGTGCATTACTTTTGTCAACGTGACGGTAACAGGGGCAACCAGCATTTGTTTCCTGGCTCTTGCCGCTACCGCGACCTCGAGGAATATAATAAATGGTATGCGTAGTGCATACCATTTATTATATTCCATTCACACCTAACACTTGCTTCGCTGCAATTCAGAAGTACACTCGGTGTGGTCGAGCATCTGCTTCATCATAATTAAAGAGTAAAAATGTCAACACTCATTTTAACTGCATAGTTCCAATATAGCAAGTAACTTGCTATTGAAATACAATCTTTATATTTTTAGATGTATTATGACGTTTCAACGAAGCAAGTTATACTTACAGTCATACCATAAGCACACATATTACTCTCAGTTGAGTACTTTACGTATTAGATCAGACCACGATAAACAGTTTATTTAAATCATTGCAAAATGTGTTTTTTTAAATATATTATAGGGGGTAAACGAGCAGACGGGTCCCCTGATGGTAAGTGACTGCCGTCGCCCTTGGACACCTGTACCTGGACACCGGGGGCAGAGCGGCTGGCGGGCCGGACCGATTTTGATTATTATTTTTTATTAGATAGGGTGGTCCCCATAAAAATATATTTTTAAAATCTACACTACATATCATTACATATTATAAAACAAAGTCAACCGCCGCGTCTGTCTGTCTGTTCGCGATAAACTGAAAAAACTACTGAACGGATTTTCATGCGGTTTTCACTAATAGACAGAGTGATTCATGAGGAAGGTTTAGTTGTATTATAATTTGTACCCGTGAGAAGCCAGGGCGGGTTGCTAGTTGTAGAATAAATTGAATTTCAAAATTAATAGTCCTTATTCTGAACAGCCAATAAAAATCTAGGACTAGATAGGTAAAGGGCACATTCGTCATAGGGACATGGTCTGCCTAATTGTAAGAAGTCGCCGATACCTTCAAACACTTGCTACTCCAGTGTCGTATTTCGTGTGCTGCCGGCCGTCCGACCTTTTCCCTGGAGTTCTGGCTAACATACAATCAGAAACACAACAATGGGTTCCGATTCGATCAGAACTTTACAGTACCGTACTTTCTTTTTATATTTGAATATAAAACAAAAAATCAAGTCAATTAACTTTTAGGAGTCGTTCTTTTTTAACACGTATTTCTGTTTAATACGAATACTATTGCACAATGTTAAGTAATCTCTGTTTGTCGCAATGTGTTTATGAAATGATTGAATAACCTCTTTCTTCAAGTTCATTAAAAAGTGGACTACTGAACAAAATCGGTTGGAAATAAACAACTTTTTATTTTAAGACCTTGTACTTCGTTAAGGGCCAAAGGGCCAGTCCGAGGCATAGTGGAAAAATACTGTTATGGACATTGCTTGGTAACAATGAAATATTTGCTGTTAGCGATGGTCACGTAGGATTGCGATTCTAGAACTGAAAAACCATTTGATCACGACTTGATAGTATATATATATAGAATAAACGTATGTCATTGCATTGAAGTACGAGTGGGACAGCAGAAAACTCGATAGCATGGTTAGAGAAAATAAAAGTATTTTCTATAAATAAAAAGGATTATAATATTTTTCTCTTCCGAGTACTTAATTGAAGCTATCGGAATACAGTTCTGATCCACTAAAACTAGCGAGATTTAGTTTCGACTTCATGGAACCAGCGTCATTCGTTTCCGATTTCATGGAACTAGCGTTATTCAGAACTGCTTATAGTTGACACATTACCATTATCGATCCCGGTCTTGTAGCGGAATGACGTGTCGACATTTACATACAGCAAAACATTCTCCAACGTCATCTAGTGAAGACAAACTGAAGAACGTAGTAGCTAATTATTCTGCATCATGCAATGAAAGTTCATGAGCTGTTGAGTATATATTACAACTTCCCGACACTAAGCGTGGGATCACCGCCACCAAGCATGTTCACCTCGCCTGGTCGGAGGGTCCTCTCATTGCAATCAAGGGACTTTACGCCTATTCTTCTAAAACATATAATAATTTAGTTATTTATTATATTCAGTATAACCTCAAAAGTAGTTTTGTTGCCAGAGAAAACTCAGCTAGAAGTTGACCACGCCTTTGTACGCATGTATTCACTACGTCTTTAATAGCATATAAAAGTTAGGTGCAGATTATTTTTTGAAAAGTTTGGAAAGGAGAAAAGTTTGAAAAGATCGGAAGAGTCCCATAGTCTCAAGAGACACATACGTATTATTCCCTTTATTTGTTTTCACTACAAATGTGGTAACGCGACTAGTTAATAGTTAATACGAGGCCAGTATAACGAACTTATATTCAAAATGTTTGTAGGCCAATCTTACCCGTACAACTTTCAATATTATAGTATCCATGAAGTGTTATATTCTTATGAAAAGCTTTATTACAAAATACAATTCAAATTATATGATAGTCAGTGTCATAAGCATTCAACTTAAAATTTTAGAGAAAAAGAAACAATACACACCCTTTTCGAAACCCGATAAGAAACTATAATAACCAGGAATTTAGCAACTAAAATTCTACAACATTCTTTTTTAATTACGTGAAGATTACTTATTTCAAGATTAATTTACTGTGCCAATTCCCATCAAATCAACAAGTATCAAAGTCCATCCACTAGTTTGGTATTATATAACCACCAGGCGCGGTCCGAGACGGGGCCGTAAGGATCACCACCGTCTGAAATTGAACAATTCACAAATATTAATTAAATATTTAACTTCCTGCTTAAATCGTCCTAATAATGCAATAAGTAGATAATGCCATTTCAAAATAATTTTGAAAGAAACACGGCAATTCACGATAATTTGTGGTAATAAAGCACATTGGCAGTAATCAGACTACAGAGGCACTGTACTGTTATGTTAGCAACAAACCCATTTGTTTTATGATTTTGTTCATAACATTACAGTTAATAAACATAATTCATTTCCTTATTTTTTTCGCGCTATATATCCTTTCTCAACTTATACTATTATTACTGTGACTAAAGATGACGCAGATATCCAGTAATTATCCGGTCTCGGCTAGTTACTTAACGACCTATTTGGCCAACATTCACTATCCGGTTGAGCCCCTGATAATAATCCAGTATCCGGATACCGGGTATCAAATTTTGGTACTTATTTGAGTCACATACAAATGTATAATCCCCACATTGTCATTTACAGCAAAACTAATAGTACATAAATTTATTGCACAAGAGCTACTTACAGTAAAAGAATACAGATTTCTCTGCATTAAAAGGAAACAAATGTTTTTGCTTGTCTTCCGCTGCAGGGTACATCTTCTGCTATGTAGCAAGATAAACTTCGTGAAGTCCGAGTATTGTGTAGCATTAACTGATTATAAGGGTCTAGATCACTATCAATTCGCTTCAAGTAAAAATCAATTTCAGATATTATAATCAACATTTTCTTGCCCTTCTGTTTAATTTATTTAGTTTTGATGAAATGCGATTTTTTCCTACATTCTATTCCTATATCCTAGTTATATTATCTTTCAAGCAGTCCATCCATATTTTTTTTTGGTCATCCTCTACTCTTATATCCGCCAGTTTCCATACATAAAATCGCTCTCGCTTTTATTTTATTACATAGGTATATATAACAGATTACAGACCAACACATACACAAAAATATTGAACAGTAAACATTATTCAGATCTGTATTCATTATAACTATTCACATCATTTATCTTCTAGAGAGCGCATGTGAGTAAAATTCAAAAACACAAGAAAAACAAAAACCAATAACAATGAAAAACAAAAAAGGAAAATAATATTACATAAATTGCTTGCCTGCATTATTTTTATGTTATTGTTGTTGACATTCTTTAATTAAAATACGTTTGAACACATTGAAGTCATTGTGAAAAATGTCGACTTGTGAACATAATATATTATTGATAATTGAGATAGGATTGTTCTGAGATACGTTATTATTGGTATTCGGTACACTAAACAACTGTGGGATGCACACGGATCGTGTTGGTATCTTGAAACTTAATTGATCGACCAGTTCACTATCAAGCAAGCCATATTTGCAATTTTGTGTAGCGATTCAAATAAGAATAGGACTGACTTTGCGCCATATTGTGATGACACAGCTGTCAATTCGAACGAATTAGGGAGGATGAGCAAAACAGATATTTTTGACATAATCAATTTATTTACAAAAAAACTCATGACGAATTGGATCAGACATATTATTTCTTTATAAAATATGTGAAAACGACTACAAAAAGCTAAAGATATCCAGGATTTATGTTGACTTGTCATGTTCTATTGGTACATAATTGTTGACAAGTGATACTGGTCAATGAAACAAGCCAAAACATTCATAACTTAATAAATTCTGGACTAATATGGACCAAAAGGCAATCTCTAGTTATTTTTAAAATTAGGTATACAATAGATTAGGTAATACTACAGCTAAAAAAGATAAGGTAAAAAATGTTAATGTTAAGCAAACTAGTTTTCTGTGCAAACCGTACTTTCTAAGTGAAATTTGACATTTAAGGTTGCATTGTGCAAGGTGCGCATTGTAGATAGGTACGTTTTTCTTGTTAATATAGTCATGTCCGTAGACCAGACATCTGTCTGGTTTACGTACATGATTGTCATCAACATGACATAGACATCAACATTCGTCAATTCATCGTGAGAACCCAGCACTTGCATCTGAATGCTCAACTGACTGTATCTAACTTGTTAAAATAAAGTAAAAAATATCCATCCAAATTTGATCAGCAAGGTGATTAAAATAAACTCATAAAACAAATAGTAAGGGAAATATCCAAGGTCCAAAATGGTTTCTTAACTCATTGATAAATAAAGTGTAAATTACGGTACAATTTATAACAAGCACGTTGATCGCCGGTACAAGTTGATATATGAGTGCAATTTCCAAATGTGTAGTTGGTATCATTTACAGCAATGTGCTTAGTAACTGTATCAAATTTATTGTACGGCCTGTGTTTTGCTTATATTATTGTAGAAATAAGTGGGCTGTATTGTGTATACTTTTAAATTGCCTTTAAACAGAACATTAAGTATTACAGCTATTTTTGTTTTACTCTTTCTATTAAAGGATTTTACACTTATCTGTTTTAAATCGTTACACATATCTTTCCCAATATCTCATACAAGATTTTTTTCTACGTAAGGTACATTTAATTTTTTTAGGTTTTTATCTAAGTGGTGTAAGTAGGCACAAAATTAAAAATAACTGCGCGTTAATCTGATATATTTGTTATTTGACGATCAAAGTAATAATTGAGGAAAAGTCTTAACCTCACCAGCGGTTTATGCAGCGGTTACCATCCCCAACGATGGGAAAAGCGAGGAATAACCTGAAATAAACTGCGATAGATAGGTAGGAATAGGGAAGGCAAACCAAACTCTTTGAGTGAAATAAGTACCTCCCTAGTTTTGGTTTTCCACGCATCCTGAGGGACGGTTCGGCAAGATATGAGCGAACCAACCAGTGTAACCTCATTGGTTTGGTGGCACAAAAACAACACTTAAAAACATGGCGTTTTTTATTTATTTTTGTATTAGTGTAAGATATTTACGATACTAATGACAGTCTTGCTGGAGAAAGATAATTGATTCGTCAGTGTTTTGTTTGTTTTATTTCTATTACCATCCATGACCATCACGAGATTTTTAATTTGTAGAGATTGTATTTTTGGATTTTACTTTCGAAAGATAATTACATATATTCATTCTTATTCGTGACATAACTGAATCATATAATTGATACTTAGAAAAATATCAATTTCAGAATCGAGAATGGAACACGTCATGGTATTTGCCGGCACACAAAACGAACGCTACAGGGCATCAGCTACCAAATGAAATGCATAAAAAAATCATTTAGCTTAGGCACGTTTACCTGTGAATGTCCCAGTAGCTACTTATGTAAAAGGCTTTTGTACCGTGTGGTCCGTCTTTAGATAAAACAGTAAGATAGTACAATTTCGGTCAAGTACGTGTCAACCACGATTTGTAGATTCTTTAGTTGACATACCTTCAAAGCTGCACATAGATATTTCATTTCGAACGCCTCGAAAGTAATAGCATAGAAATTGTCTTCGTACAACCGATTGTTTTATGTTCCAGTTATTATAGTTAGAACGTGAGCTATAACATCTAAACAAAATGCTTCGCGATATTAATAAAAAAGTATACCAACTGTTCGTTATTTTTTCAGGTGTTGCAATTGAATTCTATAAGAGAATAATAGAAGTAAATTCGTCTCACGAAATTGGATTTCGATACCGTTGGCATACTTTACTTACTTTCAATAAGTGTAGATAAAATCTGGTAATAATATCCGCATCGTAATTAAGGGAATTTGTTGTCCTTAAATGGCTGGCTAAATGAATGTAAGATATGTAGGCAGGCGATTGATAGCCATTGTACGAGTTATTGATGACCATACTCAAAGCACCTAAACGATTCTCAAATGATAGATATTGTTGATAAGCAGTGGTTTATTGTCGTTTCTTCTAAAAGACCTATAAACACTCGTAATAGCACCGGTATCCATTGCTCTCATGCGCTTGCGATCTTGCCCACATAGAAAATAACACTATTTTCATCGAGGTGTTTAACTACTGTGTAAACTATTAGTTAAAGATACCTAGTTTAGATGGCTGAAATTCAAATATACATACATAAACAACCTTCTGATAACATAATAGTCCACTTTTCATTGACCTATATTACTAAAGTCATTACTTTAGTATGATAGGTCAATGATATACATTTATGGCACTACGTTTTAGTTAATTAATAAAATAGTAATATTATTAATAATACATGAATGTACTTAGTATAATCGTTTCATTTCAAAGTAAAAAGTCTCATAAGTCGTTTGCATATGGCGGCCAAGACCTCGTGGCCTATGAATTTTTCCATACCTCTGGCAAATCACCTCTTCCGTTACTAGGCAAGCTGTCGCCGAGTGGGGTAAATCGATTCGACTCCGATATAACCGGTTTATAGCGCCCTTAGCACCCTTAACCAAAAAAAATATATATATAAACTCCTTAAATGCTAATATAGTTTATCGTTAACGCCATGCCAAATTTTTGAAGTGAAAACTTCTTTAGCGGCGTTGTGCACTTTTTGGGATGGGTAAAAAATGTTAAAATCGCGTCACGACATGTGACCCTGATCGAAAATTAGTAAGACGGAGCCGAGTTTCTTATATTTAATTTATGTATACATTTAGATATGTTATTACCTAATTTTTATAAAAGCGGCGGTAGCGCAATGGCTAAGGCGTCGGACTTGCGATGAGGTGGTTGCGGGTTGGGACCACTGGGTGTACTACCGACGTGAACCTACTCCTAACACAAACCTACTTTTTATTTTTATCCTAATTATATATATATACATATGTGTGTGTGTGTAAGTATATGCAAATACATTGTGAAGTTATGTTTCACTTCTGACGTGCAGTCCTACGACTGACTGGTTTTTTTTTTGTAGGTAAGTGTTTGTTCAGATTTCAAATGATTTTAAACAATACGATTTAGTGAAATGGGGTTGAAATCGTATTCGTCGCTCAATAGAACTCGAAAGACCATTCTAGAATATGTACATACATGCATGTCTACATACTCGTACATAATACATTCACTCTGGTGTCCCCGAGGGTTAACCAGATGCGTATCAAACACCAACATTTTGAAAACAATAAGTTGGTATCACTCACGTAATAGGGGGTGTGGGGCAAACCTATTGCATCAGCCACTTTGAGAATGAATGATGGAAAAATTGGGAGTAAATTGAAAAGGTAGGTAAGGAGGCAGGATAATGGAAGGCAAGGGATATTGTTTATAGATAGCCGCATATCTGCAACTCAAACTGGCTGTTGCCGGGAAGTTTTTATCGTGGGAGAGCCATGCTTCGGCACGTATGGACCGGCTCGGCCGGACTGATACAACGGCCTCACAGATAAACCGGCAGTGAAGGAATGATTGCTTTGCTTTTCGCCGAGTGAGTGCCCTAACCCTTCCCCTACTCTCACTGTAAAGAGCGGTAACGTACTTGTGACTCTTGAGTTGCAGGTCTGCTCGTTTGCTCGCTATACCATAAAAAAAGTCTGACGTAATCCCACTTCTAATATAAATGTGAAAGTTTGGATGGATGGATGGATGTTTGTTACTCTTTCACGCAAAAACCACTGAACCGATTGCGATAAAACTTGGTATGTAGATAGCTGGAGACCTGGACGCATAGGCTACTTTTTATCTCGATACTCCCACGGGATCGAGACTTACGCGAGTGAAACCGCGGGGCGCTGCTAGTATTTTATAAACACACTTAATGTGTTATTTCCGGCTATGTAAAATATTCTTAAAATATTTTTTTTAATTATAATATCCTAATTACTTAACTATAATTTGTTCTCTAGAAAGTGTAGTAGCAAGGCTGCGTGGAGGTCAGCCGGATGTTAGTTCGTTTAAAAGTCAGTTTTATTATAAAATGTGATTTAATTGTTACACTTACTATTTATGTCAGAGGTGCTGCGGTTTCGTGCTGTGAGACACGATTGCTTTCCGATAGGTCAAAGCCGGTCGTGGCCCTTTGAGTTTGGAGACAATCGATTGATCGGTACATTTCGTTAAACTATTATGTAATAAACATACCTTCTTAGTTCAGGTGTTAACCCACCATAATCTCTTTTTGAACTGTAATTTATATAATTTTCTTGTTACTGTTTTTATGCTAAATGAAATCAAATATTTATTTATTTATTGATTTCTGAAAATCATTTCAGTTTATTATGTATCGTTTATCAAGGCCACCAAAAATGGTCAGTTTTAATTATTAAACTAAAAGATACAAACAAAATGAAGAATTTAAATAAACGGCCAACAATCTCGACCGCTTTTGAACGCACTGTACCACTCATATGCACGAGTTTTTGATAAAGTCGATTCACCGTATGCTATCTGTAACATTCTCAGCGACTCTGAAGATGAAATTCCATTTGCAATGCAAAGTTTGAGACAAATTCTTTGTTCGATGTTTTTATCCATTATAAAAATCGCAAAACGCGCTTGAGATGATCTTACAAAATCGAGTACTGAAAACGAACTAAATGACAGATATTGCTCAAATTTCGCACCAATATAGAAAACAGTTGTGCCAACTTAACCACAAAAAAGAATTATTTGGATTGAATTTTGAATTAGAATTAAATTTTCAACTCCTGATACTTTTTTGACAGAATGTAAATACATTTACAAAAACGGTAGTGCTACCTGACTGTTTTTATACTGCTGCCGTCAACAATATACTTAGGCCCCGGAAACTACCACACCATCTACTGTCAGGCTTTGTTTGCAGAACTATAATGGTTTTCACTTAAATAAATTGGTAACATTGGCAAATATGTATGCCACACATGATGTTTAGTATCCGGTATGTGTACCCACACTCTCAATACTAATGAAGTCTCTAGGGTGATGCCGTGATTAATCTCTTTACCGAGTTCTAGCTGGTAGCCCTATTTACAGCAGTAATATACTTCGTTAACAGTGCTCGTTAACCGTATCTTCTGTAAGAGTAGGGAAGGTCCTTTATCGGGTTGTAATTCGACAAGTAATCTCCTGTTAAATATGGACAGACGTAGTCGTGACATTCAAGTTCAGACATCTGAATTAATCAGTTCACTAAACGCACATTATAATGTATATCTTTAGAACTGCCAGTACTCAGCGCAATTATTTATCATAATCATGGGTACGAGTTCTGCTATCTGTCACGAGGTAAGGTGTTATACATGTGCGCGGCATAATTTTCTAATTAGCACGTATGCTAATTGCTGATTAATGATCGGAAATGTGATAAGAAACCTTTTTATTAAAATTCATTCGCAACATGTTGATTGATAGTTGGTTTAAAGGTTTCGCAACTTGTATGACAACCAAATAGGGGCTTAATCATGGTGATATTTAGATGGTATGATGTCTAGGTGTTCATAGTTGCCGACATTAGCAACGTCGCTTTGCTCTAATTCATTCAATCGTGACCAAAATCAGTCCAAAACCAAAAAAGTCAGGTTAAAAAATAAGTTAGCTATTTTATATTTAAGTACGTGTTACGTTTCAGTTGGAAGCTGACCCATTCAATGCTTCTCAAAAAGTAGTCGGAATCCACGACGTAAGAAATACGAAATGCTTTTTTACGAGAACTATATATATTCTCAGCAATAGATATCACGCAATTTCAGCATCAGAAGAAGGAACTCCATGACTAACTATTATGGCTGTAGTCGTAATATTACTTCAAGCTTTATATTCTACGCTTCCTCATCTCTTCTTCACCTCAAAACTTTACCCACCAGGATTTACATAAAAAGAACTTAGAATCTGCAAAGCCTTCAAATATCTGAATAATTTTTAGTGCTCTATAATACATTAACCTATTGCGTAATTAAGTTACCCTACGATAAAACTCAAGCACAATTGAAACCTATGGGTAATTTGTGAATATAAGTACTTTATTGCAACCTTTTTGAGTTGCCAAGCCTAACTCCCCTTCCATAGAGCGCTGTTGACCATTCTCACGTCATCTCATTACGCTACTAGAGCCTATAGGAAGGCCTAATACCTCCGGTAACCTCACTCACTACAGCAATGAAACGTTGCTTCACTGCCGGTTTTCTGTGAGGCCGTGGTATCACTCCGGTCGAGCCGCCCCATACGTGTCGAAGCATGGCTCTCTCACGATGTAAATATTAAATTGATTTACACGACTTTTTTCCACAGTTACAAGTCAAGCTAAAAGAAGATTGTTAAAAATGAGATAGAGTGACATTCGAATCAATTTAGAATACTATACAACATTATTTGGTTCACTATCTTTTGAATGATGTAAGTACCTTCCCAGTTGTAAAGCTGTAAGTCAATTTCTAATTTCGCTGCCTCGCATATTTTTTTATTTCAAGCCTTTCATCCATCGATGGATGTATTTTGAGTTATTTTTTGCGTGAAAAGTTTTAATATCGTAACCGAATATCAGTAATCAATTCGAAATCCTGTTAAGTTATGCAAAATATTTTATAACGAAATGATTTCTAGAGAGGCTTTTTGTGACATTCAGATGAAGTTACATTATTGCTGTAATCTATCATACAACAAATTATGCATTTCTTGGAAGTGCGTTTTCTAATTCTTGCTCTATATATATTTTTTTTTTTAAGGCTCGCTTTTTGGTTGTTTCCTGTATTCTCATAACCCCAATGTTTGTTTTATATAATTCTATCTATAAATAGGCTAAGATAAAACAGTTAAGAAGCATTTTGTGCTGTTTGTTAACATATTTTTTTTTTTATTATTTAACTAGTTAGAGTAGTAGATAGGTAAAGACAAAATAGTTTAGTACCTTTTTCTCCCCTGTTTGTTAAACGAACGTTTTGTTTTTTTTATTCATTTGTTTAATACCTATTTACGAGATTAAAATTTGATCATATATATCATATTATATTAGACCGTCTTCTTAATAACTGCATTCGATATATTTTTAATCTTCGTAATTATGACCATATTTCCACTTTTCGTTCTCAGCTCAGATGGTTGCCTATTCGTCACCGCAACACATTCACTACCCAATTCACTGTCCTCAATTCCCCATCACCCCCTACTTATTTAGCAACACACTTCCAACTATTGTGTAAGAACTATGACAGAAACGATCGTCATGTAACCTACTTCTACTTTGTCCTTTGAATGCCTTAGGCATTAAATCCGAAAATGCATCAAATATGCATAAAGTTTAAAATAATAAAAAAATACGAGTTAGTTATCAATAAAAAGAAATCCGTAGGTGAAACATGCGAATGTATATAGTTATGTTCTTTTCAATGGTTATTTTAAACACGTTTCATCTAAAACATTTACTAATTAATCAGTGTGCCCATATAATTTGGTTGAATTCTACGCCACCCACAGTTAACAGGAACAAAACAATGATTAAACATAACATAATTACCGTAAAGTCATTAACGCCATTATGAATAATATTAAAGTAAGCTGTTTATTACCCAGCTTTACCGAAAGCTTAATGTCTGGTTGCTTACGTAAACACGTATATTGATTATTATATTAATATTGACTCCATGGTGCAATTTTACAATAGTAGTCGATCACTGGTCGTGGGTATCTGGTATTCGAAGTTCATGTCGTTATTAGAAAAAGTCAACTCCAACAACAAGTAGTGGTGGACAAAAACTAGTAACATCGTCTAACCTAATTTAAAGATATTAAATTAACTATTTAATAACGAAATTAAATTTAGCCCAACTGCTAGCCAATGCTGAAAGTAAAGGCTAGCTATTAAACATTTAAAATCATAATTAACCTTAGTCTATTATTTCAAATAACAACTACAGTGCAATCAGCTTATTTTAACAATCAGTACATATTTCACAATATAAGCAAGGCGATAATAATATATATGAGAGTAATAATAAACATTACAGAAAGACGATAAATACTTGTGCAAATAGGCAAGTAATTTTCGGAAACAAATTTTGCACGCCTCTATCATGCTAGCTGCCTAACTAATACTTATTCCATAGACTTATGATTATTCCTCCGATTATTCACGTCTATGGTAATAAACAAGGGGTCAAATTAGTTAATAACTTTATTAACTCTACGTTATATTGTAACTTTAATTATGTTACCTATGCCTAAGAATTACAATTGGTAATACCTACCTAAATAGTGTGAAAATTATAAATCTATTATATTCAAAGTTAGGCTTACACAGACCAAATAAACTGTTTAATTCCATTTATTTTTACTTTTTAACATCATCATCATCATCTTGGTACTATCTTTCTGACTTTATCAATTTTATGGTGTGTGTGTCATCTTGACACTCACTACCTTTTCAAACATGTCATTTTATGTAGTTCATTCATCAATTCTATTAGCTTTTCTTTATTTTTAAAGACTTCCACATCCATACCTTAACTTTTCAGATATTTGCATTTTCACTAATTGCTAGTTTTGTACTTGCTACCCTGACTCTCAGAATGGTCTCTGTAGTGACTGAAATACTATTGCGACGGGCGTAAAACAAATAATTAATGTGTCAGGAAACCCTTTGCTATAAGAATATTTTAGAATAATCAAAGTATTGTGCACGGACACACTGTACTTGGGGAATTTGAATGGAACGTAATAAACTAAAACTAGAGGCAAACCGATCGATTTGAACTTACAAACTTACTTTACAAGTCAATAAAAGCTGTAACTTATTACCCATAATTCTATATTTGTCAAGGAGTTGTTTTAGTAAAGGAATTGCCTTAGAATCAGATAATTGTTGTTACCTACAAATTTAAGCAAATATAGGCTGTGATTTTCATATTTCTCTTTTTATTGATGGAAACAAAAAGAATCGTAGGGATTTGTTCAGCAAGTTTCTGAAAGATTAATTTTACTTAAGGTTGGCAGTAAAATGTTCTGAATATATTCCAATTTGCTGAGTATGACTGGTGGTCATTAAAATAGGTTAAAAAAATGTGCTTTCTAATATTTCTGACTATTTTGATTTACGGAGATGGATTCAGGTCGATTCTAATTCTGCTCAAAATGTCACTATGCTCTAGTGCTATATCTCTGCTTTTTTTGTAGGATCGCTATACCTATATAAAAGGGCATAGGGTTGACAACGTGTGAGAAAAACCATTGATGGTTTAAGTGTTCTAAATGGTGCATCCACACCACAGTAACTTCTTGTGGAGTAACGTTTCCAAGGGTTAATGAGCAACAGCCAATAACAAAAAGTTACTTGTTAATATATTGCCGTGTTAAGTAATGTTGCCTAACTTTAGAAAACAGTCAACATTTGGTAACAATCGACAACTGCAACAGTACAACTCGTTGTTGCCATAAGTTATGTGTTGTTAATTTTTGTTATGTTTGTATGAACGCAATGAAAAACATTTAACAAATAGACCTAGTGATCGCAAAAATTAAAGAATGTCATCTAAGGTTATCTTGTCATATTATGTTCCTCCAAAAAAATTAACTGCAAAGTGGATGCACCTATGAGCAACTACTAACAATATGACGGGTGTTGTGTTTGTTTACCGAGGTTATAGAATATATATAGATGAGAAATCTATTATATTTTTGTATTTTGCATTCTATGCAGTGAGTATAGTTTTCAGACATATATTTAGGTATTTAAAAAGATTATCGTTGCTATATTTACACGTATTACATCTAGACTCACTCACACTCCTTAAGTGTCAAGATAATCTCAACACAGGTGACTGAACTCACCAGCAGTTAGTTGGCTATGGAGTTGAGATACTTTTCTTACGTAGTACAGTAGTATACTACAGTGCCCAATATCGTGGAATGCTGCGTTGCAGCCGTTAGCTCCTTAAAATGGTATATTTTGATTTCTAAAGTGTCTCTTTGAGAAATTAAGGATAAAGTTTATTGCAGGTATGGCAAAATGTCGCTAGAAAAAATGTCTGACAAGGATTCTTAAGAAAGTATTTTTTTCTGGTGAAAAAACACGCTCAATATCTTAAGTACACATAAGAAATTAAATTTTCCTATCCATGCTTCAATTTCTATAAAACTAAGGTTTCTATCATCGATACATCTCTGACAGTTTGATCGATACCTAATCGATCAAACTAAAACACGGAAGGCGGAAAAAGGGATATGGTAATTCAACTTCGGAAGTAAATTTCAGTTGATTAAAAGATTGTAAGAAAATTTTAAGGTTACTTAGAGGTTGAACCTTCGAGGAATCCGAATCATTTAAATGTTAATAGCGCCAAGGCGTATATTATACGAGTATGCTGTAACATTAAGCGATTTTATAAGCTTTCGTATTGAGGTGTGACTTTTTGGTATCGTATCAGCTCAATTGAGCCATTTAATAGTTAAAACAAATTAAATCAGTAAATACAATAAAATTATCAAGAGGAAACACTTTCAAATATTAATACAAAATGTTGGGTATGAAGTTTCTAAATCAAGAAGTATAACAAATTATTTACTAATTCCAAAATGAATTTTTCGCGCTTTATAAGGCATGAACCTTTTAAAGCGCAAATAAGCCATAAAAAATTACATAAGTTACGGACATATTAAAATGGCAAATATTTTTGCTTTATAAACCTATTACGGCTCTGTGTTATAATGAAACAATGTTGATAGACGTAGACGCCCGTTAGCACGGATGAATATAGCTCTCAAGAGCACGTGAAAAATGTACACCACTTTGTAGTTACTAGATATTATTGAAAATAGACTGATTCCCATGGGTCTCGTAACTCAAGCAGGTATTCTTGTCAATAACAGGTAATTTATTGTAAACTCCTATATTAAAATAACAATTTTTAAATAACAAGTAGGACATCATGGAGTACCCCGGGAGCGTTGCCATTGTCATAAAAATGATTATTGAAAATTGTACAACCTACTCCATTGCTTGTAACGTTAGTTTATTGTGTTGACTAATGCCATAAAAACATTTTGAGTTATCCACACAAGACCGTACTCCCATCTCAAAGGCCGGCAACGCACTTGTACTGCACTTGCACTCTTGAGTTGCAGGTCGTGTCCATAGGTGACGGTAGTCACTTATCATCAGGTGGACCGCCTTCTTGTTTGCCCCCCATAATATAAAAAAAACACAAACAATGCATATCCGAACAACCTTTCTTGTATCCAATAAAAGTAACTTAATATTCATTGGTTTTATTGGTCTACTATCCAGAACTCATACATTAATTAAACTGCGTTGCACTACAAAATCTAATTGTAAATATAAGAGCCAAATGACCTTGTACGGAGAAATTCTTGGCCTATATCACCACTATTAATCTTTTACTACCGAAACTCTAGAATTACACTTTAAGATAAAAGCATAATTCATTTCATCATCGTGTCGTGATCCTGACATTACATTAATAGCTGCCATAGTTCACACAGACCTCATTTGAGTCATTTCCCACGAAATGACAAAACACATGACACTGTTTATTTGCACATTAGCTGTATTGTGTGTAAATAGAAATGTATCTGATGTTATCACGTGGTCGAAACGACCTACCCGTTGTTTTACCGTTCATGGATTTATTGTATTCAAATATGCAGACGCCTTTGCCGGGTCCATTCACTAAATATTTTGGTGTGCATTGTGTTGGTGTAATTTTGGGCCAGATTTTTGATAGCACATGAATTATGAGTGGTGTCTCTCTCTTCCGTTTGTTTTATAGCTTCGTTTGTTGAAGTCTCTGTTCCGTGTAATTTAATGTTCGATTTAAGTAGATTACACATACAATATTTTTTTGTGATAACGTAGTAAGTAAGGGATGATGGTTAATAAATGTCAAGATTTATTATTCATTTTGAGGTATTTTCTTATTCTGAACTTCAACCGGGTAATGTAACTTTTAGGATTTATAAGGCCCTTTTAGTAGGAGTTAAAACTTGTAATATATTACAAGAACATTTAAAATATTGCGGTAGACGTCGCCTTCATCCTTTAGACACGTTCATATTACTATATCTACATAGGATGCTTTACTGTACTTCTACAGTATTCGTGTGGGTCGCTCCCGATACATGCCGTTACAGTATTGAAATTATCAAGGGCTCATATCCCCCATATAGCCTTCCCAATAGAACTTTCTAATATATTCTTGGTTAATTCATTTGTGCAATGGACGGAAGTCATAAACGTTGGTAGGTAAGCTGCTACTCGAAAATTTGCCAATACTGAGGTCTTCGCAGAACTTTGTATTATCATAGATCAAGCCTGACCCATATTACGACTGAGTCGGGATGTGAGAATATTAGTTGACCAGTGGCGGAAGTCAAGAGTTATGTCTATGACAAATGAATAATTGAATAAATGAATATTTTAAT
Organism: Euplagia quadripunctaria; assembly: GCA_963859945.1. Classification (NCBI taxonomy): domain Eukaryota; kingdom Metazoa; phylum Arthropoda; class Insecta; order Lepidoptera; family Erebidae; genus Euplagia; species Euplagia quadripunctaria. The sequence goes on along the minus strand of OY982564.1, from coordinate 7,976,378 downwards.
GTTGTTTGACGGTTTGACGGATTTTGAAAAGATGTTATGTGATGTAACATATTTGAATTTCTAATTCTTAAACTCACTGTAGAAGTCGTTAGCTCATACTATTTAATAAAGTTGAAATAAAACAGGTAATTTTATTCATACAAATTTAAGTTTTTACATCAATCAATTATTTTGCAAAGTAAAAATGCTTAACAACCTATATGACGAACGTTTTCAAATTTCACTGAAGTTGGCATGTAATTACAATTCTTATGCACCCAGTTTTATGCAGTGACAATTTTGAGTGTTATTTAATAAAGAGTCCGTGTTGAATAATAAAATAAAACTTTTATATATATTAGTATATAGTACTTACATAAGAAGTAAAAGTAGTGTTCGAAAACGAAATTAATCAAAAACATGTTCGTTAAAGTTTCTCCAAAAAAGGTTGCTACACTTTTTTATAAATTAATACAGACATAAAAAGTTGCAAGTGTCCTTACGTCACAGTTCACGTACAAAAAATGCGATTGAGTGATTGGTATTACGTCATCAAGGTGAACTGGAAATGCGGGCCGCCATTTTCGAGCGACTCAAACCTTTGTTAAACATTTCTCCGAAATGTGTGAAGGACTAGTTTAGTTCGGTTTGTTTTTGTTTGAAATAAGTATTCGTATAGAATGAGAATATTACATATCATTATAATTGTCTAAGGACACTAATTTTGTTTTGATTACTAAGCAGTTAAATGATCGATAAATTACTAAGTAAATGTAAAAGGGAAGAGTTTCACTCTCGTAAAATTCAAAAGAAATCACTGATTGGTGATATATAATACTTTATTATAGACAAATATTTTTGTAGAATATTGTATTTACGTATCACCAACGACTACGCCAGCGCACGCAGATGAATCAGTTCGGCTTTCTCCGCCGACTTACCTGGCAAAAATCATTATTTAAGGCTAACTGAGAGGTGTGGCTTAAAGCTAGATAGCCTTTACTATTCCCCATGAATCTGCCTACCATATACAAAAAGAATTTTTCAAATACGTCTGGAAGTGCCAGAGATTAGCGCGTTTAAAAAAACAACCAATCAAACAAAAGAACTATACCGCTTTAGGTACTAAGACGCTTTTGAAAACCTCAACGTCGGAGTACATCTGCATTCACGGAAATACGGAAAGCTGTATAACATCAATTTACACTTTTTTTTGTGCGTGTGGAAACCTCCTTGGGCCGTCACCCCACCGGGGTTTTCTGTGGGGTGGTGTATCGGAATCGAACCGACTAAAACCACGCGGTGTGCCATACTGCGCCTTAAATAGGAGGGATGCGGGAACAGCTTTTATTAAGACATCCGGACCCCCCTAGCGCCTGCCCGCAAAAGCGTAGGCATCTTGGCTCTGCCACTATTCTATACGTAAAGTTAATATTCTAACTAATCTCAGGAAGTTAACTAGGTATTATAAAAGACCCAGATTAAAATATTTAATATATTTTTCAAGTGTTATAATTGTTATGTTTAATCAGCGAACCAAGCACTTAAAGTCTAGAAGTAAATAATAAATTTGACAGTAGTAAGTTTCTACAGAACTTACAAATGAACTGCTATGTACCTACGTAAATGTGAAAAAAAAAACAGAAAGATACCTATTTAAGTATGAGAATAAATGTAATATTTACCATTAACAAACATACTTGACCACTTACTAATTAATATTTACAAAATATGTAATTAATATTTTTTCATAGGCTTAGTGTTGTCCGGTATGCGCTTGTATCCTTGACTAGGCGGTAACGGAAACTTAAAATCGTCACGCAACGTTTACCTTGAAGGATTACAAAATAATATATTTATGTACATAATTATTGACTGTAGACTTGAAAAGCTTTTACATGGAGGTTTCGTAGGTTTCCATTAGTAAAACAATACTGGCTTTTTAGCGTCTCTTTAAAAGCATGAACACAGCAAACAATCATATAATATCATTTTTTTTATAATCGATACTGGCTCAAGATAACTTTGAATTTAGAACCGAAACGAATGAATAAATAAATAAATTTTATTGTTTTATTTTAATAACTTCCCTCTAATTTTACACTTAAACGATATACCTATTATTGAAGTAAAGACAATTATTTGGAATTATTATTTAAAAAAACTTAAAACTTCTAAATATTTAACCTACATTGCTGTTGAATAGACGTGCAAACTATAAATACACAACAATTTAATTAAAATACCCGTTATTTCAAACACCACCACTAATACTAGACATGGCCCGGTAATCGAACTTCGACCATAATTAACTAACATTGTTGAACGTTTATTTTATTTCATTGATCAGGAAAGTTGAACTGTCATTGTAGATGTGTAGATTTTTGTACCGTTTTCATATAAATTTTAAGTCATTGTGTGTGTTATAAAATAATGAAATGAAAGGTATTAATTTTTTTTCCACAAATGCAACTATAATTCAATTATATTACATAACAATAAATATTTACAATAATTGTTTCCATAATGTTTATAAATTATAGGTTTCTGCACTTCTTCGACATATGGACTTTAACTATTTAAAATTTTACATGCATCCGTTCGCGAAATGTGCTTAAATAGGGGTACAAATTGTTGGGGAATTATCGTCACGTTTTAATATACAGATAATGAGCTTTCTGTAATTCTGGTTACTGCAAGTAGTGGATATGAAAGTGCTGTGAAATGATCTAAAAATACACACTCATGATTAAAAATAATTGATCGCGATTCTACAACCACTTACTCAATGGAAAGTAGCCTTCGCCATAAAATAGTTAGCTTCTCGTTATCAAGACTAATTACATCTCGTCTCTAATGTAGTTCAGCAGCTAGCCTCAGCCTATCTCGAATGTAGCTCCAATTTAAGGAATTTGATCTATCAAAACTTCCAAAATCCAATGTAAAATAAAAATTTAATAGAAAACATTAATTATAAATAAGAATATAATTTAGTTTTTAACCGACTTCAAAAAATGGAGAAGATTCTATGTATTTTTTTTGCATGTTCGCCGCCATTTCCGTCATCCATGGACCGGTTTCACAAAATATTTTTTTGTTTGAAAGGGTATGCTCCCTTGATGATCCCGTTGTCACCAAGTCTGGATCTGATGATGGTATTTGAGGGACAACGAAGGAAACCCTAAGAAATGGAAGGACAAAAATGTAGTGTTTGTGATTTTTCTTGAAGTTAAGCAACATTGACATTTAGATTGATAAATGTTATTGTTATTAAACGACTTAAGAAAAGGAGGCAGTTCTACGTTCGGCTATTTGTATCTATTTTATGGATTATTCAATCAAATGCAGCAAGTCAAGCTAAAAATCTTACCACCTTATTTAAATAAAGTATCAGACTTATTAAACTAACGTTCATATAATGTAACGAACTGCGGTTCGGTATTTTACATTACAGTAAGTAATATTGTAAATTCCATATCTACTCAGTACGTACGTGACCTTATACTAAAAATGGAAAAATAAACACACAACAACAACACACAAAAAAGCAACCGACTTCAGAAATCACTGGGCACTGAAAAGTGAAAAATAATCGATTTCAAACTTAACTAAAAAGACTACAATACATGTGATACTTTTAAAATAAAAGGTAACATTATAAACGCACTACGTCTACTTGTCTGTTTGAAGTCGGTGCCAAGCTAAATGGGTACTTGATAGATAGGCCAGGTCCACCGCTGCGGCACATATGTAAGTACTAGTAAGTTTATCGGTTGGACTTTAATAATTCACATAATATTCAGATATTACATTAGAATTACCTATACTCCGTTGCTCATTCTTCTTCTTCTGCTGTGTCTTTGCCATTTTATTTGGGGTCGGCCCTCCTCGTTCCAAAGTGCCAAGAAAGTCTGTCTTGGGTTGTCTGGTCGTTGATCTGAGCCCGTTCAAGATCTTTGGAAAAGGTTGTCCACCACGTGGCTTGCGGACGTCCTCTGCCCTTCTTCTTTTCGGGGATAGCTAGGGCTTGCTTTACAACGTCTTCGTCCTCGTCATCCCAAAGCATATGACGCAATAGTGGACTCCGATTATTCAAATATAGGATCAGTTTGAAACACAATAATTTTCTGTTTTATTCTTATTCTAATTCAATCCAGCTATTCTTTACAGTAAAAACTACGGAAATAATGATTTAAGTCAAGGTAATTTACCATTCTGAACTAAAACTGGTAAAAGTTTTAACTTCATATAACTCAACCTTGACTAAGTGAAGTAATTTATCTGACAAACTATAGTTCCTTATAAAATTGGACTGTAATGGCTCCTTATGATTTATGAGTTCATTACTGTCATAAAAACCTGAATTTATAAGAGCTAAGTTAATAAATCAGATAAATGACAATTGTAAACCGATATTGTAAAGCTAGCTGTGAATATTTACTTCTTATTTGGACAAACTGAGAGACAAACACATTGCAAAGACTCAACTGGAGTATCGAAGAAGAATTTGTGTAAGAAATTTATTTTGCATAGCATGAAGTCAATTTTGTACAAGTAATTTTTTGCAAACGTAGTATTTAGTCTGTTTAAAACAGACGCGATATCTGAACTAAATGCATAATTTCCAATCACTGGATTGTAACTGTTGAAAACTAAAAATCTTTATAAATTTTAATTTCTAACTTTTGAGGTGCCTGTTAGTGATCGTGTAACTACATAGGCTGCACTAAAAGTATCGGGAATGGAATATTTTCACTATTCCTATCATATTAAAATCTTTTTAATTGAAAACTCCTTGGTTTTAAAAATCGAATACCATTTATTTATTTAAAAAAGATTCTCTGTCTTCTCACAAGTTCTTCTCAAACTTGTTTAGTCTTTTAGAAAATAGAATTGGCTTGAGAAAATTCAAGTCACAATTTATCGCTGGTTTTGCTGAATTTCAACGTGGACGTGTCAAGCTCAGTGATGATCCCCGTCAAGGTCGTCCAAAAACTGCAGTCACCCAAGAAAACATTGATGCTGTGCGTAAGCTGATTGAGGAAGATCGACATGTGACATACCGCGAAATTCAGGCAAATTTGGACATTGGCATGAGTTAAATACAAATAATCTTGCATGAACAATTAGGTGTAAAAAAGTTGTTTTCCCGATGGATACCGCATTTGCTCTGTAAAGAGCAAAAAGCGGCTCGCGTTACTTGGTGCGTCAGAACTCTCGAAAGATTCCACGCAGGATCCTCAAATGCTATATACAACATTGTATCAGGTGACGAATCCTGGATATACGCGTACGAACCCGAAACAAAAAACCAGCCACGAGTTTGGGTGTTCGAAAATGAGTTAAAGCCAACTAAAATTGTTCGTTCACGGAGTGTTGCAAAAAAATGGTGGCCACGTTTGTCTCCAAAACCGGCCATGTTGCGACTATTCCTCTTGAGGGACAAAGAACGGTTAATGCAGAATGGTATGCTAGCATTTGTTTGCCACAGGTCGTTTCCGAACTCCGTAAAGAGAACTGCAACCGCCGCATCATCCTCCATCACGACAATGCGAGTTCTCACACCGCGCAGAGAACAAAAGAGTTTTTAGAGCAAGAAAACATAGAATTATTAGACCATCCGCCGTACAGTCCCGACCTAAGTCCTAATGATTTCTATACTTTCCCTAATATAAAGAATAAATTGCGTGGTCAGAGATTTTCATCACCTGAAGAAGCTGTAGACGCCTACAAAACGGCCATTTTGGAGACCCCAACTTCCGAATGGAATGGTTGCTTCAATGATTGGTTCCATCATATGGAAAAATGTGTCAAATTTCGCGGAGAATACTTCGAAAAGCAATAAATACATTTTTAAATAGTCATGTTGTGTCACTTCCTTGATTCCCGAAATTTTCAGTGAAGCCCTCGTATTTAATGACTATACCGATTAAGGTCATTAGTAATGAAATAATTTTTCTTTTGAATCGATTGTAGAATTTTTATTTTATAGCATCAGGCCAAAATTATATTTATAAAACAGAAGCTCACAGCTAACGTCTTCAAATACTTTGAAAATTCTTGACAATGTGAAAATATTCCCTGTGAGTCTAGTAGTTTGAGAAATTGCAAGGAGGAGCGTTTATAAAGTTACACACAACCATTAATTCATGGGCTCAGCTCTTAAGACTTTATAATTTTTGCTTTTTATTTTGTTTCTTGGATGTTTTGGCAAAAAAAAATCCTTAAACAAGGAATGCCGCGATTTACAAATATTATTTGTGAATATGGATATATTTGCAAAGCAATTGAAAAAATAAAGAGCCGAGGAGTATTAGGGCAATAACTAAAGTTTTCAAAATCTCCTAGCACACCAATCGCCAATGTGGTATACATAACCACATTGACGATTATTACTCAAACAAAATAAGAAGTTGAGAGTTTGTTAAAATATCCAGATAGCATAATCTGTTAAGATACGTAGTGTGTCCAAAAAGTATCCGATGTGAGTTTATATCTCCCCGTTGGTGATTCGTCATTCTTCATTATCCGTGGCATCCTTCGAAGTAGTCCCCATTTGATTTAACCACACGCTCCCAGTGGTGCTTCCACATCTTAAGGAAGTCTTAGAACGCAGATTTTGGAATGGCCTTCAGCTCGCGCCTCGCGAAGATCGGCCAGAACGAGGGTCATTGTCAACAGAAGTGCGGCCTTTTTTCAACCGCCTGTACCACTCCTTTATCTGTGTTATGCCCATACTTTCTTCCATAAAGGCCTTCTGGATCATTTCAATCATCTCCGTACAACTCTTGCAGGTTGATGCAGAAGCAAAACTTGATGCAAATTCGTTGATCGGTTCTTTCTGTCATTTTTAACAGTAAACAAATGCATTCAGGGACTTCGTCAGGGACTTTCGGTTACGCTCATTTCCCGCAAAGGCTGCTTGAGCGCTCTTTTCGGCTCAGTCTTGAATATTTAAACGCATTTATACCTAATAGCTTGACGTTTTTAACCCTTTCCATGTATAAGTAACTTGCAGACTATTCCATAATCAAGTTAGCTGACTTTAGAGAATTTTAATAATCAATTTACATATTTAAAGCAATGAAGTGTATTTTTTTAATAACTTTTTTTTTAGTTTTATCATAAATAACATTAGTTGTATTTTAGTTAGTAAATTTATACATTTTATTAGAAATGTTAAAACTTAACAACAATAGGTTATTTTACATTAAGCACAAAAACAGGTCTAAATACTACAACTTGTATTATCTAATCATTTTCATAGGCTACTGGCATAACATGACAGGCAAGAATGTCCAATTACATAACATTATTTAACTAAATGTTCCGCATTGTGTTTATGGTATTTCTCAAGTTGTGTAACTAATTTATTTTAATACGTGTAACAATATAAACTAGTATACAGTACACCTGACGATAAAAGGTGATATTACGTTTATTTCGTTTATATTTTTTAAATTTGCATGCTTTTTTAAAGAACACAATGTACTCGGCTTCATACTTAATGTAACATCTTTTCTATTTACTTATCTTCATTCTATGCAAATAAATGATTTGATTTGATCCCTGATAAAATTCTGTGACTTTTTAACACGCCTTTATTCGCTTTACTTACTTTACTCCACAACCCTACTTGGCGATATCGAAGTTCTGTAGTTCCGTAACGAATACCACAGATGGTCGTTTGGCATCTGGGACGAACGGCTTAACGTGCTCTCCGAGGCACGGAGGGGTCTCAATGTGTTAAGAATGGTCACCCTTGTAATGTGCTCACCTACTCAGTTACCACTTATCCACGAAGGTTCATCGCTTCATTTGTAACTATGTCAAATAAACCTTGGAACTCAATTTTAACCTACTTCTAACAGTCGTATCGAAATGAAACTTTGTATTTATATGTAGATGACAATACTATAATTTAGCATCTTGGAGCTGATTTGATGATGATGTCAGGAGGTGGATAGTGGAACTCTTCAGTGGCTACTAGTAAACGCCTCGAGTTTGGGCTCAAATGATTCGTTTTGACGAGCCCAACAGATTGGACTTGTAACGATGGTGGATGGTGGTCTGATGATGATTGGCGCAATGGTTTAAATGGTCGCCTCGCCACTACGCTGCGACGAGTGTTGTAGGTTTAAATAGCAAAAAAAAATGTGTGGTCTACAATTAGTTCTCCAGAGTGTGGGTGTTCTTTGTGTTGAAAACTAGTCTTTAAAGGTTTAGGTAAATTTGCGGCGAAAGAAAACGGCCATGATGCTTCCAAGAACCAAGGGATTTTATTAGTCTTACCACAAACCATAGATAATGAAAATGACGCATGCTGCGTTAAGTTATATTTTAATGTATCGAACACTTTGTGCCCGTTGTTTAAATGTTTGTAAACCCCCGCGACACAGGAATATTATTGTCTTATTTCTTTAATTTTACTTTGTAATTCGGTTTGCCATAAAAGCGTATTTTTTAGTTGTACCAAACTATGATTTACATAACACTAAAGGACCGTCTGCTGGTTGTAAGCAAGTGTTATAATATATATATACGTCAAAAGATGTTATTTCATACAAGTTTCTACAGAACGCAAGATTTTGAAGTTTAATTACTGGTACTATTATGTATTCTGTGGTTTAATAAAGAAAAACTGATTTTACTATACTAGATACTGTATTGCGGATGAGTTAAATGTTTTATAGTGGCGTAATTTCCTTTTAAAAAATAAATAAAGTAAACTGTTGCCAGGAAATATAGTATATGAAACTACCTTGAAAATAATGTCCGGTCTAATTAAATCGTTTTGTACAAAAAAAACCAAAATAGTTATCAAATAAAAAAAAAATAAAAATGATATATGAAGGCAACATATTTTATATAACGTTTGATGTGTACAATAAGGTGTGATTATGTTGATTATTTCAGTTCATTGAAATTGAAATAAAATCATTAAATATTAAATTTGATTTCTTTCTTTTTAAAACAACCGATCGACTGACCGAGTATAGCGAAAAATATTTTTTTATCTATAATCATTGTGCCATTAAAGCAATTAGTTTTTATGGCCTGACCAGGAAAATAAAAGACCTGGTATAGGGGCGCTTCAATTGCGTTTTTATTGCAACACTAAGTGTAATCATACCCATGTGAATTGGCAACCTTTTAGAATCTATGATACCACAGACAGATATACACATACACAGATACACATGTACTACTTATAACACCCTTCTTCTTGCGTCGAGCGTTAAAAATAGTATGCATGGTAGGACAACACCTTATAAATTAATACTATGGTGAATAATTGGAAATTCAAACAAGAACATTTTTGGTTTTGAACTTATTCAACGAAGTGTTATTTTTTATAAACTTACATATGTACAAGTATAATTATGTTTAAGCCATGAAAGCTTATATAATTGTTTCATTTGAAAATGTAAACTTTTAATTTATTTCAACATTTTCACCTTCTTCAATGCACATTTCTACAATGCACAAATTGTGGCATGTGCCGTTGGATTAAAAAAATATCAGGCTCATTGTCACTGTTATTACTTGGTAAATCACTTTCACTGCCACCAAAATTAATAGTACCTACTCCTACTAATAATAACTCGACACATCTCACACACGGCCGTCTGATCCCAAACTAGGCAGACTATATTTCTTACGGTTTCCATTTCAACCATAGGATAAGTCCTATGGTTTATATTAAGATATAATAGGTAATTTTCTTCCTCTTTTGTGTGTTCGTAGAAGGTATCATGATTTAATAAAATTTTCCTACGAAATAAGAATAACATTCAATATAATCATGGTGGGAGAGCCATGTTTCGGCACGTATGGGCGGGCTCAACCGGAGTGATACCACGGCCTCACAGAAAACCGGCAGTGAAGCAATGATTGCATTGCTTTTCGCCGAACGAGTGAGGTTACCGGAGGCCCTAACCCTTCCCTCTTCCCCCTCTCACCCTCTTCCCCTTTTTCCCCCTTTCCGTCCCTTACCCTACTCCCACCAATTCTATTCATTCCGAACACTCGAAGAAACTGCTGCACACGGAATAAACGGCAGGATAATGTACGGAGTTACGATCTACTAGCCGGGTCCAGTGTGGACGCTGGTTTGTGTACTGTCATGCATCAAAGTCACGTGTTACGAGCCGATCCATCGGAAGTCGGTCTTTTCAAAGGATGTTCAGTATTGTTACGTCCACACTTGCATTTATGACACGCGTTGAAGTACGCCAGATGACACAGATACAGACACGGGATAAGGAGTGGATCACGTCGTGAAAATTTTTATACTTCCGTCTTATTTCTTGAAATCTTTAATTTCTTAGCAACGCATTTCCACCATATATATTCTGAAAAACTTAGTTTGCCACCATCGCCTGCGTCTTTTTTCTTTCTTTTTTTAGCACAAAGCAATGTAATAAAGGCTGCACTAGCACAGGCCAAATGTAAATTTACTTCCGCTATTTCTTCGGCAGAAGACGACAAAGCTGCCTGGTAGTCGGAGGTTAAATGAAACCACCGATCGACTCCTGTAGTGATGCCATGCCAAGCCACTCTGCAGGGTTTGACACCTTGCGTCTACACAACATTTCATCGTTATGTGGTTTATGACCGTGTCAGCACAACCTAGACCGTCCAAATTTAGCGTAACATGTCCTACTGCGATGCCACGCAGTCCGGTCCGTCCTCATGTTACAAGTTTGGCCCCGACTTAATATTTGCCTCAACCGATCTTGTACAAATTTTAGGAAGGGAATATTATCGAGACCAACATTCTTTAATGCAAACTTTCCTTTTACTATACCCTAACAACTTAATAACATTCAATAATAAAAAACACATGATGTACATGTAATAGTTTTTTTTTAAATAAAATGTGTATTAACAATTATACTTGGGACTTGTAACACTCTACAAAACCGTTACAAGACCAATGTACTTATGATAAAGCTCTTCGCAAAAGTGCATTACTGACTTTTATAAGACCACTTTTTGCTGGGTTAGTTGGGCTAGTCGGACTTTCCTAAATCATTAATAATAATAAAAGCTAGAAATTGTTTCTTTGATCGAATAACTAATCTTTGAAACTACCAGTCGGATTTGAAAAAAAAACACTTTTGCATTTAACATCAAGCCACGACTCTTAAGTGCGGAGCAGTGACCATTAACACGAGTAAAACTGCGGGAAACTGAATACAATCATATACAATTCAAATATCTATTATTAGTGGGTTAAACTAAAACGTTCTCAAAATAATCTCATGTTCCATAACAAATGTATGTATATATTTTTATCTTGTCAAATCAATAACGGATATTGTACGAAAGCTTAAAGCCTTGATTAATATTTCCTCCTTGGACCTACGTCGATAGTTATCTTACGAGTACATATCAAGCATGTAGGAAGCATGTCAAATATTAAATGATACTTGATTTGTGTCAGTGAGAGTTAAGCTTAAAATTTGAGATAGGCGTTTTGGGCCGGTTTTTGCATGCGTTATTGTAATAATAGATAAGCTTCGTTATAGTTATTGAAGTTACATGTATTGCTCATTTCTATAGATTACAACATGCCAACACTAAATAAACCTGTTTTACTAAGACCATGCCTAATCACCCAGCCATTTTAGAGATTTATTCCTGTTTTTTAGGGGAACATCAGTTTCGTTTTTATAAGGCAGATAAGGAACATTATAAAGTTAAGTGTTTAATATCAAGGAAAACTATGTATTTACACGGGAATTAACGCGATCACGAAAAGGTATTACATACTTCTGAATTGCTTGACGTTTCGACCAGGTTGCTCTGGCCGTGGTCACAGGCTGATCTTCACAGACTTTTCTAATCGCCTTAATTCCCGTGTAAATACATTAAGGTTGCCTGGAAGAGATTGCATCTAGCAATAAGGCCGCCCTTTGTACATTATCTGTTTCACACATGAATGTATGATACTTCTACTGTAACTATGGTGTACGAATAAAGTCTTATCTATCTATCTATATCATGGAATGCGAAATTTTAAAAGTTAGTATATCAAGTAAAATATAAATCACAAGCCCATTTAAATAACTATACATGTTATCCGGTAGGTTGGTAAAGTACGGAAGGGATTTCCCTTGGTTTACCCAGCGACCATGCGAGACCAGCGAGATTAATATGCGTAGCATATTGATGTGCAACATGCATTTTACCTTTTGGGATTCTATTAATTTACATACATATGTATTAGCTACCCGGCCACGCGTTGCTGCGGTTACGTATTTTGGGGAGGACGGGGAGAGGTGTAATGTGTGAGACTGGTGTTTATGAGGGTGAAGGAAATCTGTTATCAAACGTTTGAAAGAGTGACTGAGTGACCTAACCAAGAAATATCATGCGTATCCTGATCCGTTTGTTTCATTAGAATAACAATGACACTTGCTTAGGCTCGTTTGCTTCCTAACCATCCAAAAATACCCCACATACAGGCACAGTTAACGATCTTGTGTGTTAACGAGAACGAGGCGGTGTGGTACGGCGAATGTGGAAAAACGTCTGAGTGCGTTAGTTTGACTAGCTATTGAAAGATCATTGTAGATATAATATTTTTAAATGATCTGTTATTGTAGTGGCTAGATGCTGTTAAAGCACAGCCCCTTTTCCAAAGGGGTACTAATTATGTACTGGGCTCTAAAGTAATCAATTAATCAAATCAATCAGTCAAAATCATTAATTTCAATAAATGTTTACATTTAAATGGTATTTTTGAATTGTCAGGAGTAGGTAGTCAAACAGAACACGTCAGTTGTGATGCTAATTGTTTGTTCCATGGAGATGAACAGGTGAGAAACTCCAAGGACACCCTTTTTAAACATGTTTTTTTTACAAATTTCTGGTTACGTTGCTTATAAGTGCAAATGAAATGTGAGGACAATGAAACATTTTGTTCTAAAATCTAAACAGTGGCTAAAATGACTACTATATTTACGTAATAGCAGTCCGGAGACAACCAGTCCCGACCAACGGCACTCGTTGAAGGGCATGACGATGTAGCACGCGTCAGCCATCGTCCAGCTCAACTAAATATATTGAAGGGAGCAGAACGACCCGACACAGTTGGACTTCTAGATAAAAATTAACTTAATAAGTGACTACACAGTTCTCACATGTGCAATTCGAAATGTTCTAAGTGAAACGAAAAAAAAAACATATCATATCTACAATTGAACACAGTGTATAAGTTAATGTCAATAATCCTCCGTGTCTTTTTCCAACTAAGTTGGGTTCGGCTTTCAGTCTAATTGCGATACGGCAAACTTCGATATTTTACGTGAAGCGACTACCATCAGACCTCCACAACCCAAGTACTAGGTGGCTCCTACTACCCGTAACGAATGTCACAGATGCTCGTATGGCAACCGGGACTTAACATGCTCTCCGAGGCACGGAGGGGACTCAATGTATTAAGAATGGTCGCCCATGATAACACTGATCTGCCTAGTATTACTTAACCTTGTAATGTGCTAACCCACTCGGTTACCACTTAGCAACGAGCCCCATACAGGATAATTTCAATATTATGTAAAATTTGCAATGCCGATATAATAATAACGACAAATACCAATAAATAAATACATTGACAGACAATTCTTTATTGTACACCACATCATAAATGGACATATACATAATTATAAACGGTTAATGATAAGCGTTAATTCAATGGGCGGTCTCATCGCTAAAAGCGATGTCTTCCAGACAGACACATGTCACTAATACATACAACAGTCTGGTTACCATAGTACAGGCTCTGCCTAGTTTGGGAACAGACGGACGTGTGTGAGATGTGTGGAGATATTATTATTATTACATACAGATCATACATACATTTTTTTTATGTTATAGGGGGCAAACGAGCAGACGGGTCACCTGATAGTAAATGACTACCGCCGCCCATGGGCACCTGCAACTCGAAAGTCACAAGTGCGTTGCCGCCCTTTAATGTGGTGGTGGGACTCTTCCCACCACCGCATTAGGTAGGGGAGAGGGGAAAGATGGGACTAAGGGAGAGGGAAGGGTTAGGGCCTCCGGTAACCTCACTAACGCGGCGAAATGCAATGCAAAAATTGCTTCACTGCCGGTTTTCTGTGAAGCCGTGGTAACGAGCGGAGTCGAGCCGGCCCATACGTGCCGAAGCATGGCTCTCCGACACACAAATCATGCAAAAATGTTTCTAACTTCTGGAGCGATAGAGATAGAAAGCTGGCCTCTCAAGTACCTTTCAAAGTCGTGTGATCTTAAGTGTCACTAGTGCAAGTGCAATTGACTCGCAGTGATGTGTCCTCGTAGAGGTACACAGCTTGGTGGTCTATCGGACCTGTGTTTATGAATAACGTTACGATTGAGTTTTGCAGATAATTTCAAAAGTTGGTTTTTATCGAGTTTTAGGGGTTTGACGTAACAGGTAAATTTATGATACTACTTTATATGAGTAATTATTACTTAAAATGTTAAACTAAGCTGTGTTATGTGTTAAGTGTGTTTTATTCTGAATAAGTACTATTGTTTTATTGTAGTACGGAAGATCGAGAAAAAGAGGCGTATTTAAATTGTTAAAAAAAAAAAACAACCAGCAGACGATCTTTCCTGAAAAATATTTCCGTCAATATGATAGAAGTTTGGTTCCACACGCGCCACGACAAGCTTAAAAAGGAAAATAGATGAAGTTTTGTGTAAAACGGCTATCAACAATACGCCTCGACCAAGTGGTACCCAACAAAAAGTGGTTTTTGTGATTATAAAAGACAACGTTTGAATTGTACCTTTGCAAAAAGTTTATGTGCCTCGATCACCGTGGCTTAGTGTGTATGGAATGTGCAGAATAAATTTTGTTTTTCAACAGTTTAGGATTAGTAATTAAACTAGTTAAAAGGTGTAATGTATTGTTTGTTTCATTTATTAACGGACTGTCAGCAAACCGTCAACATAGAACTAGGTCTGAGAGACTAATGATTATGAATAATGTTATTCTGGCATATGTTTATGAATATAGGGTTAATGTATTAATATGTGGGTTTCCTTTCACATCAAATAATGTTATGACAATATATCAGCTTTGCTAGTTCACAAGTAAAGAGAAAGTTTAATTAATCCCAATTTCCTGTAGAGCGCACTAATGTTATAGTTTATTTACGTCCTGAATGTATCTTTATTTCCTATTTATAATAAATAATAACGTATTGCACTTGTAACATATTTAATATCAACTACATTATATTCAATGTCAATTTAGCGAAATAAATAAGTAAATTTCATAATTAAAGTGGCAGTCAGGCCTCTAATGGAGGATTGGCTGGAGAGGTGACGTGACAGCAGTGGTGCGTGCCCCTTGATCAGCAGACGAGGACACCGTGGAATGGTGCGCGCGGAACACGTCGAGCCATCGTCTCTGGCCTACTTCTGCATGGGTAATGAGCAGCTCCGTCCTTTACCCCCACGTAACTGATGGTAGGAGATTGCTCTGCACTCTAAGTGAGTCACCCTGTGAGCATGGCTAGTGCCTAGTCAATTCATCAGGTAATTTAAAGGAATATAATACCTTTTAAGTATGTGATCGTGTTAATACCCGCAAACATAATTATATATGTAAATAAACTTCAAACCTTCAAGAAAATAGCGTACTCCCACTTCAAAGGCTGGTTACGCTCATGTGACTCTTGAGTTGCAGGTGTCCATGGGCGACGGTAGTCACTTAAAATCAGGTGACTCGTCTGGTCGTTCGCCCTTTATACCATATAAAAAAATATATATTACGTGATCGCGTCATCTTCCTTACGTAAACATTGTTTATGTAAATATTTTGTAATTCCAATAATATTACATACTTACGTGTTGATGAGTATCTAGTGTTTTTAAATTACTTTTTAATTGCTATTTTATAACTATTTAACCAATTTCAAATCGAAATCATAATGTAATATTATTGGAACTGCTAAATATTTACATATTATTATCATTAATCTATTATGGCTTCCTAACAAATGGATGGATGTAACCGGATGTTTGTTCAATCTTATTAATGTTTAGTTCTAGCCGCGTATTGGTAGCATAGTTAATATAGCTTGGTTACTGTGATTCAATTTTTTTACATCAAATTTTTTATTGATTTTTTTAAAGAACGGATGAGGAACGCCTGCACGTAGCTGAAATGCGAATGTTGAGATGGAATTGTGGTGTGACTAGGATGGACAAGGTGAGAAATGAATATAATAGAGGGACCCTGAAAGTAGCACCAGTGGATAAAAGCTGGGAAGCAATAGGTTATCGTGGTATGGACATGTGATGCGGAGGGATGAGCAAAATGTGGTGAAAAGAGTTTTATGTTTGGATGTTGACGGGTACAAGAGAAGAGGACGTCCAAAGAAAAGATGGATGGTCTGTGTGAAAGAAGATATAGCTAGAAATGGAGTAAGCAGTGAAATGACGAACGATAGAGTAGAATGGAAGAATAAAACATATTGCACCGACCCCAAATAAAATTGGGACAAGGGTAGGCAGATGATGATTTTTTTATAGATTTATACATTAAATATATACAATTATACACATACTCCATAATGTCTCAAAATTTTTAAATATTTTCTGCTTGAAACCACAACCAAAAGACGTGGCGGTAAGCCAGGCCGGTACATTTACAGGTTAAGTCTATCTCATTAACTACTAAACCGATTTTGATAAAATATTTACTACACCCTATTTTTTGGAAGCCCTAAATGACTATCATATGTGTGAGAATATGTTGCAGTTCGAATAATATTACATGCATACGTGTCGAATTGATAACCTCCTTTTTATGAGGACGGTTAAAAAAGGAACTTGAGAAACAAATAATTCGCACATTTGATGAAGCTCCTTAGTTCAAATAAAGGGATTTTGATCGATCACTTTCAATTTCTCGGTGTAACGTCTGAAGTCTTGTGTGACGTAAAAAAATTCTTAAGTACCGGTACACGACCAGTCTCTCTCTCGTTCTCTTTCTTCTTTTTATGTTATTAAATTAATTTACAGCTACACAATATGATCAAATAACTATATACTTTGAATATTTCAATTTGACTGGCCTGTTGGCCTAGTGGTTAGTGACCCTGGCTGCTATGCCATAGGTCGTGGGTTCGATTCCCACCCAAGTCTGGGTGTTCTTTGTGTCCGTTGTTTGTATGTTTGTAAAGTCCCCCACGACACAGGAGTAATTCCTAATGCGGGAATTGCATTATTCAAAAAAAAAATGCAAGTCACAGTTAGAACCAAACTGATATGATTGACTGCACGGATGGCGCAATGGTTTAAGTGGTGACCTCGCAACTACGCCATGCCGACTGATGTGGGTTGAAATCCCATACGGGACAAAAATTTGTGTGATCCACAAATAGTTAGCCCCCGCGGCACAGGAATATTCCTAATGCGGGAGTTGTCTTTAAAAAAAAAACTTTCTTGCCAACAGTTTCAACTCGTTGGACTAACGATGGTCAAATGTTTTTTGAACGTGGATTTGATTTAATTTGAAGTTAATTTGTACTTAATTGCGTAGATTTTATAGTCGTTATCTTTATATATATATTTCTTCTGTGCGTGTGTATTTTACTGAACTCCTCCTAAACAAATGGAAAGATTTTAATTAAATTTTTTATGTGTCTTCAGGTGGATTTGAGAATGGTTTAGATTTACAATTAGACCCGGTAGATGGCGCTGCGATTACGTTACAGGAAAAATATTTTTTACGTTCCGGCAGGACAACGTACTTATACGGACTTTTGTTTCCAGTATTATTGTGTATGTGTCAATTGTTGTATCTGCTAAATAAATTTTACTATTATTATCTTTATTCACCTAAATATACATAAAAATTACATTTTTAAATACATTCAGGTTATAAAAAAATATATTTAAAAATATAAAAAATAGTGTCCCATCGGTGTCGGGTACAGGGACCAAGCTACCGGTGGTTAGGGTTCCAGATATAGAAACCTCCTCATTATGCGTGCCGTATCGAGGAGGACGGCCTTTTGCATCAGGCTCTTAATCCAACTGCCTAACGTGAGCCTGTGAAGGTGTTGGTCGAGGCTCTTAGCAATTAACCCATGGGCCGAAATGACTATCGACACAACGATTGCTGAATCCACATCCCACATGTCGGCAATCTCGTGGGCTAAGTCCAAATATTTTATTTCTTTCTGTTTTTCAGCCTTCAAGAGATTGTCGTCATGGGGAATGGTGATGTCAACAATCATTGCTCGGCGCTCTAATCGGTCTATCACCACTATATCAGGCATATTGGCAACAATAGTCCTGTCAGTGATGATAGATCGATCCTAGTACAATGTTGCACGACCATTTTCGAGAACTGGGTCGGGCACATACCTGTAGTATGGTAACTCGACAGTCACAATGTTACATTTAAGAGCAAGTTGCTGATGGACTATCCTGGCCACTTGGTTATGTCTATGCAAGTACTCGCCGTTGGCAAGGAGAGAACAACCAGAAATGATATACCTGAGGGTTTCTCCGGGACGATGACACGCCCGACAAATGTCAATTGTGCCGTCCTTCAGGATATATTTCCGATAGTTATTCGTCATAACAACTTCGTCCGTAATTACACAGACAAAACCTTCAGTTTCTCCGAAGAGGTCACCGAGCTGTAGCCAGGATGCTGATGCTAATAAATCTACATCGGGCCCATTTAAGGCCCGGTAAAAACGTCCATGCAACTCCTTGTTCTTCCATATCTCCTTGCGATCTGTAATACCTAGTACTGCTGCTCTAGCAAGCGGAGTGAGTCCGTTGTCAACTGCCATTATTATTATTATTATAACGTTTACCATAGCGCTTTTGACATCCGTTCAGTCAGTCGTTTGACAGTTGTCGCGATTGATAGAATGCGCGCTGCAAATATCGTTTAAAACAGATGCATCGGTCGGAAATATGTTTTTGGATTTTTTTTATCACACCAATTCGAATTCAATATTCATAGTTAAGACAAAACAACGTAAAGATATACTTATTGAAAATATATAGTTTACTTATATATTTTCAATAAGTATATCGACGTTACCTAAGAATTATTATCAACTAATACTTTATAAGTAAGTTGTCTTTAGAAAGATGCACTACATACTTACCTAGCTGCACTAAAAGTATCGGGAATGGAATATTTCCACTATTCCTATCATATTAAAATCTTTTTAATTGAAAACTCCTTGGTTTTAAAAATCGAATACCATTTATTTATTTAAAAAAAGATTCTCGGTCTTCTCACAAGGTCTTCTCAAACTTGTTTAGTCTAATGTTGTGTCACTTCCTTGATTCCCGAAATTTTCAGTGTAGCCCTCGTATATAATGAACTTAAAATTAGAAAACATAATAGTAACAGGCACACTGTTCTTTTATTCGTTGTTATTATTTTTAATCGGAATTCTAAATAGTCTGCAGGTACCAAACAAATGCTGTCTTAAGCACCTGCTGTAACAAATTTCCCACTTTGAAATTACTTGTCTGTCATTATAAAATTCTAGAGTTTCTTCACAGCCGATTTGCGGAATTGCAATTTGTATCTGTAGCAATTGAACTGGGTACGTCCAAAAAAGGAAAACTCGAACGATTTTATCTCTGTTCATTAGATCTGAGATACTTTGTTGCCAATTACACAGATTTCTTAAACGCTTATTGATTTAATAGATAAGTGGCTCAAATTTCTCAGATTATTGTCAGCATTGTTAGTAATTGAGTAATGTTCTGTTCACACTGAGTTCAGACTTTTTTTTTTCTATGATATAGGGGACAAAAGAGCAGCCCGTCTGCTCTTTTGTCCCCTGTGGTGGTTTTGTCTTCTGATGGTAAGTAAGTAATCTTTATAGTACACCAAATACATAATATAAACATATACAAAAACAACTTAAACATAAAATGCGCAATGCAAAATGCTAACACATGGCAAATTAACCGTAGATTTTTACAGCGAAAAACTGTGTGTCGACAAGAGGCCTAACTCGTAATTGTTAAGTATTTATTACTTGTTAGGTTGTTACAGACTATTTGTTTGTAAGTTAATAGTAATAGGTTTTAACATATCAACATTTAGCTACTACTACCTACATTTTAATCAAGAAACGCTTTGTGGATGTCTTATTATATGCCTTTCAAATAACAGTTACTTTTTTAGTTATATACCCAGGTACATATAAGGTATATACCCAGAGAATTATTTATTTTGGAGTATACTTGTATTTAACAGGTATATGTATAACAGAAATAACTGTACAACTGGATATTAACGATTTCAAACATAATTTATAAAAAAAAAAATTATCACTACATATTATAAAACAAAGTCCTCCGCCGCGTCTGTCTGTCTGTCTGAAGACCCATCCAGATGGACCGACGACCTGAAGAAGGTAGTAGGGATGGACTGGATGCGGAAGGCGGAAGACCGGGGGCTGTGGCGCGCAAGCTTATAAGACACTAGCTTTCGCGGCTTCGCACGCGTGACGAAAGATTTTGTCAATCAGTTTAGGTATCCTTCGGGAACACTATTTTTTTTCTCGATACACGTACAGTACTTTTTGTGTACCGCCAACAACGAGTATGCAAAATTTCATGATGTTCAGTTGTGTGTGTCAATCAACAAACAAACGAACTTACATTCGCATTTGATAAACTTGAGTATAAGCATCATTATTTTTTTAATATCAGACAGAAACGATATAGAGCCATATAGTTTTGTTCTATTTTATTGCTATACAATGGTGTCAATTCTGTTGTACTCTCTTGACTGTGATTGACTAAATTTTCTTCATACAAAATGTAAACCTTGTACACTTTGAAACAAGGTTTTATTTCAAATTTAAACAAGTAGGTAACATATGTCGCTATCGAAATAAGCAATTTATTTGTCGACTAAAGTCTGACACGCTTAAATAAACTTCAATACCACGTAGCGATAGCCGCTATCCGTTGAATGCCATCTCTTTTGCTCTGTGTTTTTAGTAAGCGTCTTCGTAGGTGTCGATTAAAATAACGTCATCTTAGTTCGTTTTGAACAAGTTTTTATACGGCAATTATACGGCATTTGAATAAATGGGGACTCTCGTGGAAATAAAGTTGAGTATATGTTGAGAGGTGTTTGTGAAATTTAGTGGCGCTAAGAAATAGATGCCAGTAACAAATAGACCTTGTTGCGAAGAAGACAGGGTTGATTTCATATGAAGAAATGAAGTCAGGTTTTAGTTTAGTGGAGTGTACAATAGAATCGGGACCAATAACTAACTAAACATCTACTGGAACTATTAACGGGCACGTGAGGCACAAAGACTCATTTTAGTAGCTTTTGATTTCCCGCGGTCACTTGCTACCTTATGCGAGCCAGCGAAGTCTCGGCACAGATTATTCAGTAGTTACTGTCTCCCTCATTGTAACGTATTTTTTGGAAACGACCCTCGATTTTTATTGTGTTTGGGCGTAGATTTATCGATATATTATAATAATACATTGACATAGGTGCATATTTTGAACTAAAAAATGATGTCATGTCTTGAGTTGCAGGTGTCCATGGGCGACGGTAGTCACTTAATATCAGGTGAACCGTCTGCTCGTTTGTCCCTAAAATATAAAAAAAAAACTACAGTAAGCTTGCTAATGATGGATTTTAAGTTGGCGGTGCGGTGTGGTGGTGTCTATCTTCGCGCTTGAAACTTTTGTACTATTTTGTGTCAACTATTTCTCACACTTTTCTGCAACGATTTTGTCATTCTGAGGCGATGATTTTTGGGTTTTTTAGTATATCGCACGGGCTTAGCGCCGACTTTAAATGTCTAAAAAAATCTTAATTAAGACTGTAAATTCTGCAAGAACGGTACCAAAAATTTTGAAAACCTTTTCACGTCGAACCTTTCAAAGATATTGTCTTTGGAGGGACCCAAAGTTCTGTGCACTCTTGCGCAGCCGGGCGGGTTACTACCCAAATAGCAAAAAGTAGTCTTATAAAAGTTACCAATGCGCTTTTGCCAATAGCATTGGAACGTTAATCTTGTCATGGTTCTGTAAGTCTCTAAGAAGCCCCGAATCGGAAACAAATTTCAGGACTTCTAGTTTTGCTTTGATCCTATAAGTGCAAAATTTGTCCTAATTTTATCTTGTAACCTTTTGTGACCGTAACTTTTTGCTTCAAATCTTATGATTTGACATTATAAGATAAAACTCATACCATAATCACAAATATGTCACTTACTTTGCGAGAACATTAGTGTTAGAAATTATACGAATATTTTCGTTACATCGAACCACGACACTAAAGTCATGATATGGTGTGGTATTGGTATTGGTATTGGTAAAGGGCTCTGTTTCCGCATTTAGACTCATAGGCGGTCCATTATGCGTTCAGATAGGCTGGCTAGTTGAGCCAGCCTAGCTCCTTCCAGAAGCACAGAAGGCTCCTGATGATATGGTGTGATTATGATAGGTGTGGAGTACTGAAAGTGGAATATTAATACGAAGGTAAGTTTGCCATCAACAGCTTTTCCGTACATTTTCAATGTCCCGCTATATAGTGCTATTTTAATTATTTTTGTAATATTAGAAATTTAGGCACTGTCTGCATTGCATTCCGATGAGAGCTGTGTGATGTTTACTTATGGACACCATTATGTATATTGGGGTACCTCACATGAAAATAAATACCATCCAATGGTACCTACTTTGCATAATACCCATTCGTGTAGGTACGGATTTTATCCCAGTTGTCACAGGTCTTTAACGAAATTTGAAATGGTATTAACCATCTTACTATCCCACTAATATTGTAAATGTGAATGTATTATAAAAGGGAAAGTTTGTGAGAATGGATGAATAGATGGATGTTTGTTACTCTTTCATCCAAAAACGGCTGAACGGATGTGTATGATATTTGGCACAGAGATAGATTATAGTCTGGAATAGTACATAGGCTTTTATTCCGGTAAATATTTAAGTACTCTTGAGATAGAGTTCACGCGAACTAAGTCGCGGGTAACAGCTAGTCAAATATAATTTATTTCAAAATAGTTACGTAAAATAGCGTGTCCGATGAGATGTAATCACCAAGAGGTGTGTTATTGACAACATGGTATATGCAAGAATGACACAACAAGTAAGAAATAAAAGACCTAAGTATTTAAATCAGTAACATGCCCCGTGGCTGAGTATGTAGGTTTTATCATAAACCAGGGGCGGATCCAGACGGCAATCGGGATGGGGGGGGGGGCGATTCCGATTTTTTTTTTGTTTTCCAAAAAAAAACGGTGCCAAAAGTAAATATACTTTAAATAAATTCCATTGATATATGCCAAGAGAGTCCAAATTAAAATATTAATAATTAATTTAAAAAATATTAATAGATATTCCGTATATTTGCTAGCCATCTCCAGGATATGGAGTAATTATATTAAAAGTTTAGGTCACAAGATTGTTGGGTTATTAAATTCTTAGGTTTAACGTTTCGAATTTTTAATGATCTTGTTTAAATTGGAATTAATTCAACCTAACAAATAAACTGAATTTCATCAACATTTTATGACTTTATTACTTTTATACGTAAGGTTGGTCTTACTACATAGCAAGGCCAACCTTACCAATTTCTCATTAATTATGTATTTACACTTTAGACGTACCTGATTTGGTTTATTACTAAAATGCCAACATAGCTGACCACACAGTCTTATAACAGTTTTCCAAACTAAACTATCTTAATCATTGTACAGTTATACAAACTTTAAAACTTTCGCATTCCATGATATAATTTCGCATACGAGTATATACGGGAATTAACGCGATCACGAACTAAATATTACATACCTCTAAATTGCCTGACGTTTCGACCAGGTTTCACTGGCCGTGGTCACAGGCTGACTCACCAGTTAACCACTACTAATAGATAGATAGACAAAAGTCTTTTTTCATGAACCATTTCATAAGTTTACACATTGCTCCACAAAACCAAATAATCGGTTTGTCTGTACTTGTTTGTGTACAGTTGTTTGTACTTCACATTACACTCGGAAAGTTTTTCATAATAGGTAGGTAGGTACATCATTGCATCTTAATTGTTGTGTGGCTAGTATTACACTTATTATATCAACCATTGGGAACGGGCGGTTATAGATCGAAACAGGCAGATGTGATATTATGTTTTCCATTTTTTTTCTTTAATCATTTTACATTTGATAAAGCAAACTACTGTTGATCTATAATTTTTAATTATAATAATTATTTATTAAATCGACGGTTTCGAATAATTGATGGTCAATTTTATGAAATGAAGATATTGAATTTGAAATTTGAATTTATAATATTTACTAACTCATTTTAGGTCAGTTAGAAAAAATAACTGTATATCTATTCATAATAGTATTTTTTTAAATAAGTTTATTTAAGTAAGTATATTTTCAAGTCAGTATTAAGTTGTATGTATTTATATGCAGTAACTGACAGTCTAACACTGTATACATTATAATATCAATATATCTATTTAGTAACAAAATTTAAAGCCAGATTATAAGTATAGACAATAAGTTTTACAGAGTATCTAATAGGTTACATATTTAGACAATGTTTATAAATATTATAGGTATGCATTATTTTATGTAATAAAATAACAAATCTTGAAGGTGGGTTATTCATTTATATTCTATGTATCGAGCAGGAACGTTTTATATCTCTACGCAAATTTCCTTTTGTTATTTTCAGATCTTAGTTCATTAGGCATTATACAATAAAGGAAGTCTGCGTCTAAGCGTTCTACCTCCAAAGTAATTCTTTGTACTTATGGTTTGAAATTTACCATGAGTCACGCTTCTAGTACATATGTTATGTTGAACAGTGGGTATTTGTTCCATGTATTATGGTTATTAACTGCTAATAAGTATTCATGTTGCAGTCGTACAGGTAATGTTTTGCAAATTTTAAATAATTCTTTATAGTTATTTTTTCATTTATTACGAGTTTTATTATCCACAAAAAGCTTCAACAATCGTATCTGAAGTAACTCTATTTTATCTAAATGTGTTTTAAAAGTAAGACCATAGCACTCTAAGTCATCACTTACGATAGGCTCCATTAAAGCGACGTACAACGATTTTAAAACGTTTTTAGGCACCTTAAATTTAAGTTGTTTAAAGGATAACAATATTCTTAATTTGTTCGAAACAAAGTCTACAAAATTTTTCATCAACTTTTACTCCTAAATACGTAATTAGTATTGTTTTTTTAATGGAGCAATAGTTACAGTTTATACGATAATTAATGTAAACATTCCAATGTATGCGTGACAATAGTGTAGGGTGACTCCGGTATACATGAATACGGAGATTATATTATTAATAGTTGGGTTTTATAGCTATTTAATACGATACCGTTGTTATGAGCCCACACGATCGACGTGCGCCTGTACAAACTGGCTAGTTTCGTTTAATACCTAGTTCGTGATCGCGATAATTTCCGTATATATAATTTACATCATTATATCGTACATTTATACTCTGGTAGGTACGCACGTATGTATATTACGAACATACTTAGTTATTAAACCTGTGGGTTACTTACACTCAACGCTCGTACAATACTCTGCGCATTCAATACGATAACGCCTTCCGGGTAATGCTGGGGCTACCGCGCTTTTGCAGCGCGTCGGGGATGTTCGCGGCGAGAGCTGTGTCTGACTTTCTTGCGATAATTCGATCTCGAATAGCATCCCTCATTCGGCGAGTACGCGATGGCTCCAACACCCCGGTAGCTACTGTTGCCGACAGGACGAATAGTCCTATTATGTGGCAATAGATAACAACATATAAAGCGGCATTTAAATATAATTATTAAGAATTTTTTTGGGAGCTTTAAAGCGTCTGTTAAGCAAGACGGCCGACGGAAAGTGTCTGGGAGTATTGTCGACTTATTTTTAACGATATTATCTAAAATATACGTGAAAATCTGCTAGGAGAATATACATGAGGTAAGTAATGTTTTTATGTTCCTTCATTACCTGATACCTGGAAATTGGCCGTCTAACCGAGCTAGCAGGTAGGCATGCGATCATAGTACATACTTCAAATTTCAAAGATGTACAATCCAGGTAAAGGCAATATGTTTAATGTTTTGAAACGAGGTTTGCAAGAATCGAACGGTTATATACCAACAATATGAAGTAGAAGTAGAAGTACTACTGTGTAAATGTATTTTCGGATTTTGATTTAACAGCAGTTTCCGCACTAAGCTCGTGGCTTGTGTGTATATATATATATATATATATATATATATATATATATATAGTTTATTATTATTATTTATTTATTAATCAACTAAGTCAAAAATCACTTCCAAATCATCAAGATAGGTGATTACATTATAGCTATATTATAAAATAATTAAAATGTACATGCAGATACAAGTCACTAGGTTATCTTGCAAGTTTGTGCAACGAGCTGAGCTGTGTATGATCTGTTTCTAATCTGTGTAATAACTTAAGTAATATAACTGCATATAGTGACATCAGCATGACAGCAGACGAAGTGACTATTTCTAATCAATGAACCGTGAATCGTGACCAACATTTAAATTTACAAATGAAAGTTCTAACTGATCTAGATGATGATGTCTACGAATACGAATGAGGTAAAGTTTATATGTATAATACGTTGTATTTTGTGCAACTGTGTTTTTCTTTAGAAATATTACAGTTAAGGATTGCAAAAATGGACACTTGTTTCAAAATAAATCATCAAATATTAAAAGCAATGACGGTGACATTTCAGAAAATAAGAGTCACCATCCCGTTCTATCCGGAACAAAATATAGGGATAGTATCCATTGCAAAAGTCGAGAAACTTGAATCAAATTTACTCAATACTCAATCATTTATTGCATTATATGTCGTCTTAAAGATGTTAATAATTACATGTAGTATTACATATCACCCTAATAGGGTATAGCAATATATAGGAGACCGATCCATTTCATAACTTCTTAATTATTAATCATTAATTATTACATTGTCAAGTTAAATTAATTCAATTTACTATTTTTTTTTTAATTTAAAAATAATTTATTTACCTAACATCTGAATCATTGAAAAAATCTTTTAAATTGTGATAGCATTTCTTTATTAGGAAGGTTTTTAACCGCTTCATGAATATACTGTCGTTTTCTTCTAAATTCTAAATTCTAAATTTATATACTATCCAGCATCGCGTTGGTAAACAGTAGGCCGATGCGAGGATGCCGATGGATTAGGGTAACTTAGGGTCATGGTAACAGAGATGCGGGTGCGTAAACCCGTGGTTCCTACCTGTTATAACTTACGGTGCCGAGATGTGAAAATTAACAGTGGGCCCAATCTACAAATTTACAGGTATCTATGGAGCTAGCTGTTGGGGTTTAGAGATTTTTTAGTTCACAGCAAGGTGATCCGAACGACTGATGATACAGACATAGCTCAAGAATATATGGGCTTTCAATCCATTTCTGCCAAAGGACCGATAGAGGCCTAAACGGGTCCTATAGTAGAATGCAAATCTGTAAATATAAGAGAAAGTATGAAATGTGCAAGGAGGATGTGATCGATAGGCAATTTTTTATCACTTCAATACGGTAATCAAACTCAAGGCAACAATATATTTATTTTTCCTTGAAAAGATAATAAATCTGGTGTACTTATAGGGTATGAATTGAGATCAATTGAAAAACATACTGGAGTTGCATTTATTATACCACAAATATCCAAATCATCTATTACTTTCAAAATTTAGAGATTGGCCTTTTAATGCAATTAAGTAAATATTAATTTTAGTAAATTTTAAATGCATTAGGTGTTCTAGTGAATGTAGATTTATCTTCTTGCAGCAGGCCTTATTTAACAACCAAAAAACAAAAGGACACGCTTAGTTTCAGAAATCTGGTGTGATACATTTCACCCTCCCTCCTAGAAACAAATTTATTCTGAAATAGTTTTAAAAAAAAAACGATTAAATAAAGTTAGAGATTTAAAATGAATATTTGGAGACAAATTTTCTATTTTTAACCGACTTCAAAAAAGGAGGAGGTTCTCAATTCGACAGTGTTTTTTTTGTTTAATGTTTGTTACCTCAGAACTTTCGACTGGGTGAACCGATTTTGATGATTCTTTTTTTATTTGAAAACTGGTGCTTCCCGTGTAGTCCTATTTCAATTTGGTCCAGTTCTGACAATGGCATCCATGAGAAAACCATATATAAGTCTTTTATGGAATAGTTTTTTTTGTTGAAGTCGGTTTTTTTTTAAAGAATTATTCAACCGAAGTGGAATTTAATTTGCGGAAGCTAAAGAGTATGTGATTGCTTCTCATTTCAACAATGTTTTTCTTTTTCTTCCTATCTTTAATACTTATTTACCAACCGACATATTACATAACCACCTTCTGTGAAACATTTTTCTATTATACGTAGGTATTTATTAGTTTTGTAGTGTAGTTATAGGTGAGTTGTATAAACACAAATATCGTGAGTGACTGGGCTTGTAAAAATACAATTTTAAAACCTGTAACTAAAAACCAACAAAAAACATAATGAATGTCGTAATTTAAGTACTAACAATAATATTAGAGATCTTATCAATTTAAATGTAACAAAATTTTATATCAGCTACAAAATAATTACACATGTAAATTCAAGCTGATACAATAATAACATTCTAATCGTGACTATTATTATTTATAGTGACGTATTCATCACCTTTCTGTTAATACACGCGACATTGTCACGTTTTAGTCTTAGGAAAGAGAAAATTACTGTGATCCATAGAAAGATATTTCTCTGAGAAATTATTTTGTTTGATTGCTGTTATTATCTGTCATCTGGATGTAATAGAAAAGCTCAAATCGTCTAGCAAATAAGCTTAATCATCATGTCTGCCTAGTCAGACATGAGGTTGTCTGTTAAAGGATACTTTGAGATGAGTTACATGAAATGTTTATCGTGTCTACATAGTAATGGTGTCTTGCATTGATATCCGATAATTGATTCATATTACGTATGAGTTGCATGCATAATAATGCTGAAATTTCACAATATGACTTGCGTAATTTTTAAATGTATAACACGCATTTATTAAAAATTTTAGTTTTCTGCACTTCTTCTACATATTAAACTTCTGCAAAATTTGCTTAAACGGTGTACACAGATTTCTCTTTACTTATTAATATATATATAAAATATGGATATTTTATAACATACTTATTTTCGTTATACAGTAAATACACTATCAACAGAGGTACTATAATATGTTGTACAAGGCTCAACCATTTGGAAACGGGCGGTTATAGATCGAAACAGGCAGATGTGACATTATGTTTTCCATTTTTTTTCTTCAATAATTTTACATTTGATAAAGAAAATTATTGTTGCGGTGACTCTGTGTTTATTGATATATAATTTTTAATTATGATAATTATTTATTAAATCGACGATTTCGAATAATTCATGATCAAATTTATGAAACAAAGATATTGAATTAATTCAATTAATAGATTTAAAATAAAGTATAGTACAACACTGTCACTAAAATTATATTAACTATTATTTAGTTCACTTAGCTTAAATAAATATTGGGTTCGTAATCTGTAATTAAAATCTTTGTTTACCCACACGTTTAGCGCTGAACAAACCACGATTACAATTTAGTTGTCCTTGGACCAATTATAAAGGAAACGAAAGCCTTTAATCACTATCCGCTTAGCATTATAACAGAATGACAATAATTTATGCTACGAGTGTAATATAGATAAGGAGGTGGATGTGTGGTCTAAGGACAAATATTTATCACATATTAAGACTGGCGAGTAACTTTGCAGACACTGTGATTATTTATTATTATCTCACAATGACGCCGATCCTTTTGTTACAAGTCTAAAATATAAAATATATACACGTTTGTTTTCTGACGATGAGGGAATAATCTATATTATTTTTACATAACTAAAATTATTTTAGTTTTTCTACCTAATTTATATTCAATTGTACATCTTGAACGTCTAAAATTAGAAAAGTCAGACCAAAACCAAAATGTCTCAGCTTTCATTAAGCATAATATAATCAGAACGAAATTTAGTGCTTAATGTAGTCTAAGTTTAGTTTAATGCAGTAACAGAATAGAAATAAGAGAATTTTAGAGATAGTTTTTTTGAGTTCTAAAATAGAATCTATAAATGAAAACCATTAAAAAGTGTCACTTTGAAAATGTTTAAATATTTGGTTTATAAAAGAAATTATTTTTTTACCCACCTCTTGTACATTTACCTAGTATATGATATGTACGTGTTTATTAGCAGTGCTGTTACGCGCTATTGCATATAGCCGTGTAAAACAACTTTTTGCAATGTGTTGAAGTTTGCCCGATAGATTTCCTATAGCATTAACTATTTGTAAATTATCAAATATCACGCATCTTTCATTAACATTATAAAGACGGTTCGAGAACAGACAGTGTACAGAGCAGCGTGTAAGAATAAAGATGACAACCCTAGCTCGCGAATGCAGGCCGAGGTCCGAGTAAAAGATGAGCTGAGGTTTAGTTTATTATGCGTACGAACTAATATACCCTTTATTGCGAGGTCTATAAGCGCGTTTATAGAGTGAGAATTCTGTTTATTGTATTTATTTATTTATTTATAACTTTATGCACATTTGGTACATTGGCGGACTTAATGCCTAAGGCATTCTCTACCAGTCAACCATTGGGTGATGCAGAGAAAAGAAGAAGTAGGTGCAATTAAAGATTGTTTTAAATAATTGTACAGTAAATGGAGTACAAATTAACTTTTTCTGTAGCCTAATACATATATATATACATATATATACTATATAAATACATATCATATACTTACATAAACATACATACATGCATAAATGTAGACATGATCACCATAAACCTATTATCACATACCTGAGTATATATATCCACGAATAAGTATATATATTTTAACAATATTCAATGACTATTAAATAACTATTGAAGAGTTGAATCTGCTAACTCTTTGAGTAAGAGCTCCTTTACTTTCAGTTTAAAAGAATAACGTGTACAGACACTTTTAATAATTTTGCATCTTACAACGTATTAAAAGCGACTTAAAGGTTTATGTAAATAAGCTCAATACTCAAGACTTAAAAGGTTTATTTCTTTCTTTTTAGTTCTTTTTAGTCGGTTAAATTTTTTGTTAAAAAGTTTTTATATTTTAGCTTTCTGTGGCTAAAATAATCAACTACAGGTCTCCGTCATGTTGTGGTATCATTAGAACTACATGTGTGTGCTAAGTTTCAACAAAATCGGTTCACAGGGCAAAAGTCAATCAGTAAAAAGTCATTCATCCCGTATTTTTCCACCCTTAGGGTTGAAATATTTATTTGAAATTTAAATGGAACCAATTTCGAAGTAAGCAATATCCAATAAAAAAAGAATTATCGAAATCGGACTACCTTGTAGAAAGTTATGCGTGGTCATACTTAAAAAAAAAACAATATATACCAGTCGACTCTCAAGACGACTCGTATATCTTGTCCTCCTCCGTTTTTTCGTCAGTTAAAAATAAGTCATCATAAAGTTGCACTCTTAAATATTGCAATCTTCTGTAAAGCCTGTGAGAAAAGACTCTGATAGGAAAGAATCACGTTCACTCTTTTTCAATCTCAAGTTACTGCTATGACAGTCACCAAATTACATCAGCAAACAATACGCTACAACTGTGATTGCCTACAATTAGGTGAGCACAAGGCATGTAGTTTTAATTTATTTTATTAGTTATGAGTATCATTTGTTGGCAATCCTAATGAATAAATAAAATAAATACATCACTCGTGAATGCACGCTATCTTCCAGTATTTGCATTTTCTAATAAATCAAATCTCTGAAACATTAGACGTCTGGCAGTATATTTGTAATGTTTGAAGTAAAGCAAGCGCCGAGCCTACATCAAGATACGTCGATATTGCTCCTTGCTGTGGTCATTTGCAACGGTATTGTACTATTTGGCATTTTGACCAGCACCCTTTCGAAATATGTTGACATATTCGAGATATTGTTACTCATTTGTTTTTGGAATAAACAGCGGTCTAGCGTGTACTAATCGACATATTATTATACTATAGGCAGGCAAATGAACTATAAATCAGACTATAAATAATGAAATAGAATAATAATAAAATAAATAAGTTTAACAGTGGGAGAGCCATGGCTCAGCACGTATGGGCCGGCTCGACCGGCAGTGATACCACGGCCTCACAGAAAACCGGCAGTGAAGTAATGCTGGCATTGCTTTTCGCCGAGTGAGTGAGGTTACCGGAGGCCCTAAACCTTCCCTCTTCCTAGCCCCTTATTCTCCCCTCCCCTACTCCCACCTTAATGGCCGGCAACGCACTTGTGACTTTTGAGTTGCAGGTGCTCATGGGTGGCGGTAGTCATTTACCATCAGTTGACCCGTCTGCTCGTTTACCCCTATACCATAAAAAAAGTTACTTGGGTTAGGTACTATCGATAACA
Organism: Euplagia quadripunctaria; assembly: GCA_963859945.1. Taxonomy (NCBI): domain Eukaryota; kingdom Metazoa; phylum Arthropoda; class Insecta; order Lepidoptera; family Erebidae; genus Euplagia; species Euplagia quadripunctaria. The sequence goes on along the minus strand of OY982564.1, from coordinate 7,943,831 downwards.
ATTACTACTTTTGTACCAATGTACTTAAGGTTTCGTACAAGTTACGGTTTTTACTATAGTTCATATAAAATACTGCTTAGAGACGGAAGAAAGACAGACAATTTCTCGCAAAGGAAAACTAAGATCCGAGTTCATAGTAGTGGCCTTTAAGGGTATTGGATTTGGGACCAAAAGGTTGCGGGAACAAACGCCACAATTTCTGTTTACTGTAAAAGGTCAAAATAATAGTAGTAGACGTGGATTCACGAATTTTGAACCACTGAGTTACATTTAACCGCTTAAGTTCATTAACGTTATTGTTTACTAGCTATGCCCGCGACTTCGTCCGCGTGGAATAGTGTATTTATAGCGTGTTGATGCGATAACATTAACAGCCTAAAAATAAGTTTCAAGCTTCTAGCTCTAAATATGACGATACTTCCATACAACTTATCATCCCCACCTTTCAACCCCTTACACCCTTTTTTGCATTAAAAAGTAGCCTTTGTCCTTTCTCAGGCTCTAGACTATCTGTGTACCAAATTTCATTTAAATTGGTTCAGTAGTTTTGGCGTGAAAGAGCGACAGGCAGACAGACAGACAGAGTTACTTGCGCATTTATAATATTAAAATATATAGTAAGGAAGTAAAGATTTTTATAAGTTATACCTGTACAATAATGCTACAATCTTTTTAAATTGTATAGGGATGGCAATGTGTGACTTTTGCTCATTCTGTGGCAAAAACACATGTCATAGTATACTTACAGGGTGTAAGCGACACCGTACCGAATCCTGAAATAGTGTATTCAGACCATTATCCTCAGTCAAAAATCATTGGAATTTTCTGCAGGAAAATTCATAAGTTTTTTTTAAGTTTATCTTTTTTTGCTTAAAAATGATATCACAATGAGTAAACAGAACATTTTGACTTTACACTCTCGATAAAGTCACCTTTCAAACAAAAAAAACCGCAGTCAAATCGGTTGATCCGTTTGGGAGCTACGATGCCACATACAGACTGTGTGTCTGTATGTACACAGACACACAGACACGTCAAACTTATAACACCCCTTCTTTTGTGTCGGGAGTTAAAAATAGATACGGAAGGCCTACACCACGGTTTCGGATCTGAGGTCGGGACTGCAATCTTTTGTGCGACTCTTATTCATTCCCAGGACTGGCTTGCCTATTGACGCTTTAGCTTTCTAACGGTAAGAGCCATGTGGTTAATTTAGTTTTCATGTCACGTAGAGGAGACGTCAACAAGCGACTTTTAGCCTTTTTGTAAGGCCGATATATAGCACCCGTAGTACTCTGATATATTCATTACATGTGTCTTCGAGTAACAAGAATTAATCACAAAACGTCATCACATCATTTGAGTAAAAAGTTATTATAATATAAAATGCCTGTTTTTTTGTCTCGGTCAGTGTTGTCAGTCTTTAAGCTGGCTTAGGTATTGTAGTTATTCAGGATCTTATCTCGTCACTGGCTCCTGTGCTATATGTGTATTCTAGTAATGTTTTATTGTTTTGTGTCCAAAAGGAGTTAAAAAGTACAGCGCTTTACTATTCTGTTTTGGAATTTACTATGACAATTATAATTCTTTGGTAAATTGCTGTCCGATCTTCTTTCAATGGCATGCTCTAAGTTATATTTCACCCGCTTAAGTCCCGATCCCGTGGGAATATCGGGATAAAAAGTAGCCTATGCGTTAATCCAGGTCTCCACCTATCTGAATACCAAGTTTCATCGCAATCGGTTCAGTGGTTTCTGCGTGAAAGAGTAACAAACATCCATCCATCCATCTATCCATCCATCCAAACTTTAACATTTATAATATTATCACATTTATTATATATAAGTGGGATTACATACATAGAATGAATACGTAGAAATAATTTAATTATCAATGCATCTAAGTTATGATAAATTGTAATAAGCTGTATTATTCATCCCTTGATCCACCTCAAGAGGATGAATATTTGCTTTTAATTCAAATGGAACCCATCTTGACTACAATCGATTCAAACAAAAACATCAAAATTGATTTACAAATGGCGAAGATACATTCACACAAAAAAACTGTCGAATTAAAAACTTCCTTTTTGAAGTCAATTAAAAAGTCATTCATAGCACTATGCTGCACTATATTATATATAAGATGAGATTATTCATTTATAAGAAGTAAATAAATCATAGTAAATGAACATCAGAATAAAATAACTTTTATTGTTACGAAAACTTGACTACAAGTACATTTTGATTAATTTACTCGGCCTTGTCTTCCGAAGAATTTTAAAAGGCCTATTACGATATTATTTTTTATAGATAATGAATTGATAAACCCTACTGTCGAAGGTTGGAAAGCCGTGTGTAATTATTAATAATGGCCTTTGTTTCACTGAATTATATGTTGCTTGCGTAATATAACTTAATACATTAATAACTACATCGTGTAGTTTACATTCAAGTCTACTAGAAGTGTTGTAAATCTTTTATTGGTGTTGAAAAACCTCCAAAAGTATTCTCACTATCAAAGGTTCGAATCCTGTGCTATTTTATTTTTCATTTAAAATCACTAAATAACATAATTAATAAAAATAAATAATTCAGCTAGTAATTCATTATGTTCTGCAACCTTTAATCACACAAAACCTTTACTTGACCCTGGAGACTAGAAGTTAAATGATAATCCTTTTTCCCACTAATTTTATAAATGCGAAAGTTTGGATGGATGGATGGATGGATATTGGTATGTAGATAGCTGGAGACCTGGATTAACTCATAGGCTACTTTTTATCCCGATATTCCAACGGCATCGGGACTTACGCGGGTGAAACCGCGGGGCGATGCTAGTATTATATATTCGTGTAGCAAAAAAATTCATCATACATTTTGAGTTTAGCCAGGGAATGACTGGCTCATTTCTGCATAATACTGTCCTTAATACTGTAATAATTTCAGAACGAAATTATTTCACTTTTAAACGGAGTGCTCTACATTTTATCTCAACAGAAAGGAGGAAAAAGAAACTTGACAAGTCACCAATGTCATGGTTTCGTAATAATTTGACATGATTGCCTATTAAAGGCAAAGGAAACAGCAATGCTCTTATGCTAAAGCTCTTATGTCATTGTGTAATTTAATAGCAATATTGAGAAGTTACATTCAGACTACATGACACGTGTCCAATAATCGAGATTAAAAAGGGATTATAATAATAATTATTAAATAAATGTATATTTCATTTAGATAATACCGTTATTTATAAAATGAAGGGTTCTTTCAAAATAGCAGGTAATCAAATTTATATTGAAATATTTGTGCAGAAATAGAATTACGGTCTCAGCGTAGCGTCTTTGCAAACCTTTTTTTATGTCGTATTGTGGTACCTGTGGACACAAAGGACGGACCGTATCTAAATAGATAGTAAGAGCGCAGAAATATTTCAATATGAAAGTTTCACCCGCGTAAGTCCCGATCCCGTGTAAATATCGGGATAAAAAGTAGCCTATGCGTTAATCCAGGTCTCCAGCTATCTACATATCAAGTTTCATCGCAATCGGTTCCGTGGTTTTTACGTGAAAGAGTAACAAACATCCATCCATCCATCCATCCAAACTTTCACATTTAATAATATTAGTGGGATTGTAATTGTGTTTAGGTTACAAGCTATATTAAGTTATGTCATTTCAACATTGATGATTCGAAACTAAGACATTCATTGCCGATCGTAAACAACCGCGTTGTTTTAATAATTACTAGAGATCGCGTGGTGGTCGAATTTCGATCATGGTTTATTTCATTGGCCAATATTACTTGACCTGCCATTATGTATAGACTTTTGTACCATGACAGGTCAGAATATATACTGGACACTCATAGCTGTATGTACCCGTTTTTTGCATATTTTTAACTTTGTAGCAAATATTGTTCAAAAATTTTAGCATTCGTCACTTCTTCTCTGTATAAACTATAAGTGTGCGAAATTTCATACTCCTCCGTCCGCCCAATTTTTGTAAAAAGGGATCCAAAGTTTTCGCTTCACGTATTAATAAATAGATATTCTAATTTTGAACAAATAAAACTAAAGTAACCAATTGATTTTGCCGGAACACGGTCCGAATTTAAAAAATAGGTATGCTTTAATGCATCGTATCCTTTATCCGTAAATAACATGCAACTTAACACACACCCTGAAAATAAGACTCCAGAATAGAATACTGTTTCGTTTTCGATCATTTTTGATACTTGTTGGATGTTGAGTTGTGTCAAATAAATTAAACCTTAGAACGTTATTTTCATCCCTACGCTTAACAGTTGAAATAAATGAATCGCATATGGGCCGCAAAGCACAAGCGTAACTATTATATATATCCCTATATTGGTAATACAATGTTTGAATACATAATTCAGTATATATTCGTTCGCTCGTATCGTGGGAGAGCCATGCTTCGGCACGTTTGGGCCGGCTCTAATGTTCTCATTACTTTTCGCCAAGTGAGTGAGGTTACCGGAGGCGCTAATCCTTTCCCCCCCCCTCTCCCACTTTTCCCCTACTCCCACCTTAAAGGCCGGCAACGCACTTTTTGTGACTCTTGAGTTGCCAGGCGACCCGTCAAAAAAAAAATTATATGATTTTCTGTTTGGGATGCTGAAGATGTATGCGTTACATATTGTAAGTTGTTAAGAATCGTCACTTTTCCAAATATTAAAAGTGTGGACACAACCGATACCATGACAATAGTCCGAGTGCGTTTAAATCACCAATAAATTATTGTGCAACTATTTGCGTTCCAAACCAAATCCGTGTTAGGCCACGACAGATTGGTAGCCGTGGTATTGTTTAACAGTGAACGTATTGAAACAATGGCAGGGACCCCGAACACCATTGTTGAGAAATATTTCTTAATGTGTATTGTACTTAAATGTTTACTTAAAATTTTAATTGAAACGTTTATTGTTTATGTACCCATGTCCGTTTGGATATTACGTAACATTTCGCATCTCGAAGGTAGTTTATTATAATTTATAAAATACATAATTTTAAAATGCAGGTATACAGAATTGCTCTCTTTTCTCTAACTTTCTTAAGCGACGTGTTTGATCTTCTCCTTCATTTTCGGAACGCATTTTTGACCAAAATGGTAATAGTAAATTAAAATTCTTATGTAAATTAAATATCGTAAAAATTTAAATTTTTATGTCCTATACATGCACATTGTCGTAATTCTATGGAAATCTGCCATCTTTTCTAGAGAGTTGCTTATTTACGTAATAATAATATTCCTCCTAACATTCCTTCCAGGTCTGCATAGAGATACCTTACTTAGTGCTTTTTAGTTGAGAGCAAAAGAAGACGCAGCAGCGCAATGATTATATGTTGATAAGTCTGACGCATCACACGTCAGACTTATCAACAAGATGTCATGGGTTTTGGATCCCACTCGGCACAATGATATGAGTCTATTTTAAGCACAAGCAATTTGGTTTACTTGTACAGTAGTAAGTAATATGTTGTTACCAATTGTCAACGTAGCTGTCACTATAATTACGAGACGAGAATTAACACGATCACGAAATAGGTATTACATACCTGTTTAGTCTAATGATTTAGTTTAAAAACAAAACATCATTTATTTGGACCTATAATGCTGGATAGATGGCGTTCTATAATTACGGTCGTTTCTAGATGGCGATGTTAAGATTCTCTTACGAATCATGACGTTCTAAGCTAAGTAGTTTAATAAATTGTCTTGCTCTGGATATATTGTTTTATTCCCTCGGGAAATATTTTTGCGAGTTTGTACGCATCTGAATCGCCTGACGTTTCGTCCAGGTTGCACTGGCCGTGGTCACAGGCTGACCACTGTGACACACTGTGTGTGTGGTATGTCATTCCTATTTCGTGATCGCGTTAATTCCCGTGTGAATACATAATTATATCATGGAACGCGAAAGTTTAAAAGTTAGTCTAGCTATCAGTAGTTCCTTTTTAAAGAAATATCTAAAGAAAGATACCAATGAGTACAAGATAAGAAACAAAACAAAGATATACTCGTAAACAGTATTGTAGTCAAACAATCTTGAAGAAAACACTTCACATCTATTATACTACTATGATAAAGCTAAAGAGCTTTTTTTTTGTTGATTATTTCTTTGTTTGTTTAAACGCCCTAACCTCTGAAAGTTTCAGTCAGATTAGATTTTTTTATTTTAGGATCAGAGCAGTGGCCATAATCCTGTGATTATGCACTGTGGAACGGCTAGTTTTCTATAAATAATTAGGCAAAGACGAAACCGTTAAGAACCATTTCCTGCTATGTTTCAATCGATTTTCTTTCGTTTTTTATTGTTTTGTAGCTATTGACGAACTTTAGTTTTATCAATAAAAATAGTTGAAAAAAAATGGTATTTTTTGTTTTCAAGATAAAAATAAGAATTTTTGTCTAATTTAGACTACCTGGCGAACACTAGTTAATTGAAATGCATAACAAAAGCAGCCATCAATTTCAAATTCAAATCAATTTAGCAATGATTTCATAAACTAAGTACTATCGTTATACGTAAATTTTGCAATTGGACAGACAATATATTCCCAAGCAGAACCACTGGTAAAAACTAATCACAATTACTTGGTAACTAGTAACCAATAACTATAGATTACTGTTATTACACGCTGGTCACTGGCAAATCTAATTTAATCGGATATAAGAGCAACTAACGAAGTATAGTCGATTCTTGCCTTTAGTATTTTTTCGTGTGAAACGTATTGAAATAATCTTACTAATATTATAAAGGCGAAAGTTTCTGAGGATGGATGAATGGATGTTTCTTACTATTTCACGCAAAAACGGCTGAATAGATCTGGATGTAATTTGGCACAGAGATAGATTATAGTCTGGAATAGTACATCAGATTATCCCGGAAAAATGTACGGAAAAGTGTAAGGATAAATTTAAACCAAATTTCCACGCGTACAAAGTCACAGTCAACAGACATTCATAGAGTGTTTAATTTTGTGTTCGGCTGGCGTTTATCTGTAATCAACTAGGCTTGGTAATGAGTACAGCAGTTCGCTGGATAAATCCAGCTAACTGCTATACTGATCAAATGATTCTTTGTGTCATTTCCGAAAAAGTATTAAGTCCGTCATAGACATTATGTATAGTAGCGGGAGTTGGCGCGATCGTGTAATGGGTGTTGCATGCTTCTGAGTTGTCTGGTTGCGCTGCCTATGAGTCAACCTGTGACTACAATTATGTATTTATACGGGAATTAACGGGATCACGAAAAGGTATTACATACCTCTGAATGAAAAACATGCCACCTCGCTTTTATGCGCAGTCGGGTGAACACCGCACTGCATAAATACATAATTATATCGTGGAACGCGAAAGTTTAAAATTTAGTAACCTGTGACTACGTCTAGTGCGGCTTGGTCGGGGCGTCGGGTGGTTCGAAGAGTGTGGTGCCTGTTACGTGGTCGTGGCAATCTGGAAATCAGGATCCAATGAGAAAAAAAAATCACCATTAGATCCAACATCGATCTGGGTAATGAATCTTCTGAGATTGAACCTTATATTATCATATTTATTATCATATTTATATATATTATCATAAATAATATATTCCTGTTTTCACTTTGTTAACCTAATTCTATGTGCACGTTGTGTTTGCTTGAAAGGGGTTGTACATGAGCCTTAATTTCATAAAATACAAATTATTAGATTAAGTAACAATGTTACGACTGTAAGCAAACCAAAACTAAATAAGGAACATTGACATACGGAAAACGACATGAAATGTTATTGATTGTGTGCGTGTAAATTGTCGGACAATTGCATTCCAAAGGTACACTAACTCGGAATTCTATAGGCCCATTTACATTGCAAACAAGCTCTTTATCTTATTTTGGATTCAATTAATCAATAGGAATTTACTGATCAATTTTAACCTAATATTCCCTGGTTTGTTTTTGTTAAAGTGCTCGGTTTTACCGGCAACAGCCAATTCGTGTAACAGAAGGCTGTTGCTCGAATAAGCTACCATTGTTATTGCTGAAGCTATTGCTTACACTTTCCAATCCATCCGTATAAATACCACTTTCCTTCTATTGCCTTCTCTTTTAACACCTTTCCCTTTCAACATACCCAAAATTTTCCTACCTTTATTTGTCAAAGTACCCGGTTGACGGCAATAGATTTGCCCCCTATTACGTGTGTGGGACCAAATTTAATTTGGCAAAATGTGAGTATTTCATACTCCGCGTCTACCCCTAGGGGTATACAGGCATGAGTGTATCTATTATTAAACTAGGTTAGAAAATAAACTTAATCGTGGGAGAGCCATGCTTCAGCACGTATGGACCGGCTCGACCGAATACCACGGCCTCACAGAAAAAGCAGCAAAGCAACCTGAGTGCCGAGTGAGTGAGGTTACCGGAGGCCCTCACCCTTCTCTCCTCCCACCTTAAAGGCCGGAAATGCACTTGTGACTCTTGAGTTGCAGTTGCCGATAGGCGGCGGTAGTCATTTACCATCAGGTGACCTGTCTGCTCATTTGCCTACATACCATCAAAAAAAATTCGTTTGTTACTTCCTACTTTTGAATTTCTTTCCCCGACACTTGTTTTGTATTTTGAATTGAATTACTTTTAAACCATATATGTTTAAAATCAGATAGTAATTAACACCGCAGCTATTTCGACCTTTTCAGGAAAACCACTTCCGAAATCAAAAACTAACCTCAACAAAAAAGAATCTATTAAGGAAACTTTAAAATTAGGAGACCTCTAGAGGAGTAGACACATACGGACAGACAGACGAAAGCCAAATCAGTGTGGAAACGAAAACGCTTTGCTCGCTCGGCCAATAATGTTACATTATAAATACATTCCAAGATATTTACACACAAAATTAATGAGCAATTGTTTTAATTCATACAAGCGAACTTCTTTAAATGTGGTCATGAGCTAAGATGTATTTAGGACATACGAAATCACCCACTAGATTATCTACTAATGAATTTGAATTCCATTAATGAATGGAACATCCGTTAAAGAAACCCATTATTACATACCTATCATTAACCGAAACTTACGACACTCGTCCATTAATACTTCCATTATTCTTTAATCATGATATATGTAAGCTTTATTAAGACCACCATTCACTACATATATTTGAACTTGTTTGGACGATTCTTTTGATTGGAATTCACTTTTTGATCTTAATTTAGATTATTAACGTGGGAGAGCCATGCTTCGGCACCTATGGGCCGGCTCGACTCCGCTCGATACCAGAGCCTCACAGAAAACTAATAATGTAGCAATGCTTGCATTCCATTTCGCCGCGTGAGTGAGGTTACCGGATGCCCTAACCCTTCCCTCTCCCTTATTCCCGTCCTTCCCCTCTCCCCTCTTCCCCCCTCTCCCTCTTCTCCTACTCCCACCCTAGAGGGCGGCAACGCACGTGACTCTCGAGTTACAGGTGCCAATGGGCGGCAGTAGTCATTTACCATCCCGTACCCTATACCATACATACATACCCGTCTGCTCGTTTGCCCCCTATATAATAAAAAAAAAAATCTTTTGCATCTCATATATTTCTTTTGTATTCCGCTGAATCAAATTTGTAAGAACTGGATAGTTGATTTATACGATCTTTTAGAGGCTATTCAACATTTCCAGGGTTTACAAACCTATTAACATTTATAGATAGATAGATAACACTTTATTTGTACACTATTGTTATAATCAGTTAGTTAAAGTAGATTTCTGTTCAAACGAGAACTATTACTACAAGTGGTAGGCGTATTAGCAAGGAGTTATACCTAGTTGCAAAGCGGGGCTTAGATAGGCCATCTATTGGCTTATAAACAACTATCGCCAAAGCGTAGACTAACCACAAAAATAAAACTATTTTAACGGATTCTATCGCGATTTATTTGGTGTTATTTTACTATTTACACTGATCAGTGTAAATAGTAAAATAACACCAAATAAATCGCGATAGAATCCGTTAAAAAGAGTTTTATTTCAATGTGTAACATTCGTGTAAACTTTCGACAATATCATAACCACAAAAAACCAAAGAAAGCGACTTGGTCACAAACCGAACCAAATCGATTCACATGAAGACGGAGAATAAATAAAATATAATTAAAAAAAACACGTTTTAATAGCAAAACCGTACTCAAAAGTAGAAAATAATTTTTGTTAGTAAAAAAGCGTGGGGTGTTTTTTACTATATTTTTATTATAACTCTACTTTTAATAATAGTTACCAATGAAATGTACTGTTTGTAACATTTGATGTCAAGCTCCCCAAGCTTTTTTAAATAAAAAATGTTTTTCTACGTTTTAGTTTCGTTTTGGTTCCTGTATTACATTTAATTCGAGAAAAAAACAGTCATAAAATTTTCTTAATCTAGGGGCTTAATTAGATTACTTTCATTGTGTAGTTCACAACGCTATCCACATCTTATCGTGTACCGTATAGCGTGATCGTCCATCTTCTTGACTGGCCTGTTTGTCTAATGATTAGAGATTGTGACTGCTGAGTCAGAGGTCATGGGTTCGATTCCAATCCGAGAAAAATTATTGTGTGATGTGATGAGCGTGACCATTTTTGTTCTATGTCTTGGTGCAATTTATCTATAATATGAATGAAGTAATATATAAGTATGTTTATCAGTAGTCGGGTGACCATAGTACAGGCTCTGCGTAGTTTGGGATTGGCGTTATTATCCACCGGTGTATCAAATGTTATCTAAATTTGTCTAACCATTTCTCCCATTTTCGAATGTGTACTTATAAATTTTCCCATTTATAATATTAGTGGGATTTAAAGATTTTTTTTTGTTAAAATTAAATTATAATCATTTATAATTAGGTATGTAGTAGTCACTGATACATTAATTAACTAGTAATCCGTTATACCTTGTTATTGAAAACAAGTGTAATAAAATAACATTCGTGTTCATTAATTGCCTTTATACGATTGTTAGTTAATTGGTAACCTTCACAATGTCAGTAGCCAACATTCTTGACTTATTCGATTCATTGACACGTAATTAAAGAACTCAAATGAATCAATCAAAGAGAAAATACGACAGGCTATAAATGATACGTAACAAGTGCCAAATATGCTACGTCGGTCATCAGAGTGGCGCGTGGGAATTGTAATAGTGAAGTTAAGTAATGTGTAAAGGTATGGTGCCACTGCGAGCGGACTGTTTGTAAATAGTTTTGGTAGAACATTGAGCTTGACAACTGTACAGCTAATACTATAGGTAATATAGACGATTATGAGTATTTATGACACTGTTATTGAAAGTAGAAGTAACTAAACAAACAAAAATAGGTTTGTCCGAAAACGCAACTCCAACAGGCTAGTGTTGGAATGTAGTCCGACATAAACGGTATTTAATAACAGTTCAAAATTTTTTTATCAAGGTGTAGTATATAATAAATTATCTCGCCTAAATGCTGACCTTTTTACTTAATAAGAACGTGACAAAATAACGTACCGTTACGTTACGTATACGTTATACATAGTAAGCGTTTTATATTTACGCTCCTGAAACTGGTGTCCTGTGTAATTTTGCCTACAGCTTTTGTTTTTAGTTGACAATCTTTGTGTTAAAATCTCTTTACAAAGGTATATTTGCAGAATATATCGCTATAATTAAGTAAGTTTTACGGAAATATAGCTAATTTTATTAGCTAATATTTCCTAAACCCATTATCTTGTTGATTCCAATACGAACTTATTCTTTTTTACAAACAACCCTTAATTTTAAAGGACACACTTTTTGAAGACTTTCTTAATTGAATCTAGTTGTTTGGTTAGATGAGACCTTTAAGAAAAAATCTTTAAACCGCTCCCACTGAGACCACAGCAAGTCGTGCACAACACGACTACAGTGGTCATTATTGCAACATACCTACCTAAATGCTCCATTGACACTGCCACAGATAACCAAGGTCTGTGACAACCTGACTACGCCCTGCCTCGGACCCACACCGATCACTTTCTGTTAATGAATATGAAGTTAGTTTTTTTGTTACATTAAAATTAACTAGTAAAATTAAAAAGATTTATTCATAAGATTTTGCAATTAGTTTTTTTATTGTAGAGGGGGCAAACGAACAGACGGGTTACTAGGTGATTAACAGTGCTTATAAACAGTAGCTATCCTGATCCTCATGGAGCTTGAGTTGGGATGATTTGATTAGAACAGAAATCCGCAACAAGACAGACGCAGAGGCTTTTCACTTCCAAAAGAATACGCTTCTCTTATCTGTAGTAAAGTATTTTATATTAGGACTAGCAGTTCCCGTGCGGCTTCGCTCGCCTGTACTTATTTGTATATTTTGCGCGGATCCCTAATTCTTTTTCCAAAATAAAAGTAGCTTAAGTTACTCCTTATAACACCAGCTATCTGCCTGTGAAAGTCCCGTGGAAATCGGTCCACCCGTTCCGGAGATTAGCCGAAACAAACGGACAGACAGACAAAAATTGAAAAAACTAATTTTTACTCATAGGTATCGTGCAAATACCTGTATGAGCTTAAAATAAACCTACTATTTTGACATTACAAACAGACACTTCAATTTTATTTATTTGTATGGATTTTGTTTCAAGACGATCGTTCTTCGGTTTTTTTCGGGACGAGAGGGTTTAAAATAGTATTCCTAGTAATAACAAATCATTTGTTAGTGTGTTTACCGAATTGGAAGGCCGATCTACGATATGTACCTACTAAGTTTGGACAGTATTACGAAGTATTTTAGCAACCAAAAACACTATTTTAACTGCGCAAGCACAAATGAATTTACAAACGTGCTACAGCTTTTGGTGTCCTTTCATTTAAATACCTTTCTAAATAAATAAATTATTACCATTCACAACAAGCTCTATTCATAGTTATTTGTTACAACAAAACCCTTCTCTTGCCAGTTCTGTTAACCTATAATACAGTATAATTTTAAAAACATTAGTTAACTCGAGCTTTTGGTACCAAATTATTATATTATCGTTTACAATCAGACTGGCGTAAGTTTCTTTGCCAACTAATTGACATTAAAAATGTACTCTACAACTGCATTGAATAGAAACTGATCAGTTGGCCAGAGTTACATTCAATCAATCAATCAGCCTATCATAGTCCACTGCTGGACATAGACCGCTCCCAATGCGCCGGTCCTCCGCCTTCTGCATCCAGTCCATGTCCATCCCTGCTACCTTCTTCAGGCCGTCGGTCCATCTGGCTAGGGGGCGCCCTACCTTCCGTTAACCAATTCGTGGAGTTAAATACATTTTTTTTTATTGACCAACAAGCAATCATTTACATGTTAAGACTAAACATATTTATATGTACTTACTAGCTGCACCCCGCGGTTTCACCCGCGTAAATCCCTCGTTAAGCTTTCTTTTTTGTGCAAACTTCACATAAACCATCTACTAAATAGTCCGAACAAAGCCTAAACATTTGGTTTGGATAGGTGAGCCCGTTCTTGAGTTATAAAATTACAACGAAAAGTGGCATTGATTTTATATATATGGATAGACCTAGTAGTTCCCTAAATTAATACAACATCTAGATCCATTTTATGAATTAAAATACTATAACAATACATATCATATATATAAATTTTAAAGTTTTTGACAGAGGTGAGAGCAGTCAGATTTTTATTAAAACAACAGAGATACTTATTACAACATAAATGATTTAGGAAAGAGTTAAAAGAAATCAAGAAGAGTTTGTGAGGTAATGAAGACCCTGTTTCATAAAGGAGATAGAAAAAAATATCAACTTCACACAGCGTATCATCATACAAACGGAAGGCTTTTGAAAGTAATGAAACTATTACTTGCGTAACAGGTAGTTTCCAAGGGAGCTGAGAATATTTACGACAGCTTCTTTCTCGTCTATACGATAACCGAAAATTTATTTTTGTTACAAAAAAGGGGTAGATATCTACATAGTTATTTAATATAAGAAAGTAACATCACATAAGTCTCTTCGATGTTTAAATAACGTTGCTTTATGATATCTGGCAGACGTTTCGTAATCTTCATGTATGTACCTAGTGCGGAATCGAAAGCTTTTACAAATTTACTCTGAATCCTTTTAACTTTATCAATGTCATGAATTGTTATATGAATTGTCAAACGTCATTAGGTTACTAGACTACAGAAGCGAATTCCAATCTACTTCGCACATAAGCGTTGTATAACAACTTATAAGTTAACGCATTTTTAAAGGATTTTCCAACCCTTAAGATATTGGTTTAATCTATATGAGAAATGAAAGTTAATTTGCTGAGGAGTTATTATAATAACTCCCAAATAACGAACCTTAGTGACTCTATTCAAAACCGCACCATTCAATCTGTAATCGAAAATAATGAGATTGATTTTTTTAGAATAATTGATCACATGACATTTGTCTGTATTAAAGACATAAGTTATTATTTTGACAAAATAAAAACTTTATTAAATAAAAATAAACCTAAAAACTTCACAACTTTCGTGTTTTGTATCAAGATTTTTATACAGTTACAAGTTATAACAATATAAAAACCACATAATATATATTACAGTAGCTTACGTAAGTGTTTTGCATGTTTATGTAACCTAATACAGTATTGTGAATTTAATATTCAACTATTCTTCGAACTGATCTCACATATTATTATGTCCATAGATGAATGATAGATGATTTAGAAATAAGTCCTCAAATTGAAGGCATTTCTAATTAGGTATAAGTTTGCATATATAAATACATTAAATATTCTTTATGCGGAAGTGGAATAACCTCAAAATGTGTCTAATTATGTATTTCAAAGTAGTCGACACAAGACAGTGTCAATATTCCTACCTACGCTGTACTGTACCAACTAATTGACTGACTGGCCCGTTGGTCTAGTGGTTAGTAGCAGTTTTGTGGGAAAGCCATGCTTCGACACGTATGGGCCGGCTCGACCGGAGTGATACCACGGCCTCACAGAAAACCGACAGTGAAGCAATGTTGCATTGCTTTTCGCCGAGTGAGTGAGGGACCATCAGGTGACCCGTCTGCTCGTTTCCTCCATATACCATAAAAAAACGGGATCCTCACTGCTGAGCCGGAGGTGGTGGGTTCGATTCCCGCCCAGAATAAATTATTGTGTGACGAGCACGATCATTTGTTCTGTGTCTGGTTGTAGCTTATCTATAATATGTGTGTATTTAGAAATTTATAAGTATGTTTATCAGCTGTCTGGTTCCCACAGTACAGGCTCTGCCTAGTTTGGGATCAGACGGCCGTGTGTGAGGTGTGTTAAGTTCTTATTATTAAGGTCTTATTGGTAGAGGGCTTTGTTTTCGCATTAGACTCACAAACGGTCCATTACGAATTTAGATATGGTTGGCCAGTTGAGCCTGCATAGTTCCTTCCAGGGGCACAGAAGCCTCCTGGGGTGTTCACGGGCTTCTACGAGCAACCTCGCATCCGCGAGACCCGTTGTGTGGCCACTCCCTCACACTCCACAATAACATGGGCGGCTATTTCCTCCACGTGTACCAACCTGATTGAAAAAATTCATGAAGTATAATAATCAGGATACTAGTGAATTTACAAATTTAGAACGACAAATTAACAGCTATTAAACTGTTAACAGACTCCAACTAAGTTTCTATTCAATATATTAGTATTTGAGCGGTACTTTGAAGTGTTAGTGCAAAAATTTCACAACTTGATTAAAATATTTCTCTATACTATACTGTATCACCGTTCTCAGATGTACTGATGAATTGAAACTGAATTTTATCAATATCGATGGTTATCTATACTAATAATAAAGCTAAGAGTTTGTTTTATGTTTGAATCCGTTATCTTACCCGGATTAAAAAAATAAATAAATAAGAGGAAGTCACGGTATGATTAGGTCTGCCATCACTTAAACTGCCGACGCCGGACAAAACCTTAAAAAAATGGGTGAAATCGAGAATCTTTCCCGGGCACCCGATTCCATTGAAATTTTTAACTTGTTAACGGTTTATCTAACAATTATAATTGTCCCTTGGCACAGAGTGTCCGGGTTTTGCCCGGACACTTTTTAAAAACCCCGCCCGGACGCTCCCCGGACGCCCTCTAAACTAGGACAAATCCGGGGAAACCCGGACGGATGGCAGACCTAGGTATGATCCATTGGAATAGAGCAGTGGTAATAAGCGTGGGTAAAATATTCAGAAACGGCTGGTGAACTATGAGGTGAACGTCTAAAAATTTTACGTAGGAAAATAGATATTTATTATACAGCTGTTGTTTTTGTCCTAGTGGCCTCTCCAGCCACAAGAAATACAGGACATTCGGCCTCTGCGAACTACGGCATTCTCAGTCCCGTTCCCCATCCGAGACTTGCGGTATTCCTTATCCTAAGTTCCTCTATCTACCCATTTTTCCTTATACAAATTTACCTTCTGAATTATTTTCTGTCTTAAAACGGACTTTCCCAAAGACGGTTCACATCCGGTAGGTTGCCGGCCATAAAAGAAATTAGCCGAAACCCTTTGCAATCTTACGAAAAGATGTTGGGAAAAGAGCAGGACGTTGATGAGATATTTCCTAGACACAGCATCATCAGAACACCCTGGATGATGAACTGAGAAAATGACAAACTCATAGTAATTTTAAGTAATAAACAGTTACTCAAGATACACGAAATTGTTTGATTTAAAATTGTTATATAACGTAATGTAAATGTATCTGATCATGATCTACTTTTGCGCATAGCTTACAGCTCAGTTAAGAAACCAAGTGCAACATGCCACGTTGATATTGCCATATTATAGCTGTGGCATTAATATAAGTTACTCAAAATTAACTATCTTTGTCGGTTTAAGAATAATTTATGTACAATTTAGTAAATTTTTAAAGGTTAGGATCGGTAAATTGTTCTAATTAAAAGACTATATTAGTGGGAGAGCCATGCTTCGGCACGTATAGGCCGGCTCGACCGGAGTGATACCACGAGTGAGTGAGGTTACCGGAGGCCCTAACCCTTCCCTCTCCCTTCCCCCTCTTCCACCCTTGCCTCCACCCATCCCCCCTTCCACCCTTCCCCTACTCCCACCTTAAAGGCCGGCAACGCACTTGTGACTCTTGAGTTGCAGGTGCCCATGGGCGGCGGTAGTCATTTACCATCAGGTGACCCGTCTGCTCGTTTGTCCCCTATACCATAAAAAAAGAAACTATTCAATATTTACGGTTTTGAACGCTTTTTTGTAACAAGGTGTATACGATCTGACGTGATATACACTTTTAATAGTACTCATAAATTTGGTATTTCATAATTCTGTATCAGACTGTGTTATATATACATTACCTTATAAGTTTAATAATGACAGCACGTAAATTTTACAACTTCGTGAGTTCTAAGAATTAAAGTTTAATAACGACCAGTTAGTCCGCTTAAATTAATTAAGAAGTTTGTTTATTGGATAATTAACAGCATTCCATTACTCCTAGAGAAAAACACTAACAAACATGAGTCCGTCATTGTTCAGGACAAACAGAGGACAAGGAAACATGTATAGATTTATTCGTAAAATTTACTTCGGTCCTCGATAGATGCGTAAGGGTCGACTTAGATGACGCTATGGTTTTGTTACCGGAAAGTGCATATTAGGCTAAGCTATTATATTACGTTTGAACAATTACATAGTTCAGGATACGAGTTGATGTTTTATTTTAATACCTCCAACTTAGTACACCACAGTAGTTTAAATTGTTCCATTTGAAGTGACGGCTAGCCTGCCACTTTAACAGTCATCTACAGACAAAATCAGACCCGATATTGTTTTACTCAAAAGTAGTTTACGTAAGTAAGTGGATTACGTGGCTAATTGTTTGAAGGGTCAGCCACGAGGCTTAGTTTCTAATTATAATATTATTTAAATTGCCTACACACCTGCTTTAGTTTTAACGAAGCAAAGATTTTATGAATATATAAATTTAATTGTTATTTCAAGTCATTGAAATAACTTTATAACTAAAAATATATAATGTTTTCTGATATTCTGCAGTTTCATATCATGACTTTGTAATAAATGATTCGTTTTGCGGTACGACTTGTAAACTTGATATCTTAAGAATAATGATTACTACCTATCTAATGAAATAAGACAAATTATTTGAATTTCAAATAGGTAACTCAAAATACATTTGCCTCGAGGTTTAAGTGATAAATTGTAACGCTGACGGCTGAATCTGGAGTGAAGATTATAATAATGTTTAAAGATTTTTGCTAAATCGGATTCTTATGCCACAATATTTATTTAGTTATTTAAACTTAATGCACCACAGGTACATTAGGATACTTAATTCCTAGGATATTCTCTACCAATCAAACTTTGGGTGATGCAGAGAAAGAAGAAGTAGTTATATTTCAAACTATGTTGATGAATAGTAAATCCAATCAAATTCAAACTAAAATTTGACCAAACAGTACTCAAATTACATACGTATCAAATAGCCTAATTATATACAAAATTATACACACAAACTTGCTTAAATGTAAGTACTTACATAAAAATACATATTATAACAACATTAAATGACGAACTGTGGACGAGTGTATTCTGCCAATTCTGGGAGTAGGAACTCTTTTAATTTTACCTTATAAGAGTGATAATTTGTAGTAATCCTGACTTCGATGGGAAGCACATTTCATAGAATTTTGTGCATAACCTCGCAGAAAGACGTAATCAATCTTACTCACTGTCGCTCCGTCCGTTCAGTAGGTAGTATACGAGTATGTTGACCTGTCATAGTACGCAAGTCTATACAATGATAGTTTTAGTTATGCTGGCCAATGAAATAAACCAAAAATTTATATGAAAAATGATAGCTTTTTACTCTACCGAGTTAATCAAGAGAGCAGTAAGTGAGAAGAAGCCTCTTCTTAACTCAAACTTACTTTAACTTTAAACTGAGTGCCTATGATTGTTTACACTGTACTTATATCAATCAAATAATAATATTTATTAAATTTTATCTGTATGGCTGTTTGTTATTCTAATCTCCATAACTGGTACACCGGTTTTACGGGACTTTCCCTGGCAGATAGCTGATGTGATAAAGAGTAACTTGGGTTACTTTTATTTTAGAAAAAGAATCAGGATTCCGTGGAAAACAACAAAAATAATCTTAATATCTATCTCTAATAATCCTAATATCTATGCCAAATGGTAAATTGAAGTGTCTGTTTGCAATATCAAAAAAGTGGATTCTTAATTAATGCATTATAATGTTTATCCGGTACTTGTACCAAAAAAAACCGCCAAGTGCGAGTTAAACTCGCGTTTAGAGGGTGTCGTTTGATCCCAACAACAAACTGAACATTGCGGTTGAAGCATGTTCTACCATACATTTATACTGCTAATGTAAGTTTGAGACCAGACTAAAGGTTGTTAATTAAAGACCATAGATAGATTTCTTATAGGTTTTCCTGTATAGTTAAAGTAAAGAAATTTGCCTCGCCTATTATCTAATTTTTATTTTTTTATTTTAGGCTCAGTAAAGGCTTTTCAGAGACTCACAAAGGCAAACGTTAAGCAAAGGCCTAGATTAAACTTAGTAGTGAACTGAGGGTTGCTTTATCCACGGGCCGCTGTACACGGCATTTTCACGAGTAGGGATGTCATAAACATTGTTGTTTTAGCTCATGAAAATCTAACACCAAACATTGTGTATAACAAAATGGGCATAATCCCATTAATATCATAAATGTGAAAGTTTGGATGGATGGATGGATGTTTGTTACTCTTTCACGCAAAAACCACTGAACCGATTGCGATGAAACTTGGTATGTAGATAGCTGGAGACCTGGATTAATGCATAGGCTACTTTTTATCCCGATTTTCCCACGGGATCGGGACTTACGCGGGTGAAACCGCGGGGCGCTGCTGGTAGATTATTTATATTAATTCAGACTAATTCAATTAGGAATACAATTCGATCCTAATTTTATCCGTTTTTTTTTGTTTATGTACTTGTTTACTTAATCCAAACTCACTAGTAGATAGGTAATAAAAAACTGTCTTTATTCAATTAAGTTAAAGTTGGTATTTGTAGATTCTACATGATGATGAAATGATGTATTTACAAATTTTTTTTATTTAAAAATATTAAATCTAGACTTGCAACAAATAGTGTATTCGGCCACATACAGAATACCGAATATTCTGCAGGCTTCCTGGCCGGTCCCAAAGATCAAGTTAAGGCCGGAGCAATTCGCCCCGGTCTCAATGGTCTGGGATCAGCAGTGGTTAGCTGCCCAGTAGCATCAGCCCAGAAGGTCGCGGATGGTCAGTGTCTTCTCCTCGGTGGCTTTTTGAAAGCAAAGGTGCGTCTCCTACAGCCTAGGTCATCAAGGTGCTTCCGCTGCTTGTCGGTGGGGCATGTAGGGGTCAAGTGCACAGCGGCGGTAACTGTCGGTGATAAGTGTTTCCGCTGTAGCCAGTCTGGCCACAAAGCCCGCTCTTGCGATGCCCCGCCGCGATGTTTTAAGTGTGCAGCTGAAGGAAGACCAGCTGAGCACCGTGCAGGTACTAAGACCTGCTCCGCGGGAGGACCTCACAAAGGACCTATAGGAACGGCGGACGCCAAGGAGCAGCAACAAGGTTCGCGGCGGGGTGCGGGGATGGATATTGCATAACGGGTTCACATGTGCGCATCCTGCAGGGGAACATAAACCACTGCGCCAATGCTCAGGATCTTCTGCTCCAGAGCATGGCACAGTGGTCAATCAATATTGGTGTCGTCGCCGAGCCGTATTTTGTTCCTCCCGGGGAGCCCTGGGTAGGGGACCTTGACGGCTTGGCGGCTATCGTTCGCGGCACTGCTGTCGGCACCTCGCCTCTTGCCGTTATTGCAAGGGGACGAGGATGGGTGGCAGCGGCTGTCGACGAGATTGCGGTCGTGGCTGTTTATTTCTCGCCTAACCGTACACTGGCTGAGTTTGAGGATTGGCTCACTCAGTTGGCCGTCGTCGTCGAAGGATGCCGCCCTCGATCCGTACTTGTTCTGGGGGACTTCAATGCTAAGTCAACGGCATGGGGTTCCCCGGCCACTAATCCTAGAGGTGCGGCACTGGAGGAGTGGGCCGTGTTATCTGGCCTAGTCCTCCTTAACCGGGGTTCCGTAGCCACGTGTGTGCGTCAGCAGGGTACTTCGATCGTGGACATCTCGTTCGCGAGCCCTGCCCTAGCACACCGTGTCCGAGACTGGCGAGTTGTCGAGGAGGTGGAGACGTTGTCTGACCACCGATATATACGGTTCGACGTCTCCGCCCTAACCTCTGAAACGTCGGTCAGGACGGTTCCAACCGGTCCACGTTGGGCACTTAAGCGGCTAGATCGGGAGCTCCTCCTGGAAGCCTCCATCGTACAGGCCTGGGTCACCGCACCGGACAGGCCTGTGGATGTGAATGCTGAGGCAGATTGGTTCCGGGAGGCCATGTCGCAAGTATGCGATGCGGCGATGCCTAGGGTTCAGCTCAGGACTGCAAGGCGTCAGGTTTACTGGTGGACCTCAGAAATCGCGCGGCTGCGTGAAAATTGCGTGACCGCGCGTCGCCAGTATTCCAGGTTCCGCAGAAGGCGTCGCCGCCCTGATGACGCGGAAGCCCAAGAGGCAGAGCTTCTTTTAGGTTATAGGGCTGCCAAGAGGTCCCTTCAAGCGGCAATAAAGCGGGCCAAATTAGAGGCCCGCCAAGAATTACTGGAGACTCTGGAACGTGACCCGTGGGGGCGCCCCTATCTTTTGGTAAGGGGCAAACTGCGGCCTTGGGCCCCCCCGCTCACTCAGAGTCTCCAATCTGAGATGCTTGAAGGAATCGTGGGCTCCTTATTCCCACAGGTGGGGGAGCATACACCTCCGCCAATGGTTCTGCCTCAAGAAGTGCCCAACACCGAAGACGACGACGCCCCCGAAGTTACTCGGGTGGAACTAAGGGCAGCGGTGCAACGGCTCCAAGCCAAGCGCACCGCACCAGGACCTGACGGCATCCCAGGCCGAGCGTGGGTTCTTGCCCTTACGGCTCTCGGGCCCCGTCTAATGGGGCTCTTTAGCGCATGTTTAGCGAGGGGCCAGTTTCCAAAATTGTGGAAAACGGGGAAACTGGTCCTTATTCGAAAGGAGGGGCGTCCGGCAGACTCACCGTCTGCCTATCGGCCCATAGTGTTGCTCGACGAGGTATGTAAGCTCTTTGAGCGAATCATCGTGGAGCGCCTCGTCGAGCACCTTTCGAGAGTGGGGCCGGACCTGGCGGAAAATCAATTTGGTTTCCGCCGGGGGCGCTCTACCGTGGATGCAATCATGCGCGTAAGGGCCCTGGCGGAGGGAGCAGTATCCCGGGGTGAGGTGATGTTGGCGGTGACCCTCGACATCGCCAACGCTTTCAACACCTTGCCCTGGAGTTGCATCAGAGAGGCGCTCGTTTTTCACAGAGTGCCTCACTACCTCTGCCGCATTGTCGGGGCATATTTAACGGAGAGAGCCGTGATCTACCCGAGTCGGGCAGGATATGGTAGGCGAGAGATGTCGTGCGGTGTTCCACAGGGCTCGGTGCTAGGACCACTCTTGTGGAACATCGGTTACGACTGGGTGCTGCGCGGTGTGTTCTTGGGAGGTGTCGCTGTCACCTGTTACGCCGACGACACACTCGTGACGGCACGTGGACGAACATACCGCGAAGCGACCATAAAAGCCACGGCCGGGGTCGCTCAAGTCGTTGGTAGGATTCGGCGGCTGGGTCTCGAGGTGGCCCTGCATAAATCGGAGGCCCTTTGTTTCCATGGGCCTCGGAAGAGGCCTCCAGCGGGATCCAGCATTATCGTAGGAGGTGTTCGCATCGGCGTCGAGTCTTCGATGAGATACCTAGGGCTCACACTCGACAGTCGATGGGATTTCGGTTATCATTTCCGGAATCTGGCCCCCAAGCTCATTAGGACGGCGGCTGCACTCTCGCGGTTGCTGCCAAACTTAGGAGGGCCCGACGCCTCCTGTAGGAGACTCTATGTCGGAATCGTGCGGTCTATGGCCCTATACGGCGCCCCAATATGGGCTGAGTCTCTGACGGCCCGCAATGCTGCGATACTGCGGCGACCACAGCGGGCGATGGCCGTCAGAGTCATAAGAGGATACCGCACGATATCCTTCGAAGCGGCGAGTCTCCTAGCCGGTTCTGCCCCATGGGACCTAGAGGCGAAAGCCCTTGCGCTATTATACCAATGGCGCAAGGAGGCACTCGAGCGTGATCTGAGACCCGCACCTCGTGAGATCGAGGCGCAACGGTCTCAGCTTCGCCAGGTCCTAATGGCTGAGTGGAAAGAACGACTAGAGCGACCGAGCGCAGGGCACGCCACAATTGTGGCGGTAAGACCCATCATGGAGGATTGGCTGGAGAGGCGACATGGCAGCCTCTCCTACCGGTTGACGCAGGTACTCACCGGACACGGCTGCTTTGGTAAGTACCTGTGTCGTATAGGCCGGGAGCCATCGCCTGTGTGCCACCACTGCGGAGGCTGTCGCGAGGACACTGCACTCCACACTTTGGTGGAGTGCTCAGCATGGATGCAGCTGCGAAACGATCTCGTGACAGCTATTGGGGTGGGAAGCCTCTCGCTAGAGACCATGGTTCTGTCCATGGTCCAAAGTGAGAGTGCATGGGATTCCGCCGCCTTGTTTTGCGAGGAGGTGATGTTGGCTAAAGAGGCGGCGGAACGGCAACGGGAGAGGATAAGTACTCTCCCATCCCGCAGAAGACGCACCAGGCGCCGGAGAGCGCAAAATGATCTCCGGCCTCCATGAGCGCTGGCCTGGGGGTAACGGGTCGGGCTGACCGTTACCCTTGCAGAAGCAGGCCCGAGACGGGGACGCGACGTGTTCCACGCGCACCTCTCTGATCTGGAGGGGGGTTAGGCCCCCCGTACCCCATGATGTGGTCGCCTGCTAAAGGCGGCCAAGGTCTGCAGGGGTTCCCGGAGGACTCCTTCCTAGGGTATACCCGGGTTCCCCTGCAATAGACCCACTTGTGACGGAACACCGTGTGGTTTTAGTCGGTTCGATTCCGACATACCACTTTACCGTTAGCTCCGGTGAGGTGATGACCCGTGGGGGTTTCCACACGATAAAAAAAAAAAAAAAAAAAAAAAAGGCTTCCTGGCCGAATAGCCGAATATTCAGCGAAGGCTGAGGCGTGGCAGGAAACTTTTATCGACATTTTTGATTCTTTTGTTTTACTTTCCACTGTTTTAACGCCTCGCAAGCACATATATCTTGTTTTATTAATTGCTACAACACGAATTCTGCAGAGAAAGCATAACCCATATCCAGACATTTAAAGATAAAACTCAGTTGCAACTATTGCCGGAAAATTCAGAAATATTAGTTCTCTGCTTGTTTATTACGCTTCAAATGTATGGACTGATGTTTTTTTCACATTATGGAAGTTAATTTTGTTTGAGAATTTAGTGAAAGAATGAAAAATAAGAGCACAAAAAAAATCGTTTTCTTTTACCAATATCAGACTACAACAAATAAAAAAAAAATATATACTTGCACACTCTTACGCCTCATTGCCGCCAACAGACCTTTCTTAGCCCTTTTTCAGTATACTACCGATCTGGACACTATACGTCATCCGAGGCCTACCCGCACCGACTCACCCACTCACAGGAGCCACTGACAAAAAAACCGTACTATTCGGTATTCGGCCGAATAGTACTTAGATATTCGGTATTTTGCCAAATAGTACGAAAGTAGCCGAATGGGCCGAATATCAAATGTTTGCCTAATATTCGTTCCGAGCCTAATTAAAACCAATTTCAATAGTTCGTTAGTTAGAGTTTAAACTTTTGTTAAATATTCGTCACATTTTCTATTTTTCATACATTACACGTGAACGAAGTCGCGTAATAAAATATTTTAACACTGTAAAGCCTCAATGTCGAAATAAAAAGCCTTTGGTACAATTAACTTAAGTGAGCATCAATTTAATTATTAAAGTATATCGCAAGTGTTACCATTTACATCAATATAATTACGGTTTTTATGACAGCACAACCACAAAAGTTACATAAAAGTTATGTAAATTGTAACGAGCTTACAAAATTCATACGTGATTTCGGTTTACATTTCAACCGATATTACGAACGTCGTTTATTTGTGAGCAAATGTACGTTTTTGTGGTTATATTGCACTTATTGTTTAAAATTGGAATAAATGTTTACGGAAGAGGTAAAAGTAAAAAGTTGCTACAGAGTCACTTTAGTGGTCACTTATAATGCTAGATTCTTCCGTAACCAATTGTAAATTTTGTAACACAATTGATGAAAAATACATGTAATTAGCATGCGAGAAAGCCAAAGAAATATTACTCAGTATGACTTATAGGTAACTTCAATATACAGAAACATCAAATATATGATTGCTTGGACTACTAAACAACTATAAACAAACAAACTGGTAGTAGTTAATTTATCAAATTATCATTTGACGAGAAAGAGGATAAAAAATTGTATAGTTCACGTATATTTGACCTGATAGGTCCCATGAGAGTATCCTAACTGATCTTACTAATATAATAAAGGCGAAAGTTGCGTTGTATGGCGTGAGGATGAATGCATGCATGCATGGATGATGATGTTTGTTACTCTATCACGCAATAACGGCTGAACGGATCTAGATGAATTTTGGCACAGAAATAGATTATAGTCAGAAATTGCACATAGGCTACTATTGATCCCGGAAAATGTACGGTTCCCGTGGGATGGATTTCACCAAAATTACCACGCGAACATTTACGCCTCGTCTGGGGCATAAAAAAGGATATAGGGTTTCCAGAAATAAAAAAACTGAGCCCGAGGGTTGGAAAAATAACTTATACACGAGCGGAACCGCGGGCGAAAGCTAGTTTATAATATTTTACATGAACCAAATTTGTTATAACAATAACATTTTGAAAATTAAAACATTACATTCTGGCAGATTGCGCAGAATGTGAAATAATAAAAAAGTTTTTTTTTAATGACTACCTAATTATTTAATTCTGTATTTCCCAAATGTATAATTTATTACTTAATTATTATATTTATATTAAGAAATTATAGTGAACCTTGCGCGACTTGGCGCAACAATGAAAGTAAAAGAGAGAACGTGATGTGCACATGGTTAATATAAATTAAAAAAATATTTTAAATAAATGAAAAATATTTTAGATAATTAATCTGGTAACAGGCTAATTACCTTCAATTTCAGCAATGATGGCAAGAGGTTATATAATACGTCGGTGCTACCAAGGATGATGGAGAGGCCTTAGGAATTAAAGGACACCCGCTGTACGGACACCCTCCCGCCATATCAAAAATGCTATGATTTGTCATATTTGCGAGATAACCTTATGTCTGGTTCCTATAATCAAGAAACGATTTGTTTTGCTTACGAACAGTTAAATTTTCATGGAAAATTCAACGAAATTTTACGAAACGAATCGTTTCTTGATTTTAGAAACCGGGCATTAGGGAATGTTTCTTGTGTCAAATGTGTAATTGAGTCCTACCGCTCTCCTTGATGACTACAAGACGGGATGCATAAAGTTGACAACGTTGATTAGGATGACGCTGGCTGGGCCCATTGAAGGCCCAATTCTGATGCATCTGCGTCCTAGTTTTCTTTCGGTTATTTGTTTAGGGAACCGAAGGTCTTACTTATGTATTTGCGGACTAAGTTATCAAGACGTATATTAACTGGAAACTATGTTTAGGTCTAAATTTCAAAGAGGTCGTAGTAATAGATTAATTCACGCGTCGCGTATTGATAAGTATCATTATTCCTCAAGACGAGAATCTTTATAATAAGCGAAAACAGAATTTATTGTTTTCATTTTAATTATTATGGAATTTTTTACTCTCACAGTTGTAAGAGTGCGCGTGGCAGTTCAGGTCTCGGGTGACATAAATATGTTACATAGTTATGTCACCTAAGACCTGAACGGTCACGCTATAGTTTCAATTTACGTCTAAGGCGATGTAGGAAGCTATCTATAGAAATTACTGGTCCTGGCTTAAGGATTGCCGATATTTAGAATTCTGATCAAACAATGAGAAGTTCCTTGATATGGTAATAACTCTAACCACCAGTATCTTGGTATAGTGAGGTGTTTGAGTTTTGCCCACATGCCTTCTTGTACGAGGGCTACACTGAAAAGTTCGGAAATCAAGGAAGTGACACAACATTACTATTTAAAAATGTATTTATTGCTTTTCGAATTATTCTCCGCGAAATTTGACACATTTTTCCATACGATGGAACCAATCATTGAAGCAACCATTCCATTCGGAAGTTGGGGTCTCCAAAATGGCCGTTTTGTAGGCGTTCACAGCTTCTTCAGGTGATGAAAATCTCTGACCACGCAATTTATTCTTTATTTTAGGGAAAGTATAGAAATCATTAGGGCTTAGGTTGGGACTGTACGGCGGATGGTCTAATAATTCTATGTTTTCTTGCTCTAAAAACTCTTTTGTTCTGTGCGCAGTGTGAGAACTCGCATTGTCGTGATGGAGGATGATGCGGCGTTTGCAGTTCTCTTTACGGAGTTCGGAAACGACCTGTGGCAAACAAATGCTAGCATACCATTCTGCATTAACCGTTCTTTATCGCTCAAGAGGAATAGTCGCAACGTGGCCGGTTTTGGAGACAAACGTGGCCACCATTTTTTTTTTGCAACACTCCGTGAACGAACAATTTTAGTTGGCTCTCGTGACTGGTTTTTTGTTTCGGATTCGTACGCGTATATCCAGGATTCGTCACCTGATACAATGTTGTATACAGCATTTGAGGATCCTGCGTGGAATCTTTCGAGAGTTCTGACGCACCAAGTAACGCGAGCCGCTTTTTGCTCTTCACAGAGCAAATGCGGTATCCATCGGGAAAACAACTTTTTTACACCTAATTGTTCATGCAAGATTATTTGTATTTGACTCATGCCAATGTCTAAATTTGCCTGAATTTCCCGGTATGTCACATGTCGATCTTCTTCAATCAGCTTACGCACAGCATCAACGTTTTCTTGGGTGACTGCAGTTTTTGGACGACCTTGACGGGGATCATCACTGAGCTTGACACGTCCACGTCGAAATTCAGCAAATCAGCGATAAATTGTGGTTTTGGATGGGGCTTCATCACCAAATGCAGAAAGCATCCGGTCAACACACTGTTTTTGTGTTAAACCGCTTCGAAAGTCATAATAAATCATCGCCCTTGAATTTTCTCGAGTCAATTCCATTTTCTCAACGACTAAACAAGTTTGAGAAGACCTTGTGAGAAGACCGAGAATCTTTTTTTACATAAATAAATGGTATTCGATTTTTAAAAATAAGGAGTTTTCAATTAAAAAGATTTTAATATGATAAGAATAGTGGAAATATTCTGTAATATCTTTTAGTGCAGCCTATGTATGTATGTAAAGCAATTACTGGTACCGTATATGAATAGAAGGCTAGTAGTAACCAGCCTTCTAAGAAAGTTACATGACGATACGCCGGAATATTTTGATACGTTATATGAAACTTATTACGCCGCGTAGTAAATTTCATTATAATGAACATAAAATCTAATTAGATTTGACGTCAAATAAATAATACTTATTTGCCTTTAATTACACGTGAAACCTATTTACATTTATTAGACATATAGAAATAACATTAAATTTGAAACAAACATGTTATATAAATCATTTTTAAAGTTTATACTATTGTGTCTTACGAATTTATGTAAGTAATTAGCTAAACAAATTATTGTTAAATATTTATCTCATATTGCACGAGTTATGTACAAAAATATAATTTATGTAGCAGTATTACATCACTGATGTCAAAATTCTATCAACATGAGTTACGTTGCCTTCCAAACGAATATTATAATTGCGAATGTGAGTTTACTTATTACGCTTTCACACCTTAAATACGCAACCAATCATCATGAAACTTTGCAAACACGTTGTCTGGAGTACAGAAAAGAAAATATGATGTCTATTATTTGGAAAAAATATTGTTACCGAGGGACGCATTACTGGTGGGAGGGCCATGCTTCGGCACGTATGGGCCGGCTCGACCAGATGATTGCACTCACTCGGCGAAACATTTCGCCGAGTGAGTGAGGTTACCGGCGGTCCTAACCGTAAACGGTAGGGAGGGCCCTACCTTCCTATATTCCCACCTTAAAGGCAGGCAACGCGCTTGTCACTCTTGATTTGCAGGTGTCCATGGGCAGTTGCCGGTAGTCACGGGAGGGTGTACCTTCTTGACTCTCTATACCGTTGGTTATAAGTCAGAATAGCATCGCATAGCTTCTAGCTGAAAGAAACTGTAATTAGTAATATGTAACAGCAAGTATACTCATTATTCAATCGTGCTTTGAGCCCCGTTTCCAGTAAGTAATATGGAAAAAAAAAGGGTATTAGATGCAAGATTGACTCGAAGATTATTAATATATCCACCACCATTAATATACCGTTTATTCACAACCGTTATAAAATAAATATATTCTGACCGAGACCGAGAATATGCCTGTGCACATTAGACTCGGTCAGAATATATTATATATTTATTATAGAGATATGCCCTCCGAGCCGAGCAAATCTATCAAGCGTCTGCAGTCTTCATAACAAGATACAAAATTAAGGGTTCGATCGGAAATTATAAATAAACTTAGGCTTAGAATTTAGTATTCATATCGGGAAATATTTTTACTTCAATTTTGGGGTTTGATTGTGGCACTAGCACGAGAATTACGCTTTGATATCATCGAAGAAAGTTAGTGAATCACGTTCAAAGCATTCACAAGATTTTACATGAATACCGCACCGGTACCACACGGTACCGCACAACCTCACCGACACTCAGAAGCACACTCACATGGAATGGTGCCATGCTACGACAGCAGAGTTTAGGGCCTTGTCTCGGCACGTTTACGCCATTATGACAGATGACGAATCTTAGATTTATCAATACTATCCAGAAACTAAGCGTTAGTCAAAAATTTGCCTGTTTTAAAATGAGCGAGGGCCAACCAAAGTGAAGCGATCGAAAAGCACAGAGAAGATTTTGTAAGCTAGTTTTTTCACTGTGACAGGATATCTGGAATCAATACCTTTACAGGATCAAAGTAGCATTAATGACGATTCGTATACTACCAAATGCTTGGCAGAAGTGGCACATTGTAGTACGCTTTGTAAATCAACATACATATTATGTTTTTTTTAACTTTTGCTTAGATAAATCTGTTTTTTCTATTTTACACAGCTCTAATAAGGTACTGATTACCTGATTATAATTTCTTGATACCATATCATAAATACTTTTATTTATGAGGTACTCTTATTTCGTATTTAATGCTGATGGCGGCGACCTTCAATTGTTTCAAACAGTTGTGCGTTCTTATTTATGAAAATATCCACTTCAAGTATATAATATACACATAAGCTCGGAAGGGTGAGCAACTTTATAGCCTTGAAATGTGGCTTCCAGCGGCCTGTCCTTTTAAGCCTTAGCATTTTATGCTCATTGCTCGAATGCATTGCTTTGAGCTTTAAAGACAGTCTGCCAGTTGTTAGCATTTTCCCAAAATATCGTAGTTATGATTCCATATAAATGTGGTATGCAGATAGCAGGGTCGTAATATCAATACAGTTTTAGACATTCAATACAAATATAAAATTATATGTCAGCGGTTTCCATTTTCAGGGTCCATCAGAATGAAAACAGGCACTAAAAATTACTTAGCTTATTTTTAAACAACCGCCAGCACAGTACTAATCTCCTTTTTCACAACCCAAACGTTCTTACAATAGATTTTTAAAATTAAAAGGCAACTACAACCTCTCCTATAACAAAAAAAAAACTGTGTGGTGTCGTGGGACACCAGATAGGAACGAATTTCCTTATTATAAAAATATTAATTTCAAGTTCTATTGGAGGTATAAAGAAAATAATTATTCGGGTATACATTTTTTATTATGATTTTTTATCGATAAAAATCAAAAAAACTACTTTACAAAATTATCTTAACACCTTTATTTTATCTAGAATGATTTATAAAAATATATAATAATAATAATAACAGTCATCACGTAGACTATACATTAGACACTGTATAGTCATCACACATATACTATACATAAAAATCTTACGTTACGGACGTTTTTTGCCGGCTAGGGACCCTTTCTTTTTTTTTTTTTTTGTGCGTGTGGAAACCCCCTCGGGCCGTCATCCCGCCGGGGTTTTCGGCGGGGCGGTGTGTCGGAATCGAACCGACTAAAACCACACGGTGTGCCGTACTGCGCCTTAAGTAGGAGGGATCCGGGAACAGCTTTATTACGACATCCGGAACCCTCATAGCGCATGCCCGCTAAAGCGCGGGCACCACCTTCGGGTACAATCCTCTCAATTAGGCGACGTCCAGGCACACGCGGACGCCGCCTCCTCGCGGGGGGCCACTACAGCGGGTGGAGGGGAAAACCCGTCCCGTCCACCCGCGGCCACACTCAGGGCGGCATGAGGCGCTGGTATGCGCACCTCCGCCGCCCGGTTCGCCGGCGGCGAATTAGGTCCGAGTGGAGATCGTCCTCCCGGACCCTTTCCGCCGCCTCCTTCTGCGAGATGACGTCCTCACAGAAGGTCGCGACCGCGGTAAAATTCCTGTCGCTACCGGCCATGGAGCGTATGACGGCCGGTAGCGAGAGATCTCCTCCGATGACTGCAGTGAGGGCCCGACGCTGCGTCGCCCAGGCGGAGCAAACCGCCAGCGTGTGCTGAGCCGAGTCCTCACTGCAGTCGCAGTGGTGACAGGCGGGACTCAGTTCCCTCCTAGCGACCGAGTGCAGGTACTTCCCGAAGCAGCCGTGCCCGGAAAGGACCTGCGTCAGTCGGAAGGAAAGGGTCCCGTGCTGCCGCCCTGCCCACTCGACGATGACCGGCTGGAGCGCCTCCACGGCGGCAAAGCCAGCACGTGGAGCCTCCAGCCGGGACGACCAACGAGCCATGGTGGCTCGGCGAGCGGCCTCACGCCATTCGCGTACCTCTTCGAGCGGGGGCCGACTGCCGCTTCCCGCCCGGAACTCAGCCGTTCGCCGATATACCTCGGCGAGCACTTCCGCCTCCAAATCCCACGGGGGAGTCCCGGCCAACGCGCACGCCGCCTCCGTCGACACGGTGCGGTATCCGCGTATGGCTCTGACCGCCATAACCCTCTGAGCGGCTAGGGACCCTTCCGCAACGCCCCATAAGGAACTTCGTTCCAATAAATGAAATGACTCGAAATATTTCTTGATAAACAGCTTAATATTCAAAATAAATATGTTAATCAATTTCACACAACATTAAGTGATTTGTTTTACACAAATTACATTTATTTAATATAAACAAATGTTATTTTTATGAGGATCGTCAGCAGATGGCGATGCAATCAGGATTCAATAGAAATTAAGTTTTATTTAATGCACAAAATAATAAAATTCGAAACAGAATAATAATATTAATTCTAATAGACTTTATTTTGCACATTTTCACAATTATTTGAATATATTATTATTTTGAATGAGTATTTAAATCATAAGTTCGACTTTAAACTGTCAAAACAGTGTCTAATATAACTAAATATTAGAGCTTGATTAATAATTGTTTAACTGTTTACTAATAATTATTTGAATATCAGGATATTTTTTTTAATAATATAATCACTTAAAAAAACAATATTTGAAGATTTGCCCCCATATATTATACTATGCTCTAGATATGTATTTTCCAACTTATATTGTACTCTATATGCAAACCCAAAAATTTTGGGCTCTGGCTCTCTTAAGCTCTTTTATCTGTGTGCCTGAGTATTCTATTTCAAAATCATTAGGTAAGTGTCTGATGCGATTCCTAAATACCATTATAATATACATATTTAAGTGTATTACTAAGTTGTTGATTTACAGCCTGTCTATTATATCAGTAAGTTGATTATTTATATTGCGTTTCGGAATATTTAGATTTTTCAATTCTCAAATTTTGGATACCGTTCTTCTTTTGTAATATATTTGTTTCAAACAAGCACACGATCATCGTTGCAGTGCACGAGTAGGGCTGTGCATATCAAAACTTGTAACCCACCTTCCTCGCACTTTAGTGATCCTTCTCCCCAACAGAAGACTTTACGGTCGTCATCATTTTCTTGCCCTTTTCCTAGTTTTATTTGGGGTCAGCGCAATGCAAAGGGTTTCGGCTGCTTTCCTTTCAAAGGACAAAGGAAGAAGGTAAATTAGGATAAGGAAAACGGATAGAGCGAAGGAGCTAGGGTAAAGGATACCGCAAGTCTCGGATGAAGAAACGGGACTGAGACTGCAGTAGCTCGAAGAGGCCGGGGTAGCGTACCCGTATGTCTGTCTTGTGATTGGAGAGGCCCAGTGGCCTCTTAAATCACAGTGGACAGGGACATCAACTGGCCACCAACAGGACACACACATAACACTTTACGGTATTTGAACAATAAAAACTGTTACAAGCTAAAATAAAAAAGTGTATGTGTGCAATTGGCAGAAGTGAAACTTCAGAAAAGTAGCCTACGAGAGAATGAGTAATAAAAAGTAAAATCCACACAATTTACTAATGTTAATAAATTTAATTTTAGATAATTTAAATAAAAGTTACTTGTTAAATTAACACAGATGTGTTAAATAATTAACGTAAAATAATTAACCAACGAATTATGATACACAAATGCACAAAAATGACACCACTTTGATATTGATGCATTTTCTGAAGGCTTCGTAGTATGCAGGCGCAAAGGCAAAGATTATAGGAAATACTGTCTACTTGTATTCTTTCTCATTCTCTCGCATGTTACATCCTATTTATGAATATGTTTGTCTCTTTTTAGTGTGAGTTTTTGGTTTCATCGAATTTCAAATCGCAACGATTCTAAAGAAGTGTTACTTCAAAAAAATTGTTAGTAACTGGACGAGAGACAAACTGTTATGTAATATTAAACACCCATCGCGTACAAGATATCATAGTCTTTACTATTGCTTTATGTTAGGCACGTGATAGGAATGGACTTCTATTTCACTCAGTTATCGAGATCTTTCCGCATCCAGTTTCACTAGTCCACTCAAGTATTCTACAAACTGCGCGATTGCAGGCAAATCATGCTTGTCATCTTTATAATTCAAACTAAAACTGGCAATAAAATAAACCATATGACAATTGTAATGATTTATTTCTAAAACAACGTACGCTCGTTGCCTACAAATATCAGATAAATAATAATTTAAATATGTTTTTGAAACAAAAACCAACTAGTAAAAACTTTGGATCAATAAAAAAATGTTTATTTCAATTTTGCCAGAAATAACTATGACATTGTAATTGATTTAAGAATATGGTAGAAATTTGTAATAATATTTATGCTATCGCCACCCATCATCGAGTAGAGGAAGTCATAGAGGGTTACGATTAAATAAAATGGAGATGCATGCCATCTTTTGACTATGAACGGAACTAATAAGTCTATTTATAGAAAATTCCAGAGTGGTTTCGTTCGTTCGGAGTATTTAAAGCAGTATCATGACGGTATGAAATGAGTTTTAGTCGAACTATGTTGCGAGTAACAAAGAATAATACGAGTAAACAAGTCAAAATATAAATGTGAAGTACAAGTGATTATTTAAATGGTGTGTATTAATTTTAATTGTGGTAATTGAGATTTACTGCAATAAATTTTGTCTATTTTGGTAATGAATTGGTGTAACTTTCTAATCCCGAACCCTCAGCTTGTAACAATATTTAAATAACTACAAAAAAATCTAAAGTGAATAGTTGTAATTATCAGATCTTACAGTGGTTATAGGATGTCATTAAAAGCTTTAGTCATTCTCGTGGCTTGTCTAAATGTAAAATAAATAAGTGTTACCTATTCATTTTACGAAAATGTTCACATTTCTTATTTATAATATTGTAATGTCTGGAATTATTAACAAAAGTTTTCAATATTCATGTTTCTTTACTTTTTAAGAAAACCCCATGCTACCCTACTCACCAGTAAAAAAAAACATGAATTGTCTTTAGGAGTTCTCTCAAAAAATAAACTTGAGTTTCTATCTAAAGCCGATAACTGAGTTTTATAAGAACTATTTACCCCACGTGCCGCATATCATGAAATATGGATCACCTGTGAAACTTCCTGATGGTCTTACAAAATATCTCAAATGAAGAAAATTTTTTCACATTTTGTTGAGTAAACAGGTTTTGATACGCAACAGGTCCGGATAATGATTGAATTAAGTGATTTTCTTATTTGCAGAACTCGTTAACGACCACGGTGAATATGTTTTGGTATCGGTGCATGACCGACTACTTTGTTTCTGCATTGATACCTGTTAGATACGGGGAACAGACAAGTGAAACCACTGCTTGTTAGTAACGCACTGACGTTTATTCCCTATCATAGTGGCGCATAGGTACACGTGTAAGTACATAGTTAACATTCCTCCCCTTAGCTTAGAAATACAAACAAACAACTAAGCTACCAACTTAATACATAATATTGTAATGATGATGATGAGACCTCCGCGCTGTTTGCATCCTCCTTCTATTGGAATGAAAACTCTTTGAAAAGACACGGAGGTCTTGGCTGGTGGCGCCTAACTCAAATAGAAATTCGAAGAAGAGAAGAGAAAAACTTAAAGAAAAAGATGAGACTCGTGAGGACTTCGGTGACAGCCTTCGTGCGATGTACACCGATGACTCAAGAAATATTAATTTGTTTTAAAGTGAATGATAATTGTTATTGTATATTACCATTGTTACACATTATAGTAACAGTCGTGCTTGCATAATCTTTCAATTCTTCTCCTCTAGCTTAGGACCCTATCGTGTCCGGTACATGCTACCCCGGGACACAGCAATATAAATTAAATACTGCCAACATTATTTTACAACAACAATTTGTAATTGATTTTAAGTCGATTGCGTTTGGACCGTGGCGTTGGCATAGACTTATTTGTTTGCTGCTGAGGTGGCAAATCATCAGTGAGCCCAGTGCTGGGAGGGCTAGGTCAGGCCTCCTGAAACTCCTCTTCCTCTCCCGAATTGTCAGGTGTTGCAGGCTGTGCAACAGCCACGGGCGAACCTGGCACAGAAAGTGCTTTTGCCAAATCGGAACTACCTCCAGCAACAGACGTGTCCTCGCTTCTATTACCAGTGCCCGGAGGTTCTATGGTTCGCTCTATCTTATGAAAATGGGTGTATTATGAGAGGACACAAGGTTGTAATTCCAGAAAAAATACGAACTAAAATTTTCATGGAATTACATCAATCGCATTTAGGAATTGTTAAAACAAAAGCGGAAGGTACATGCTTAACAATACCGTATTGCATTTTTTTGCGTTTTCAAGTCGTTTCAGCTATTGATCGAAAAATCGATATTAGTCGATTTAAAGACTGCGAGCTCAGTAACCACCTTGGTGAGTTCACTCTGGTATCGGCGCACGACCGGCTACTGCATTATTATTACTGCATTGAAAACATATGCGTGCATTTTTTACGGTTCAAGTCATTTTAGATATTGATTGCTAAATCAAAATTGTTTTGTGGAGGAACGGTTGTCGTGTCCCTCCAACACAAAGGGAGGATCATTCGACCAGGCGAGGTGATCAAGCCTGGCGGACCACGGTCCAGCGGTTGATGTTGGGAATTTGTATATATACTAATTGGTGCGAGAACTTTTATTGCGCGATGTAGAATTAGTAGTTACTACATAATTCGGCTCGTCTTCGCTAGATGACGTTAAAGTATGTTTTTGCTGTATGTGGAAGTTGCGACAGTTTGATTTAAAGACTGTGTCAACTCATTGAGGTAACATTAGGAGTGAAATAATTTATGTGATAAATCGCTGCATCGTCGCATCAATCGGCAATAATTTGTGTAACGGTTGAATTTTCAATACGGGTATACCGTTTACTCTGCCCTCTACTGATACAATTTTCTTTCATAAATAAGAGTTTATGATAGAAAAAAGAAAATTAGTTGTTAACCACGGTTGTCTTATTTTCTACAGTCAATAAAAAATCAATTAAAAGCATTTACAAAATAACTATTACTTTAAAATTTGCATGAAACTCTTAAATGTTTCGTAAAAAGTCATTAGTGACTGCAATAATTATGTAGTGGCTAAGTAAACAGATAAAAATCAGTGTTTATTAGTAACCCGTAACTGGAGCATTTTTGTTGTAATATTGCTTCACTGAACATTTATAGAACAATTTCAATTGACGCCGAATTAAAAAGAAAACTAAATTTTCCTTATTTAGCTTTTTATTAACCTGTGTATTATTTTTAAAGTGAAAACTTCTTTGTGTGTGTGTGTGCGTGTGTTTGTGTGTGTGTGTGTGTGTGTGTGTGTGTGTGTGTGTGTGTGTGTGTGTGTGTGTGTGTGTGTGTGTGTGTGTGTGTGTGTGTGTGAAAATACATTGTGAAGTTATGAAGTTATGTTTTCACTTCTGACGTGCAGTCCTACGAATGACTGTTTTTTTTTTACTTTATCAACTATTTTACTTTTATTAATAAATATATTTCATAACAAGAGTACATTTTACAGATATTTTTTTTTTTATTATTTTCTAATAAAAAAATATTTAGAAAGTCTTCCAATACCTAGTGCGACGTTGTCATCATGCATTGTTTTGAGTAGAAGTGTGGCCTCCGTTACTAGTAGAGGTATTCTTAAGGCACGGGTTTATTTATTATTATTTTTTCGATGTTGTTTGTGGCCCAACGTTGTTGATATTGGGAAAGTTGCATAATAATATATATTATACTGCGATGCAGAATTAGTAGTTACTACGTAGTTCAGCTCGCCGTCATTAGATGATGATGGAGTAGGTTTTTGCTGTATGTGAAAGTCGCCACATCACTCCCCTCCAAGACCGGAGGTCAATATCTTGATGAGTCAGCTATGTCTATACTCCCTTTTGGAGCGTGCAAGTGCCAGAAGTGAGTAGTCCCAGTGGGTCAAAACTGAGTGCCACAAGTTCCAGTGAGTCGAAACTGTATTGCGGCTACGACCATCTTTCTATTGAGCCGCTTAAGGGACCATTGTCGCGAAGGTTCTCTTTCCTGGCGTGAGCGGCCAGGGCGGCAGAGAGACACATCAAATAAGATATGCCGGTGGTCAGAGAGACTAACCACTTCCTCCGCCACCCGCCATCCCGATACCATGTGTACTGCAGAAGGAGTCGCCCACGATAGGTCGACAATCGACTCCCCCTGCCACCGCACACTGTTAACTGATCCTGTGATCAAATCATGGTGCCTAATCATGCCTTCAGCGACTCAATATATATTTGACAAGAGATTTGACTAACGATTAGTTAATTTTTGCGTTGAAACAGCCTTCCAGAAATCGGGCGTTAGTCATGCGGTAATATTGGTTCCTAAATAAATTCAAGTCTAAAACTCATAACACTATATACAGAATCAATTAGCTTGGTTAGAACACAAGAATTACTATTATGCCGTTTAATAATCCATTTAAAATAGGATCGTGACTACTGAAACACTTAATGGAACTATGATAATAACAGACTACCGTAGATACTATTAGGCATGTAATAGTAATGTCTTACTCTATCTTATTATAAGTATTTATACAATGTACTAAATAACAAGTTAATTTAATTAAGAATTCTGTTCTCTTATATTGGTTTTCATTGTGCCACTTAAAGCTTACTTGACATATTTAGTTTTTAATAACTTTTAATATGTAACGTTCCATATTATACAAATATTTTATGTGTATATCTCTAAACTGCCTGAAGTTTTGACCAGGTTACACTGGGCGTGGTCTCAGGCTAACTGGTACAAAGATTTCGAATCCATAAGATTGTGGTTTCTGCATCTACCCGCACAATACAGAACACAAATAAATCTATCCTACAAAAGACAAAAATGTATTTGCATTGCGATTTTCGGGTATTGTACCAACTGACAATACTTGTACCTGTGTTTCTTTGGTGTGGTGCCAAACCAGCGTTTCTTTTTTTTCTTTTTACCGTATTCCTGTCTCGTATATATTATAGTTTTAACTACTTATATTGTTAGCGATCAATACTGTGATTACTTTTTCACACAAGGAAAACCGTAAACTGTTTTGCTACTTCACACAATATCCAAAATACTTACAACATAGCTTACACTTACATCAGCAACACTAAATTCCGGAGCCTTCTATTGGTGATGTGGTTTTAGTAAAGGAGGATAATATGCCCCCGGGTAGGTGGTTGTCAGGTGTTCCGGATGTCGTAATAAAGCTGTTCCCGGATCCCTCCTACTTAAGGCGCAGTACGGCACACCGTGTGGTTTTAGTTGGTTCGATTCCGACACACCGCCCCACCGAAAACCCCGGTGGGGTGACGGCTCGAGGGGGTTTCCACACGCACAAAAAAAAAAAGGTGGTTGTTAGGTAGGATATAAATAAAACACCCTGGATCTGATGGTATTACACGTGTAGTTACGTTACGAACACAACAGTCCCTGATAAAGAGACCTACATCTAACTCATGTATATTATCTGTGAAAAATGAGTTGTAAGGATTGGTTTATTTGTAGAAACATATTAAAGTAAAGAGTTTTAAGTATTTTTGTCATGTAAGGTTCTATTGTTAATACTTTTATTAAGTATTAGTTAGTGAAACTCAATCGTCAGCGGTAGTTCAGTGCATTTATTATTTCTCTAAGATTGTTCTAAACATAATTTTAACAGTCAACTTATTGTCTTATTATTAACCATTGGAGTCTGTTTTTAAGGACATTTGCCATAATATCCTTGGTTGGCATGTTCACGTAAATATAGGTCAACGAAATCTTATCGCGATTAATAAAATTAATACAAAAGGTTGAATAGTTGGCTCGATAGATGGCGTTAACTCGAAATGGTTAACAGCCTGAATCGCGCTATGGTTTCGTTCCCGGCATTAGATAAGCAGTGACAAGTGTGAGCAGTACGCACTGGGGTACGAAGGACATACTACCTAAAAAAATCGCGAATCTCGTCTTTACGTAGTTCTGATGACTTTTATTAATTGACTGTGTCCCATTACAAGAAATCTATTTGATGTTTTTATTCCACTATGTTACCAAACAAATAAATGGTTCGACTTCTACGATTAGAATAATATCTATCAAGTGATTGGCAAAGAAACATATCATCTCATATGTTTCTGCTACAATGTTGGCATCAGTAATAATTGAATAATATTATATTAATTGCGTTGTAAACATTCTGAACACTCTGAAATTTGTCTATAATAATAATATAGTGACTGTAAAATATTCCTAAATATACAATTACGTACTCAGATTACATATACCATGTCGATCATATGTAAATATAGTAGATTGTGCAGTCATCCTAAAGATCTACTCTTAGAAAATAAGGCTTCTTGCATGCCGGTAGTTAGTCGTGCGTGGCGGCGCGTGCTCTGTAGCTTGATCGACCGTGTGTCTTGTTAATTAATTTGTACGCTAATTGACAATGTTGTGGTTTAAGGAACCTTGATCAAAGTAATCTACAACATAACTGTAACAGAGGTATAGAATGATACAATTGTATGACTTTCAAGTTCGAAATCAATCATGTCTTTTTTATGGTAAAGGGGGCAAACGAGCAGACGGGTCACCTGATGGTAAATGACTACCGCCGCCCATGGGCATCTGCAACTCAAGACTCACAAGTCTGTTGCTGCCCTTTAAGGTGAGAGTAGGGGAAGGGGGGGGGGAGAGAGAGGGGAAGAGCGGGAATAGGGGAGAGGGAAGGATTAGGGCCTCTGGTGACCGCGCTCACGCGGTGATATAATATATATACGCTATGGTATAGGTATGAAGCTAAAATGAGTATTCAATAACAAATTCAGAAGAGTCATTCCGCTTTCATTTTCCAATTGTCAAAACATCTTAAGAAAGGTACAGTTAATGAATAAAACTAAAAAATAGTAGAGACGTTTCATTGGTGAAAAAAAAAGCAACGGAATTCTGTGCCTTATCTCATGTCACAGTAGGTGTCGTATAACCTTGAAAGCTTGGAGTACTACTTAGTTGCAAACTTAAGTAATTTCGGAAAGAGAAGTTGTTACCACTAACAACACACGGCGCTCACATATAACCTGAGTGAGCGTTGATCAACGGAGCCATCAGATTTGCCATTAAACAATGACAGGTGGAATGGATGTTTGTTACTCTTTCACGCAAAAGCCACAGAACCGATTGCAATGAAACTTGGTATGAAGATAGCTGGAGATCTGGTTTAACGCATAGGCTAATTGTCATCCTGATATTCTTAGGGGATCGGACCTAACGCGGGTGAAACCGCGGGGTGCTGCTCCTAAAATATAAATTAAACTTCGACATCTAGACACCACATAATATTAGCTTAATAATGTAACAATATTAACATAAAGATACTTTCGTGTGTTAATTTAGGTAATACAATAAATCGCAACTAACCAAATGGAGTATGATTATCTTTTTAAAAAAGTATTACCGACTTCAATATGCCTCAAAATACCCAAATCGCTTTAAGTGTGCTTATAAAATTTAAAGAGTTTCCTCAATTTCTCCAGGATCCTCCTGTCAGATCCTGACCCCATGACCATCGGACCACCTGGGAAGTATACCCTTTCAAATAAAAGAAGAATTTTCCAAATCGGTTTAGACATCTTTGAGTAATCGGTGAACATACATACAAAAAAAAACATACAGTCGAATTGAGAACCTCCTCCTATTTTGAAGTCGGTTAAAAATACCCCGCATGAAGAAAAACAGCATGATCAGTGTCACAATACAAGTAAATGCTTCAGTAGTTCTACTAAGTATTTCATAAAATTAAATATTTATTTTTACCTTAAAGTTTCCGTAACTATCTATTAAATGACCAACAAAACACCAAACAACCATAAAATGTACATAAATATTATGGTTGCTTTAAGTGATTGATATATTTTGAATTATAGTTGGGAATATTGTACAATGGAAAGGAAATTGTGTAATGAAAGGGAAAGAAGAGAAGTCAATGGACAAAATATAGGAATATTGATTTACGGACATCGAGATATTATGTCCTAGAGAAGCCACTCAGAACAAAATACATGTTCCGTTTTTATTTGAATTAAAACTAAAAAGCGCTGCAGCGCTAAAACAATAATTTGTAGTCAAATCCTGCAGTATTAACAAGTAGCGCTCGATCGTTTTTGAGTTGTAGTTTTCTCGCGAGCGTAAGGTCCTACGCGCCGTGATTTTCATGGCGTTTACGCGTGTTGCCTAACGAACTGCTACAAAGATTTGTTTTCCCTGTGGTGCAAGGACCGCAATTCATGTTACAAACTTTTTCATCACGGTGTCTACTCTTTACGCTAGTAACGATAACTCAGTGTATACGGATGGATTAGGTAAGCAAGCTCGAGCAGCTGAAGGTCGCATACCTGTAACCGAAGTGGCTGTTGGCAGTCCAAGCCTAACTGCCTAAGAC
Source organism: Euplagia quadripunctaria (assembly GCA_963859945.1). Classification (NCBI taxonomy): domain Eukaryota; kingdom Metazoa; phylum Arthropoda; class Insecta; order Lepidoptera; family Erebidae; genus Euplagia; species Euplagia quadripunctaria. Next base: position 7,901,233 of record OY982564.1, on the reverse strand, counting down.
CTGATTGATCTGTATAATTATCAGCTCTACGTTATAAAAACTAAACTAATTAAGTAATTGAAACTAAAACAACGTAACTACGCTTCAAGAATATTTTTTGAAGCGTGGTTACATTGTTTTACTTTACAGCCCACGTAATGCAATGGAGCGGTCTTGTATTAAGTAATAATTTAATGGCCTGAACATTAAATTGTAATTGATCATTGACCAGAGCTCAATGTTTATTTGATCATGATATTTTCATATCACTAATCGATGTTGTCTTAATTCAATGCGTATAAAAATATGTTGTAGTAGGGTAGTAGTATAAAGGAAGGTATATTGGTGATGTAAGTAATTTAGTGATATCTCTTTCTTCTATATTCTTTAGGAAGAATACGACACGGATATCTATACAAGTATTTGTTTTGTATGTGACAAGAAACAGCGATAGTACATGAGTTGACAGGCATAAATTACTCACTGCAGTATACCCTTCCTGCGTTTAGTAAAAAATTTTTTTTCTTGAAATCACCTAATTACATATATCACCAATATCTCTTCCTTTACCATATATCACACCTCTGTGATATATGTTAGTACTGGTGTGTGAGATGTCCGCACTGAATTCTATTCGAATTATTTAAAATGTATATACTTGTTAGAGCAAATGAGAGAAGCGCCGCAGCGAGCAGTCAGAGTGGACGGCTGTCAAGTTGCTGGGCCACATCTATGAAGCCATTATTATAAAGTGAAAATATGATAAGTAATTAGTTCAGTTCCTAATATATTAATTCCAGTTCGCCCAGCTTCTATCAAATGTTCTCCTTCTATATCAACACCCGATACCTTTAAATCCTATGCCAAGCGAAGCCTTTCAATAAAATGCTAGAACATGTATATTGTTTTCAGAATAAACATCATCTCAGTGTAAGTGATTTCGATTTTAAATTTAAGTGATATAGTTCGTTTCGTACTTTTAATATGAAATTATTTTACTGTTTAAAATTTTATTATAGTGATACGCCTAGACAGGCGACTTCAATTGAACAAGAACTCCACTGACCCATGTAATGGAACGCATTTTCAAAATACCTATATTAAATGTCAATGTCAGTTAAGTGACATCAGCACGAGCGGCCCCTGGCGTCTTGCTCTTCAGCTCGGTTAGCGTGCACACGTAGCTCTGTAAAAAACTAATAGTGTTTAAAATAAACCAAAAGATCTCACCCAAACACCATATTTTATTTAAAACAACAATACAACCTTTTTTCTTCTTCTTGAAAAAAAAGACAACTCTATTTACCTACGTATCATTGTACATAGATGCAATTTCCACATACAGTATATTGATAGCACGCTCACTCATACTTTTGACTTTATTCTAATAGACACCTGTCATGCTAGTAGCAGGACAGGCATCTTTTACTGCATCTTTTTATTTATGCCCGGTCATGGTATGACGGCACAGTCGTCATTCTATGACCGATCAAATTACGACTATGACGTCATCCGATGACCAGACAAAAAGTGTTACAATTGTGAGAAAAGTACTGGGTAACCGTTTCAAGATGATTTTGAAATATTTGATACGTACAGATCTTTCATTATTGTTAGTATGTGTCACACCTCCGCTCTGGCGTTCACTTAAGCAGAGGCAGTATGGAACTCTGCAAGAAGTTGCGTTAAGGTTTAATACTGATAGATTTAGGAGGGTCAAATAATAGCACTGTTGTGTATTATAATATAGCAGGGTAGTTCACTAACTGAGCAGAATAAAATAATCTTTTAGTCGCACAGGTCTAGTGGGCAGGCAGCCCAATACCTACGATACAGAGGACTATAAGTACTGTAAGGCCAGGTCAGGAGGTCTAGAGTGTGACAGTTTTATGTTATAATAGCTAATGACAACTGTATAAAAAACCTTTGCTATCCTACTATGCTACTAATATTATAAAAGTGAAAGTTTGTGAGGATGTATGTATGTTGTTTTTTATAATCGATGTTTGTTACTCTTTCACGCCAAAGCTACTGAACCAATTGTGATGAAACTTGGTATGCAGATAGCTGGAGACCTGGATTAATATATTGGCTACTTTTTATGCCGATATTCCCACGGGGTCAGGACTTACACGGGTGAAACCGCGGGGCGCTGCTAGTTTAATATAAGCGAAGCCACAGTGCATTGTTCTTTTTGATATCAGCGTACGCAATTATTTATGTACCTTTTGTTAGGCCAGTACTTTTTTTTCAATGATTTGTAGGTGAAGTGTTAAAATGCGTATATGAAAAATTGTTTGTGTCCCTGGGTTATAAGGAAATGTTAGCATTTTCTTTAACCCTTTTCAAAAAGGAGGTTCTCAATTCGGCTGGTTTATTTTTGTATTTTACGCAATATCTTCGCCATTTGTGAACAATTTAAGCATTATTTTTTAATTGAATGGGTTGTACTCAAGATCAAATTTTAACAAAATACTAGATGCACCCGGCATACGTTGCATTGCCTTTTTTATAATTTTACATGAAAATTTATCGTACCTACAATTATTGTATTCGATTGCCATCTTGCAACCCTATTGCGGATCTGTGGGTGGTACAGAATAATATAAAAATCGCGAGTAAAAAATAGGGGTTGATCGTAGAGGGTTGAAAATTCAGGGTTGTATGTACTTTCTAATGCTGTATCATAAAAAGAATATCTAAAAATTTAAAAAAAAATTTACGTGTGGACTACCCTTAATATTTAGGGGGATGAAAAATAGATGTTGTCCGATTCTCAGATTTACCCAATATGCACACAAAATTTCATGAGAATCGGCCAAGCCGTTTCGGAGGAGTTTAACTACAGACACCGCGACACGAGAATTTTATATATTAGATTCTACATTTAAAGGTGGAAAATTATGGGATGAAGCTTATTACAAATTATCACGATTTCAACACATTGAAGCCGGTGATACTTTTTTAAAGTTATTACATAATATAATGAATAAGATAACTAGAATTAAGTATATCAATAAAATTAAGATGAAGAAACAAACCAACTGTAAAATTCAAACAAATTATAACATAAAATGGAAACGAGGGTAATGCGTCAACAGAAATACTTTCAAATTTGTGCATAATTCATTATAAGTTAATGCTTTTTATGCAAATGTGATTTTATTATGCTAACAATGAAAATGATTACAAAATCCAAAAAATTATGTAATTTATAAGAATTTATTCAGTATTTAAGACAGTTTCTCGAGCTTAAGTGTAAGCTCTATAATTATGTATGGCTAGCTGTGCCCCGCGTGTACACCAATAATTTTTGCACGGAATCCTAATTCTTTTTCCAAAATAAAAGTAGCCTAAAGTTACTTCTAATAATACCATCTATCTACCAGGGAAAGTCCCGTGGAAATCAGTTCACCCGTTCCCACCGCGGGAACAAACAGATAGACAAACCGACAGACAGACAGACAGAAATATGAAAAAAATGTTTTTTTGGTCTACATACCGTGTAAATATTCGAATTTAGTAAAAAGCTGTTATTATTACATTACAAACATACACTTCAATTTTATTTATTTATATCACATTTTATATAAAACGTTGTCTGTAACCTATAAATTATAATGTTTTATTTCTTAAAATCTTGTTATCTAATCGAGTGATATGAACACAGTGCATTATCTTTTCACTTTCAGAAACCAAAATCTTGTTATAAAATCAAATTTATAAATAGACTTTGTTTGCACAAAGAGCAAATCAGTGCGTTTTCCTTTTGATCTTAATCAAAGGTTTTCCTTGGATGTCAGTCCAGTAACACGAACAACAATATACCGCATATAATGAGCCAATTGTGCCTAGAATTGTTTTCTGAAGACGGTTGTGTGGTCTACTGCACCAAATGTCACCGACGTCAGCTTACATCCACTACTCTGTAGTGTTTTTACTCAATGATAACCATGGATTCTGAGTGCAAATGCCTATGGTTGGAGGAAGTTTCTTAGTTGAGATTGTTGTAGTTTGAACATTGATAACATAAGTTTTCGTTTAATGGATCCCCAATACCAACTCAGTGCATTGCAAAAGCGCTTTACTTTGACTCCGTATTATTGAGACTGTTTTTTTTAACCTAGTAATAGGGCCGCTACTAGAATGACTATTACAGTATCACACTAATATTATAACATGATGACACTTGGTATGTAGATAACTGGAGACCTGGATTAACATATAGGCTACTTTTTATTCCGATATTCCCACGGGATCGGGATTTACGCGGGTAAAAACACGGGGCGCTGCTAGTTTCACAATAAGTCCAAACGCAATTATATTAGAAGTTTTCCTTAGCCACTTGTCACTTTTGAATTTTCATAACGTAGTCATTACTAGTAAAAGGACGCTTCAATCACAAATATTGTAACACCAACATGTACAATGAAAGTAAACTATAATTATCATCACTACATATTATAAAACAAAGTCCCCCGCCGCGTCAGTCTGTCTGTCTGTTCGCGATAAACTGAAAAACTACTGAACAGATTTTCATGCGGTTTTCACCAATAGATAGAGCGATTCATGGGCAAGGTTTAGGTATATAATTTGTTAAGTTTTATGTAAATTGGTTGAAATATGATGATGATTGTTGAAGATGTCTCTGCTACCCGTGCGAAGCCGGAGCGGGTTGCTAGTTATTCTATAATTAACTTTTGTTTTATAACCTTCGACGAAATAGGGAACCCCTCCCTTATAAATTTAACGTGTGTATTTCTGTACCTGTACAGATATATATATCTGTGTATCTGTTTGTAGCATAGTATGGCATAGCTCCTGAACGGATGGGCTGATTATTATGTTGATGTAAACACTTTCACTGAGCTAATAACGATGTTTTTACAGCTCACCAAATGCTATATTTGCTATTCAATGCTATAAAAATGTTAAAACGTACCTAACATGTGATATGCCACTTTTTTTGTGACGACACTTTTTTGCCGGGAGGCGACATATGAAATTCTCAAAAAATAAAAATTTGTAGTTCGATAAAGTTTGCAATTGAAAACTGCCGCAATGTTGATATTATAGTTCAAACCAATAAAAAGGGAGGAAATTGATTTGATGTAATATAATAATGAATATAATACAGTAACTGTTCTGCGGAATATCTGTTATAAAGTTATACAATCATTTTATGTCTAAGCTGTTGTAAGAGACCATTGGAAAATACTCAATTGTGATCATTATTATGGCGATTTTCGTGCAAACCAGAGGGTGAGGCAGTGAAATGCGCAGAATTTTAAGCTTTTACGTATCTGTTTGTCTGAGATTAGAAATCAATAAAAGAAAGTATGTATTTTGTCGTGGCAGAGCCATGCTTCGGAACGTATGGGCCGGCTCGACCGGAGTGATACCACGGCCTCACAGAAAACCAGCAGTATAGCAATAGCTTGCATTGCTTTTCGCCGAATGAATGAGGTTACCGGAGGTGCTAACCAAAGGGCGGAAGTCGGAAGGGTAGAAAAGGGGGAGGGGGGAACAGCCTCCCCCAATCTCCCCCTTTTCCACCCTTCCCCTTTTTTTTTTTTTTGGGCGTGTGGAAACCCCCGCGGGCCGTCACCCCACCGGGGTTTTCGGATGGGCGGTGTGTCGGAATCGAACCGACTAAAACCACACGGTGTGCCGTACTGCGCCTTAAATAGGAGGGATCCAGGAACAGCTTTATTAAGACATCCGGACCCCTTCCACCCTTCCCCTACTCGAACCTTAAAGGCCGGCAACGCTCTTGTGACTCTTGAGTTGCAAGTGCCCATGGGCGGCGGTAGTCATTTACCATCAGGTGACTCGTCTGCTCGTTTGCCTCCTATACTTACCATAAAATAGAAAAAAAAATAGTATGCCAGTTTCTCAAGATCTACTTTAAAATAATTTTTATACCAAATTTTCAGTCCTGTGGGTTATATTTAATACTTTGGTGACTTTACGGGTTAAAGTTCATAAACTCTTCGATCAATAAATCACATCTGTCTGTTCCTGTGTTGTTAGGCAAACCAACAAACATGCTTCAGTCATCATATTAGTAAGGACACGGTGGCGCAAATGAGAGGTTATGTAAACAAACATTCACAATGGTTGAGTAAAATGTGCTGCAATATGTTTAATACTTTTTAAGAGGTGTGTTTATAATCAGAACGTACTTTGAGCAAACTGTTAAGGGGAAGATGACTTGAATGTGGTGCTGTTTAAAACAATTTTGTTGCATTTATAGTTTTATATCTACCTAAATGGTAGAAAATTAAAGGTAGATATTAACGTTTGAACGCTGAGGGGTAAAAACACTTTCGACGGTCGAAACGTCAGGCAATTCAGAGGTATAAAATATCTTTTCGTGATCGCGTTAATTCCCGTATAAATACATAATAATATTCCTCATGAATAGCTCTATCTATTGGTGACAACCGCATGAAAATACCTTCAGTAGTTTTTCAGTTCATCGCGAAAAGACAGACAGGGGACTTGGTTTTATAATATGTAGTGATTAGTCATTCCCCGCAGTTTCACCGGCGTTTATGTTCACTGCTTCGCTCCTGTTAGTTAGTAGCGTGATGTTACTTAGCCTATACTATTCCGGTTTTTTTGGTAGTTCCAGAGATTAGCGCGTTTAAACAAACAAAGAAAAAACTCTTAAGCTATTTAGCTTCAGCAATTATGGTAATGATAAAAAATTTGGTTGACTCCGTTTTGATTGATTGATTAGCTTGGTGATTTTCCTGTAATGTATACTTCTAGTGTTAATTGACATGCGCTGTTAGCTGCCATTTGAAAGTAACAGATGATACATTTAATTACTTTGCAAGTAAAAAATATGTGTAATATATAATAACAATTTCATAAATTACATTTATTTATTTAAATAAGATTCATTTGTTTTTTTTTAATTAATTGCCTTCAATTATCTAGGTAAATATTTAAATACGGAAATAACGACGCTTTATACGTAATTTTTGTGTAACATCTAGCATGAAAATTTGAAAAACAGTAAGTCAACTAATTATCTAGCACCTAATTATTTAATCGTCACAGATAATATTAAGTTCCTTACTTTTTAGGGTCCCGTTCCTCAAAAGGAAAGAAAGAACCTCTATAGGATCACTTCGTTATCCGTCTGTCTGTTTGACAAGACCTTTTTTAGGAACACCTGGAGGTATCAAATTGTCTGCGGTTACTTGAAGCTGTGAGCAAATCAAGCTTCTAAGTCAACGCAATAAAAAGATACAGCCATTAATTTATTTTTTATTTAAAGCTTATAATTTAACCAATTCTAACACTTCGCTGTTAAATCAAATCCTACAGGGTACCTACTTTCCATTGACTTAGAATCATGAAAATTGGTGAGAAGCAAGGTCTCACAGCACAGGTACCTAAAGGGAAAAAGCCGAAAGTCATTCATTTGTTATTTCACAAAAAAATAAATTTGCGATTTCAAACTTACATTTTGCGCTTTTAAAATTGACTGTTACGTACAATCGATGTAAGGGGGAGTATTATTAGAATGCAAGTCAAACTTAACAAAGTTAAGTTTGATTTTGAACAATAATCTTTTAGAATCGATTCCCGAGATGTACAAACTGTCTACCTACATGCAAATTTGTACGGCACCCTCGGTACGGGAGTCAGACTCGCACTTGTCCGGTTTTTTCTTCTTCTTATGTGGCAATAAGATTGACGCAGATTTAAAATTGCATTATTAAGCGATTCGCGACGTAAGTTTATTTAGTAATGTATTATTGTATATTTGAGATTTAGAGGTTGAGTACACAACTGGAGAAAATATTTATGCCAAGTGGATTGCGATTGAAGAGGTGTGTTGGTATTGGTATTGGTATTGGTGTAGGGCCCTGTTTCCGCATTTAGACTCATAGACGGTCCATTATGCGTTCAGATAGGCTGCCTATTTGAGCCAGCCTAGCTCCTTCCAGAAGCACAGAAGCCTCCTGGGGCCTCCTCGCATAAGAATATTTACCCGTTGTGTGGCCACTCCATCGCACTCCAGGATAACATGGGCGTCCGTTTCCTTCGCGTTGAGACATCCTCTGCATAGAGGACTGTCTGTCGCACTGATGGTGAATAGGTGCCGGTTTAGAACTAAGTGGCCCGTAATGGTTCCTACAACTATTCTGAAGAGGTGTGAAAACACATAAATATTAGAACAAGATCCCAAGGCCGCCAAGCATTACTTATTTTCTAACTTTTAAGGTGTGTATAGCACGGGATAGTATTAGTATATACTCTGAAGGTATACCTACTAGCTTGCCAGCTTGCTTGCCTTGGTAGCCAATTTACAGGTATTAGGTGCTAGAAGTGCACATAATCATGGGTAATTTTTCTTATAGTCTGAGTGCTGATTGTTATATAACCCAGCCAAAACACGAGGTAACAAACTATGCTATGACAAACCGGAACCAGTGAAAATATTACTCCGCAACAAACAAAAATTGACTACAAACATCAAGATATTTTCCCACCAAACACCAGCTCAACGCTGTTATTTCCTAAAAGTCAAAAATGAATTAATCCAGAGCACAAACAAGGGTAAAAGTGATTTAACAATTTAAAAATGGCTTTAATTCCCACTAAAATTAAATCGGTTCCAAAAACCTCAAACAATATCACAAAGGGAAACTTAGTACTAAATGATTACAGAGGCATACAAACTAAAAACTCACGAATATCTCTCTGCCTAAACCCTCGAAGTATCCGCAAAAAATCGTCCAATTTCACCTTTTTGCTTTCTTGGATTCTTAAATCAATACCAGCAACTGTAAATGTCATTCTCCTAACTTGGATTACGTCAGAAAATCAAGGTCTTCAATTAAAATTAACTATCTACACCCATTATTAAAACTATAGAATTGACATCAATGGAAGTGGAGTATCAGCATACGTACACATTAATCTCAAACATGACCTGATTGAATCAACTTATAAAGACAGAAACAATTTCTTATGGATATAAATACAAACGTATGTATGCCCTCAAAATAGGCGCAGTCTAAAATACGGGTAATACAAATTTCAAAAGTTTCGTAGAAGTATAATGAAGCACGACTGCAGCAAAAACAGAGAGCCTATTTTCTGAGATTTGAATAAGTATAGACTTATTGACAAAAGACAATCAGTTAAGGACATAAGTTACTTGATAAAACCAACAAAGCGAACAGCACAAGAGATTACACCAATAAAAAATCTGTTTTGGATCACGTCAGCACCAACTTGAAAGATAATATAAGACCATAAACAAATTTACGTACAGCTAAATAAATTTGAACCACTTTAAAAAATATACAATAACTTTGAAGCGATAAACTGCATGAAGTTAAGCGAATTATCAGAGTCCGATAGACAGATGAATCTGTATGATAATAACACTTTGTTAGAAGGTAAAATAAAAATTTACAGTATAAGACTGACATTTTCAATGGAAATAGACAAAGAAGCTACCTACGGGCGCGGTACAAAAATGACTTGGAAACGTGACTAGAACAAGAATTTAAACGATAGAGGAATACTATTTAATTACCTCTCTAGTCCATAGGTCTAACGTAGGAGACACAGCAGGGTCGTACTCCAGACTTAAGCACTTTTTCGGATGGTACGTGAGGCCCCGCACGAAATTAGACGTACCGTATTCACTCGTTAACCTGACTTGATACTACTACTGATAGGCTAACTAACTTGTGAAAAAGAAAAACAAATTTCAAAAAAGAATCAAATTCATATACTTCGCTTTAACATAAGGTAATGATATGTAACCCTATACGTTGTAGGTGGTAGCGGTTCACACTGCCTTCATTTGGTAACCACAAGTCTACTGCTTTCGTGCGATTGCGATATGATTGAACATAATTGATCAACCGAATGATAGTTCTAGAGCAAACATTGCTTTCCAGTACGGAATAGCTGTTATGAATCACTAGTTTCGAATGTGGTTTCGGTTCACATTGAGTGGCACTTTGTTAGAGTTATGTCCACAAGGTTTCTGTTTATAAATGAGATAAACATGATTTCACCATAAATCTAACAATCAAACAGTATGAGGTGTACATTTTGGAGAAGGTCATAAAATGTATTTTAACCCCCGACGCAAAAAGAACTGGGTGTTAGAAGTTTGACGTGTCTGTGTGTCTGTCTGTCTCACTCAACAACATGAGATATGTCCACCCTAGACTCAATTTAACTTTACGTTAAAAAAATATCATACCTGCTGTGCCGCTGTATTATTGTTGGTAATTGATAAAAACTTTCCGCCTCGAGCCTCGCTAACTAGGTACCATATAATATCTCTAAAATCAGACCAATTGTCGGGATAGGCGATGTACACGCAGTTCCTGAACCACAAGTCCCCGTCTGATCCTGGTCACCACTACTGGCAACCCTGTAGACCTGCATGTCTCCTTTCTCAACAGGGACGGTTCGACCCTGTTGAAAAAGGAGATTTGCGCTCATAAATAATTTACAAAGAAATGACAAAACGCAAATCAACTTTCTTAGCATACAAAATATTGTGGCATTTCATATAATGTATGATACCCTAAAATCCATTTGCAATTTTAGAATTTATCGTAACCACAATGGAATATTTTAGACGTTTTACAAGCACTCTCCTATCAGCAGTCGTTTATCAGCAGCCGTTTATCAGCAGTCTGGTTGCCATAGTACAGGCTCTGTTTAATTTGGGGTCAAACGGCCGTGTGTGAGGTTATTAAGTGGTCATTAATGATCAAGTTATTATTATTATCCACTGTAATTCACATAAAATTCTAAGTAATCATCTTACAAATTTTGAGTCAGATAATCGTTTGTGTCTACAAACGATTTTTTGCGGCCATGTGACACATAGATATGATACAATTATGTAAATGCCTGTTTAGTCGTAAATATAATAGAGCAGTAATCAAAATTCAATGTTCATAATTATTGACCTCTGGATCAAAAGACATCGTGATATAACTATTCATAAATACCAGTCTATAAAAGACGCTATGATTGTTATAGCCTCACTCGTAATTTTGACAAGTGAATTTGACCCACCGGAATGTTACACCAGTACCATTAATCACGTGGGTGGGCGCACGCACGCTACCCTTGAACTGATTATTGAATCGACTATTATTGATCGGTTTTTGGCAACCACTATTTAGATAATTGAGATCGGGCGGATAAGCGGCTAGGTACTATTAGAGATTGCAACATGCCGTTGAAGTTTTAAAATGGATTGGTTTACATGCTGTTATTGTAGTAACATCCTGCTGAGATGGTCATGAGTTAGTGAGTTATTTTAATTCAATTAGTTACAGATATTGTAATTGGTTATAACTGATACAGTATGTAATGTTACACACCAGTTTGATCTGCACAGAAGCTAATAAAACATAATATAGAGAATGACGAAAGGAGATGGGTTAAAATTTCATTCAATAAATATAAAGGAAGGATTTCCGCTACACTAATAGAGATTTTTTTAATGAAATGACATACTCATATGCAAGTTACCGTAGATTGTAGTCGTTCAAATTCCATAATAATAAAATATACAGCATCAATGATCATGAGGTAACTCTGGTACATGAAGTTATTTACATGCTACGAGTCTTTAACGTTTATCAAATATCTTATACATAAGTTTATCTAATAAAAGATCACTTGTAGAGGAATGGAATAAAAATATGAATGTGGTGCAAAAGCTATTAGTGTTTCGTTTGTGCCTGTCGCGATAGATATGAGTTTTACTAGAAAATGAAGTAGGCACAAAATAGAATAGAAAAGAAATAAACTTAATTGACCACTAATTACGATTAAATTACAAGGAAATCGCAGAAATAAAATGTACAATGGGCAGCCTTATCGCTGAAAGTAATTTCTTACAGCGAACTAGAACATTATAACTTTTTAAAGTTTCAAATTTAGCCTTCTCTCCTTTTTGTTTGCAAACTGAAGACTTTATATTATCAATATGAAGTCAAAATTCTAAATTTACAAGCAACTATTTTAAAATCAATTCACCTATATTAGAAAAAGGAAAGAAAATATGTTTTTAAAACCACAGCGCACATACATACATTATGTCTACAGTGACAGTATTGTTTACTTTAGACTTAGAAGACTTAGAAGACTTAGACTTAAGTTACATAACAATAGTTTTGTGAGAACAAAATAATAATAGATAAATATAAATATCTAGTAATTACAGTATAAAAGGCCCGAAGGCTTGTTAGACACTAAACTTTACTATTCCAAGAATGTGACACATTTACTTCAATAATTAAGCAAGGCCGTATACAAAAACTGTATCGCGTAAGGCAGTTGCCGTAATATTTTTAATGTTCGCCTTTTTTACACAACGAGTAGTTGGCCATGATAAAAAAGTTATAATGTAATTATGTATTGCAATCTATATTATTTTACATGTAGTTGTAATAACTGGTGACAAATCTAGAGTGGAGTAAGTCTGGTTCTATAGCTGTACCAGATACTTAACTGTTCTAAACTGTCCAATTAAACTGAATTAATTAGTTTTAAAAACGTTTAATATTTTTGCATAATAATATGCAACAGTCTGAGTATTGTTATTTGAGGTCAAACTTGATGTCTGTTATAAACATATATAAAGGACACGATTTAAGAAATTATTCTTTTGAAATAAAACTATTTTTAACGGATACTATTGCGATTTATTTGGTGTTATTTTACTAAGCCTTGCTATGTTTTGTATTTTCTTCACTTCACTTCAAGACACTTTGAGCTCATTCTGCGTAAATAGTAACACCATCAACAAACTTCGGGTACTTTGAGATAACTTTGCACTTCGATACATGAGACGACCACCATCTTAGTCTACCCATGACCATAGCTGCTGAAAAGCAACTGAAACGTCGGGATCAGTGTAAATAGTAAAATAACACCAAATAAATCGCGATAGTATCCGTTAAAAATAGTTTTATTTCAATGTGTAACATTCGCGTAAACTTTCGACAATATCAATTTTTTTTTATTAGGTACACCAAATGTAGGTACGCATACACACAAAACTCAAAGACATTTTTTTAACAACTACAGTACTTGTAAGTCTCAGTTGATAAGAGGTGTCGACCTCGCCTCCTAGGATCCCCATGCTTGACATCCACCGATTGACATCAGGATATTTGTAGGAACCATTACGAGTCACTGGCACCTATTCATCATCAATGCGAAAAACAGTCCTCTATGCAGAGGATGTCTCAACGTGGAGCAAACGGCTCTCAACTTGGGAGTGGCCACACCACGGGCAAGTATCCTCACCAAGAAGCTTGCGAATGCCCCAGGAGGCTTCTGTGCTTTTGGGTGGAGCTAGGCTGGCTCAACTAGTCAGCCTTATCTGAACGCATAATGAACCACCTATAAGCCTAAATGCGGAAACAGAGCCCTATACCAATACCAATCCCCATGCTTGAATCCATAGAGGAACCTATTTGGATTCTTTGTTCACACAGATCCTGGATATGGAATTAATTCCAACGCTACTCATAGTCTTATACCGGTTAGGTAGCATACAAGCAAATAGTCAAGGCTATTTACATCTTTTTTCTTTTCTGGATATAGAGGCTATCAACTCAACCTCTGTTAGTCAGTTTCTCAAGAGAAAGGCTCAAAACAGACCGCTCCCGACTGGCACAACAGCTAGATGCTACAACAAGCGTAGCACTGGGTGCCAAGGAAGTTTCAAAATTGAATTTAAAATTCGAAGGCTTATTTACTTCAAGCAATATAATAAGAAGCATTTAAAATAGTTGGACATAATATATTCATAAATGAAACTTGAGTTTGATTGTTTACACATCTGCAACTATTACTAGACTAAATAGAAATTAGAATGTCAGGTCAACTTTAACAAGTCAATCAATCTATATTAGCGTCTTATCTTTTTTATTTCACCTACTTATTATGTTAATTAATTAGGTGGTAATTGTGCTTAGCACGCCTTATGTTAGACAGTATAAACGTGGAAATAGTTATTTATTACCTTCCTACTTGTTATGTAATAAATATTTTTTTAGGCGTCCATCATCGTTTAGTTTTATAATTAAACAATATAACACGAATATATTAACAATATATACCTTATTTTATTCGTATTTGTATATTTAGAGTTATTTGCTTTGGGTATGTTGACGTCGCTGCAAGATTTTTAGTTATTAGTAGTTATATAGTTATATCCCTGGAGATATAATTATATACCGTAAAATAGTTATATAAAAGCGGTTCGTAACTATCTCATTCGATTTATAACTATGATACGAGCGTGGTTTAGTAATATTTTACTAGACTAATCTCAAATTGAATGTCAGTAAAAATTTATTGGTTGATTAATCCCTCCAGCTAAGCCTAAATGCTTGTTTTAGGAGTGGATTCATGTCGATAGTGCACTTTGTGGGGTTCAAACCCGCAACCACTTGATGGCAAGTCCGACACCTTAGCTATTACGCTACCACCGCTTCAATGTAATGTTAATTTATGACGTCATAACTTACATTTGCTATTTGTAGCGAATCTGATTATCGAGGCCTATTATAAAACTTCTTTTATAACACGTTTTTTTAGGTTCACTTGTAACTATGTATCTAAACAAATCTTGAACCTAGACAAGTTAATTTTAAACTTTTTTTTTTATAACTTTAGACATCTTACACACGACCGTCTGATCTCAAACTAGACAGAGCCTGTACTATGGTAACCATACTGCTGATAAACATACTTATATATTGTATTTAGAAATATACAAGTACATGTGTTTATCAGCAGTCTGGTTACCATAGCACAGGTTCTGCCTAGTTTGGTATCAGACGGCCTTTGTGAGATGTGTAAAGTTATTATTATTATTATATGGGTATCTATTTAGAACGTTGTAAAATAAGTTAACCACCCTATCAGTTCCTGAATAAACATTATTCTTCAACTCCTGCTCGTGGCGCTTGCGTTAAAGTTATTCCATTCCTTGGAACAGTATATTTTTTTGGATGAAAGATTTGGTCCATATTATGTTCTTTTCTGTATGTACGTACGTCAACGTGTGCGAAATTAAGATCATCGGTTACGTAGTTAAGGCGTAACAAATATATAATTAATTATAATTAGGATTTATGATTTTATATTTCGAATACTTTTGATTTTTTTTTATGTAATCGAAATAATCTAATTTTAAAGAAAATAAATTAAAAAACATCTTATCCACGTTCTAACTGAATAAATTTACAGACAGAAGTTCGTAATAAATGTGAAATTAAAAGAATGTTTAAAATTGTGTAATCACCTCAAGCAAATCCTAATTAAATACATTATTTATTTTTAATACGAGTTTCATTAATATTGACGTCTTTTCTCTTTCATTAAATTATATGTATCAAATTAGTATAATAATATGTAAAAAAATGCGTCGTTGGTCCCGCAGTATAACGTTGGACTGTAGTCAACCTGCAGCAGACGTGTGTCTGCTCGGTCTGAGTAAGTTGATAGTATTACCTAAACTAAATACTCTTTCCTATAGGACAGAGTATTTATTTTATACATATTATTACTATTAAATACTTTACTACTTTAATTTAAGAAAGTATTGCTGCAGATAGGATTTATTTCGACTACAAAGAGATGTTGAATCTTTCAATCACTTACTTCTGAGGAATTCCTGAAAAATGTAAATCTTTTCAGAGACATCTTTATGGATGGCAAGAGCTAAGTACTCCTTGAAAATTTTCTTGCTTAAACATCAGAGTAAACAAAATAAACGCGGTATATGCATTTCCCCATTCATGTTATAATATGTTAAATATTGGATTCAATCTCTGGCGGATGGTCAGCATTGAGACACGACAGTTATTGAAAGACTTCACAGTCTTTGAAGATATTTTTTGACTAGCCTGTTGGTCTGGTTATAGGTCGTGGGTTCGATTCCCACCTGAGTCTGGGTGTTCTTTGTGTTCGTTGTTTCTATGTTTGTAAAGTCCCCCGCGACACAGGAGTAATTCCTAATGCGGGAGTTGTATTTTAAAAGAAGAAGATATAAAGAAAACAAAATCTAGCTATTGTTGCTGTGAAAAAGTTAGTGGGGTATTTATCGAAAGAACTGGGGTCTCTTGAATACTTCGACGACTAACTTTCAGTTCAAGATGAGATAAAATGGTAGGTGAACTAATAATTCAAGGTGTAGAAGATTTCCGAAAAGGAAAAAGCACATTATGTTCATCACATCAACGAAAAAAGTGTTGACGATTTTGTGACCAGCAGCTCCATACGATGATATTTTTAAGATACAGGCTATCTCTCCAAAAAAAAAAAAAAAAAACGTTTTACTCAAATAAGGACCACTCTAAATTATGTATACTGATAAGTTATTTATAACATATTTTTTAATATCCTGTTTGTAAAACTTTTGTTTTTTACCCTTTTTCAAAAAGGAGGAGGTTCTCAATTTGGATGTTTATATATTTTTCCATGTATGTGTTCACATAAACCGTCATATATAGACGGATTAATGCAAAATTCTTTTTTTTTGTTCCAAAGAGGTTTATTCCGAAATGGTCCTATTTAAAATTTCGTAAAGATCTGATAATGAGTTTATTTTTTCAAGTTTGTTATAATATACTTTATATCCACTATAAACTGAACAGGTTTTTGGCTCACAATAAAATTAAAAAAATATATTATGACAGTGATTGAAATAAGTCGGGCTTTCCATCTTGAAGTTTGACGTATAAAGCCTAGGCGCCAACGAGCAGGTGCAGAACATTCATAAGTTTTCCTTGTACTCATATCTCACTATAACAGAGTTTAAACTGAATAAAATCATTAAAGCCTAGTATTGGTCTAACACCAATCTAATTGAATTATCAAATGGGCGTTGGTACCGCATGTAATCGTGACTTTGCACGCGTGATTAGACTTGCCCCTTAAATTTTTACTATCCGTGTTGTATTTACTTCTCAACCTTCTCGTGATGTAAAAGCAAAAGAAGGTTATGTTCTCTTCCTTTAAGTACCACTCTAACTTCTGATCAAATTCTTAGCATGGCTACCGTAAGTGCACCCGCACTTACGATACCCATCATTAGCAGTAGGGTGATACTTTGGTTTAAGTTATCAGTTCTTCAAACTTCGTTTCGACATTGATATTGGTAGTATTGGTAGAGGGCTTTGTTTCCGCACTTAGACTCATAAACGGTCCATTATGCGTTCAGATAAGGCTAGCTCTTTAATCCAACCTAGCTCCTTCGTTCCCGTGTGAATCGCTATGCCCTTTAACCCATTTGAGGAATACCCCATTCGTTGAGGCTAAACGCTCCAACCTTTGATGGCATTTATAAATGAGACCGGAGTTCCTTATGTTGCCCCCTAATGTTTTAAGGAGGGCCATGCTATCGGACAGTATGTGGATGTTGTACTCCTTTATACCTCTTGACATGACTTGTCTTCGTGTCTACAATTCATACATGTACGTGATCTCCTTGCATCTACTTAACAATAGAATGGAATAGCTATCTATCTAAAATATATATATAAATATCTCCAGCTATAATAGTAAAACCTTTTGATATTTGAAGCAACGCCACGCCTCGGCAAAGTTACTTTTTTACTTCACCGGGTCAATTTATCGTGTACCAAAATTTAGGGGTAGGTACTTAGTTCGAAAATATTCTTGCGGTACCTGGTCTGGGCAACGAAAGAGGCAATGCCTCTTTACTTTGACGGGACGTGACTGCTACCGTCAAATATTTGCAGCCCAAATATCGAACTGCTAAGTTGCTCCCAAAAGCAAAGAGTAAAGTGGACTATGTCCGGTCAGCGCTAAAATAGTGTAGCTCTGATATGAACTAAACTCTTACCAACAAACGGGTTTGGAACGGTGACTTCTAGAGGCTGCGAGGGAGAGAACCTCTAAACCTAAAAGTATACTTTCAGTGTAAGTCCTCGAGTAGGCTCAATTGTGGGTAAAAACTCTCAGCTTAAGTAAAAACAACACAGAACAATGTATGTTATCCTAAAATCTTATTCGCTTACATTTTTAACGTACACAGATAATATTAATCTAATAAATTATCATAATGAGTATCATAACATTTATAATTCTATTGTTAGGACTACGTTATGTAAAACTTCTTAACTTGATTGATCATTCACATGGACTTACAATGGGTTATAAATTATATCACATGAAACAGTGTCAATGTCAGTGACCCATGGCTTGTGACCTCAGATGAAACACATTGTAGCTAAAAACAGTAAACAAGTAACATACACTTGTTTTAGGGGTCAAATCTTCAAATGCAAACGGCATTTCAGTATAAATTAATTAAGTTATTCGAGCAACGTCTAGAACTCGGTTAAGTACTAACAAATGTTTTCGTGGTACAATGTAGGCATTGAAGGTATCTAGATCCTTCTGTGCTTAATAATTTAGTTCAGGAACGAATGTCGTGTTCTTCCAACACAAAGGGAGGATCCTCCGACCAGGCGAGGTGATGATGCCTGGCGAACCGCGGCCCGCAACGGCTGATTTTGAGAAGCTGTATATATACTAGTCGGCGCGAGGACTCCCATAGTGCGATATATAGTGCAGAATCAGTAGTTATATAATAACTTGAGACACCTCACATGGGGCCGTCTGATCCCAAACTAGGGAGAGCGTGTACTATGATAACCAGACAACTGATAAACATACTTATATATATTACTAAGTACATACATATCTATATATATAAAAATTAATCCCTATTTCCCTTGGTCACGCCATAACTTGAGAACGACTTAACCGATTTTAATCACCTTTATTTTTTATGTTTTCTAATACAGTGTAAAAGGTTCTTACAGAACGAAAAATTAAGAAAATTGGGCAGAAAATCAAACAAAATCGCGGGCAACAGCTAGTTGTAGCTAAATTACACCCAGATACAGAACAAATGATCGTGCTCATCACACAATTATTTGTCCTGGGTTGGAATCAAACCCACGACCTCTGGCTCAGCAGTCAGTATCACTAACCACTAGCCCAACAGGCTAGTCAAGAGGTGTGTTTTTTGCTGTATGTAGAAGTCGCCACAGTTTCATACAACTTAGTGATAAAGGATAAAAAATACCGATGGACGTATTGCTATTGTAGGGTTATTGAATTGTGTACCATTTTTCACATAGCATGAGTTCTGTGACACTCGTTGTTGTTGTTGATCATTGTTGTTGGTGTTTTGATAAAAATAAATATATAAAGTAAAAGAAATAAACCAGAATTGTAAATTGTATAAAATCTGTTTTAATTTTAAAGCATATTTTTGTTTTATATTCCACCTTGAAAGTTCTTATTTAATTTAATACACTAGGCACTGCAAAACGCAATATGGAAATGAAATAGAACAATATATAATTAATGCAAGACTTAGAATTAATATAAGTAATATTTGATAAGTTTTAAGAATTTTCGTGTCTGTGATATATAAGCGGAAAAAGTTTCTTCGTATTTTATATACAAATTCAAGACATTTTTTTCAAATTTCAATTACATTTAATTATAATATATATGTGCCATTATTTGCTAAAACTTGTTGCCATCTCGTAATCCCGTTACTGTATAAATCTTGGGATTTTTTATCAAAAAACTGCGACAAGTAGTCTTAACAGTCCTCTCTTGACGTTAACCTAACACTACCCCAAGATTTCTGAAGAGACCGAAACAGGTGAAAATCTGAGGGTGCAAGGTCAGAACTATGTGGTGGATGCATTAACACTTCCCAATCAAGCTTTCTCAATTTTTGCTGTGTGGCCAAAGATGTGTATGGTCTGGCGTTATCATAATGAAAGACCACTCCTTTTCTTTTGATCGATACCGGCCGTTTCTTTCTTCATTTCTTGCTTGAGTCTCATTAATTGTTGGCAGTAGAGCTGTATGTAGATCCGAATGGTTTAGCTCATAATGAACGATGCCCTTCTAATCCCAACATACACACAGCATCATCTTGTTGCGTGTTAATCGCTACAGTCTGGGAAGCTTGACTACCCTTTGACCATGATCTCTTTCGCACGTTCTTGTTTTCCACTTTTCATCACCAGTGATCAATCTTTTCAAAAATTGTTCGGTTTCATTACGTTTCAATAGAGCACCAATCGCAAATAAGTATATAAAATCGTTTCTTTCAGTGAGCTCGTGTGACACCTAAATATTGAGCTTTTTTGTAATTTTCAAATTCGTCAATTTCCTCGGCTATGTCTTAAATACTAATATGCCGATCTTGCTCATCTTTTTCAAAAATGGCATCGACTTTACCCGTATGAAGGCGACCAGAGCGAGCTGCATCTTTGACATGAAAATTCCCGGACTGAAGTCCATAAACGACAGAGGTCAGTGGCCTATATTTATTGGTTTTAAAACCAACCAGATACAAACAACATAACCAAAGAATTTTTTTTTCAATTTTATACATAGAAAATACGAAAAGACTTTTTCCCCGACCTCTTATTATATAGTAGCAAAATTGGTTCAGCGAGCCGCCGTCCCGTTACATTACGATAATCATGTCCATAGCAAATACTTTGTATAACAAAAACGTTTATAAAAAAAATACTGTATAACTATACATGCTTGTAAATTTTTGTAAACGTTTACCTGTTAAATTCCTACTCATTTCTTCTTGACGCGAGGAACCATACCTCGAGAAATTAATGAACTAATTCCAACATGGCCTCCGGCTGAATCTCCAGCCTCCATGCACGCTGGCCTGGTAGTGACGGGTGAGGCTGTCCGTTACCCTAGCAGAAGCAAGCCTGAGACGGTGGCGAGGCGTGTTCTCTTTTAACTGGTGAGGGGTAAGGTTTACTCCACGATGTGGCCACCCGTTGATCAAGAGGCGGCCAAGGTCTGTAGGGGTTCCCAGAGGTTTCTTCTTAGGGTATACCCAGATCCTTTGCAGTAGACCCACTTGTGATGGAACACCGTGTAGTTTTAGTCAGTTCGATTCTAACATACCACTTCACCGTTAGCTCCGGTGAGGTGACGAACCGTGGAGGTTTCCAAGCGGAAAAAAAAGTTAATTACTGAAACTTGCCCTTCTAACTGTACGCTGCAAAAACCCTGATATAGGCATATCGAGGAACAATTATGATAACTACAAAAACCCTTAACAACCTTTCTTTTTAACAAAAGATTATGTCAATCTTTCCTTTCATTTCAAAATGACTGGCTTGTTGACCTAGTGGTTAGTGACCCTGACTGCTATGCCAAGGGTCGTGGGATCGATTCCCACCCAAGTCTAAGTGTTCTTTGTGTTCGTTGTTTGTATGTTTGTAAAGTCCCCCGCGGCATTGGAGTAATTCCTAATGCAGGAGTTGTCTTTTTTAATAATATTTTTTTAACGAAAGCTTTTAGCGAACACGGAAAAGCTTTAGTAAGGAGATTAAAAGCACCAATGAAAACAATAGAACACTATATTGTGATTATATCAAATTAAAGTAAAAGTCAAGGTTTCAACATTCTCACAACTGGTTCAGTGTTACGACCAAGTTAAGACTAAGTAAATAAGTTCGCTAAGTAATTATGTACTACATACAAAGCAACATTGTTCATGTTATTATCTCACACAGTTACTACGTGCTGAAATAATCCTACTAATATCATAAACGTGAAAGTTTGTGAGGATGTATGAATGTTTGTTACTCTTTCACGCAAAAGCTACCGAAGCGATTGAGATAAAACTTGGTATGTAGATAGCTGGGGACCTGAATTAACACATAGGCTACTTTTTATCCCGATTTTCAAATGGCACCGGGATTTACGAGCGCTGCTAGTATTATGTTTGCGAAAGTTTGGATGGATGGATGTTTATTACTCGATCACGCCAGAACGACAAAACGGATTTGGATGAAATTTGCCACAGAAATAGGTTATAGTCTGGAATACTTTCTGTTCTGGTAAAATGTATGGTTCCCCATCAAAATTTCCACCTGAACGAAGCGGGAAACAGCTGATTATAAAAAAACTTTAACACAATTTACTTTAGATCTACATCCAAGCTCCCGGGAGACCACACAGGGCTTTCAACAAACTTCAAATCTTCTCTTGTTTTGTCCTTTGCCTGTACTATTATACAATTTAAATGTATCCGACAACTACACACCACTTACAACAGTAAGAAGTGCAAACCAATGAGGTTGGTATACTACAGCCGGATTTAAGAAGGAAGAGTTGCTTTGGATTGAGCGATTACCAAAGAGTATATAAACACGATTACTATTAAATAAAAAAAATTGTGTATGTACTTATGTAAGCACATAAGAAGTTACACTTTTATATAGTTAAATAAAGTTTATTTAAATATCATAATAAATAGCACATACTTACCGTCAACTAACCTCAAATTCTACAAACGTAGTCAAAGTAATATATAAAAACCATTTTTATCACTTATAATCACAGTAAATTATCATAAATAATACATCATCAATCAGCCTATCATAGTCCACTGCTGGACATAGGCCTCTCCCAATGTGCGCCATAGCACCCGGTCCTCCGCCTTCCGCATCCAGTTTATCCCTGCTACCTTCTTCAACACATCTTAAATAATACGTACCATCAACTAATCTCAAATTCTACAAACGTACTCAAAGTAATATGTAAATACCATTTTGATAACTATCGTGAAGTTGGTAACTTTTTTGAATAACTAAAATGTTGACTAGCTAACTTCAGGATGTAGGATTTTTGTGACGGTGTGCGCGCGCATCATAAAAATTTACTCTCATTTTTCCCTAACGCGCCAAAAGAAGTTTAACATCAAAAAAGGAAACCGAAAATGTTGTTATATCAACCATTGGCAGTACAGCCATAGTCTAGTATGGCACTATTCTCATGGGACTAATGAGACCAATCAGACACACACAATCCCTTCGCCTATCTAATGTAAGCTAGAATCAACAACTGTGACCTACATTAGCACCGATGCAGACACTTGGCGAGTCTAAAATTAAACTCTCTTGGACCTGAGAGGGAATTTTATTAATTTCCCTTTTTAAATAAAGTAACAGTTACAGTGCGGATGCATTACAACACATTACCTTATTAAGAATCCAAGAGATTCTTAGTAATGTATTTAAATGATAATAAAACTAAAGTACCAGTAAAAAACCAAATCACAGCTTTTTAATACCCGGAGCAAAAAGGAGGAGTATTTATTGTGTATCTGTATTTCTGTGTGTCTGTCTGTGCCATCATAGCTCCTACCTTGACCGAGAGTGTTGTTATTTATGTGTTATTAATGCTGTAATTCAATAAGATCTGTTCGTGTGCATTTGAAGATCATCAATTCTTTTGTTTATCCCTGAAGGGATGTGAGTAATTCTACAGGACTGATCGATTTGAAATTTAGTATCCTCTGACTTAAATGGTATTACGATAACAATATACCTGATGCTGCAACATCACCTTGAATCAGCAAGTACCCAATGCCTGTTTTGAGTCTTGGGTATTTTTAAAGTTTTAATTTATTAACTCGGTTGACAGAAAAGTACAGATAATCGTTTTTCTACTAGTTTTGAAGCTTAAATCACACTATATTAAAACATACAAAAGCTTTCTGTAACAATACCTACAAGTATTTTTGATCTAAATTGCATCTATTTATAAAGCTCTTAGACAAAATTACAGCCATAGTAATGTTTATCTTTGGAAAAGCTTATACTTAGTGTAATCAAGTTTACAAGTTGGAGTCAATCTATTGATGTTACGTATATATTTTGAAAAGTTTCGAAAACTACACTGGCCTGTAAATAAAACGGGTCACCAATGTGATCATGTTGCAGTACTACATTGGTCTGGACAGAAATAGTTTTCACTGTATTATCCATTATACTCTGCAGGTGGTAGCCCAGCGGCATGTTCTTTTACACGTGAATGTGTCAAGTATAGAGCCACTGGATATTCCAGTAAAAGACACTCGACTTCGTCCCTTTTGCCATACTACTTACGTACTAGTATATGCCATAAGGTTGCGATTCCTAATGAGTAAAGTAACTAGAACTTCTTTTGGGAATAAGGTGACAGTATATCTGGTGACGCAACGTTTATCTGCTTTGGTAGTATGTAGGTAATAAATTGTGAAACGTTTTTATAATCGGAATATCGAATCATAAAACTGTGCTCGCCTTTAAGAGGCTAATAAGCGTTAGCTTCGGGCTACCTACATCGCCTCAAATCGGCCAAATGGCCCAAATTGGCCGAGATTGGCCTAAGTACTGCCGTTAATGTCAATATTTATAAATCACAGCACATTAGCTGGCACAATCTATTGAAATACACGTTTATTTTGGTCAATTATTTTAAATGAACCTTTTATTTTATTAAGTTATTGTTACTTTTGGCTTCAGGCGATATTTCATGGTGAGCTATGTGGGTGGCTTATTTATATTCAACGTGAAGTTTTGATTAATAATTTATTGGTTTTACTCTGATATTTACATTTGGGATTAGACGGCCGTTTGTGAGATGTGTGAAGTTATTATTATTATTCATTTGTTGCATGGTCACCCATGGATTTTAAATATAGGGATAAGGTGTAAAAATTGTATAGTTTATTTATACTGGATATGGGATGTTCTATACGGGATGAATTTTGATTCATCTACAATTTAAAAAATGATGGAGGTTAGCTATAAATGGTTTGAATCATACCTGGATGAAAGAAAACAATTTACAAAAATCACGAAACTTGATGAAACTACAAACAGTAAAGTGAACTACGATTCTAGCCCCAAATTGAATAATTGTGGAGTTCCTCAAAGGAGCATGTTAGGAACGCTGTTATTTCTTGTTTCTATTAATAATTAACCGTTAACTTCTCAAAATAAAAGTGTATCTACTTTTTGCAGATGATACAACCATTATCATAAAATGTAAAAAGTAACCTAAAACGATATGATAGTGACATTAACGGTTGTTTAAACAATATTATTAATTGGCATGAATCTAGTAATTTAATAATTAACCTAAATAAAACACAAGTGGTCAATTTCAAGACATAAAAGAAAATTTGTTAATTTAGATACTGCTTATAGTAATGACATAGTTAATCAAGTGTGTAATGTATTTTTTTAGGTATACAGACGATAGGTATACGACGTATATATATAGATGAGCCCCTATCGTAGAAGGAACATATTGGTTTTATATGTAAAGAGCTGAATAAATTTATATTTGCATTGAAAAAGTTACGACAAAGTCTTTAAAAATAACTTTGATGGTGTATCATGCATACGTGTGTTCCGTGATTCGTTATAGTATAATAATCTGGGGGAACTCTATACCTACTACTACTGATGTGTACCGGCGATATATAACATGCAATGGACTGATTCTTGTAAGCCCGTATTCATTTCAAGAAAACTGCTGACAGTTCCATGCATCTATGAAACGGCTAAATTCACACGTAAGAAGTAACATGTGACTTTTCGAGCATAAATATAAATAAACGAACAGCTACACAACTCCGTTTAAAAATGCTTGTTCCACATCTAGATGTGGAACAGGCAAAACATCACAAAGAAATTTTGGGTTTATTAACGTTATAACATTCATTTTTGGAACATAATACGACGCTGACATTAGACAAAAAACCCCTTTTACCATCGAAGCTCGGGTACACTTACAATTTGTAGGCCAACGAGATTACGAGAAGTAAAAAATGTTATCGCCTGAGGTCAAGCGACAAACATTAATTACGTTTACGCAAAAGCTGAAAGTTGTTTGACTGATAACGGAACTTAATCATTTCCTAGTTACTTTAATACGCGTTAATAAGTAGTATTTTCTCCGAATTGTACTTTGAACATGGTTGTATTTTTTCAATTAGCGTAATCCATACTGATTATAATAATGCTGAAGAATTTTTTTAGACAGAATAGATTGTTTGTTTCACGTCGGATTCTAAAAATTCTTTTTGTATTGGATAGAATATTCATTGAGGTAGATTATAGGCTGTGTAACATCACGCTATGAGCCTTAGGAGCAGAGCAGTAACAATAAACGCGGGTAAAATTGCGAAGAACGGCTAGTTAACGTTAAAGTTAACTTAATATATAATATAATTATTTCCTCAGATACTCACTCTTTCAATTTCTTCTCCCTTTCTTATCATATTTGCTAAACCAATAGTCAAATATAACTAGGGCTGCCATCCGTCCGGGTTTCCCCGGATTTGTCCTAGTTTAGAGGGCGTCCGGTGAGCGTCCGGGCGGGGTTTTCAAAAAGTGACACTCTGTGCCAGGGGACAATTATAATTGTTAGATGAATCGTTAACAAGCTAAAAATTTTTTTAAGGTGTCCGGGAAAGAATCTGGATTTCACCTATATGTCCGGATTTTTTTAAGTTTTTGTCCGGCCTGGGCAATTGAAGTAATGGCAGGCCTAAATATAACATACTTAGTACATAAATAAAATAGGATTATTTAGCACACGGTAGCCTTACTTGGGCTTTCACCATTTTTAAATATAATATGTCGTTGAAAATATGTAGGAATATCAGAGCTTGAATCATGAAATAACCGTTTCTGATTGAAATTTTTTTTTTAGTATCTGAATAAAATATCCTACTAATATTATAAACGTAAAAGTTTGTGCGGATGTATGGATGTTTGTTACTCTTTCAATTAAAAACTACTAAACCGATTGCAATGAAACTTGGTATGTACTAGCTGGAGACCTAGATGAACACGTAGGCTACTTTTTATCCCGATATTCAACCGGCATCGGGACTTACGCGGGTGAAACCGTGTAGCATTTAATATATCATTGAACAGACCTAATTCTTTACCCTACCTATTGAATAACTAAAGCAATATTTAAAGTAACAATACATTCAAGTAGTAAATTCATAATACCAGCATTCAAAGTTTGTTTATCTTTAAGCTATTTGCATAGAAACGGCTCGTTTATCTGATTGAGAAAAGCTTTAGTGCCCTTATTACTGAACTGTTTATAGGATGCAAATTGTCATTTTGCCCAGTAAATCGGCTATAAATACAAAACGCCATCAGTGATCGGTTTCAAAACGGTTAATCATTTTGTAGAACTGTGTCACACGGTATAACGCAATTTACATTAGATCGCTGACATTTTGTCCAAGATAATCATCACCAATGACCCTCTCTTAAAATATAAGAAACTAGCATACTAAGCGTTTGTTTATTTAGAAATAAGATTAAATATTTATAATAAATGAAGAAATCTTTATAACGACCTAAAAGGCGTCATCGAATTCTGAAGCATCGCAGTCCTCAGTGGCCATGCTCATATGTTTTATGCGTTTCCCAAGATGAGAGAAGAGAGTGTCTTCCTTAGAAGATGTGGTCACCAGAAAAGATGACCAGGTTCTTCCAGAAGTTGGTCGTATGATGAAAACTAGACACTTTGCGATAATCACAAGCAAAGTCGCAATGGTTGGACCATTGCGTTTATGCTTCAATTCAGGTCACACACCCGAATAATGGCATAAAACAAAGCTCATCTAGGTATATATTTATAGTGGTTGCATATTTTATAATATACTAGCAGTTCCCGCGCAGCTTTGCTCGTGTGTACACATACATATTTATATAGTATGCGCGGAACGCTAATTTTTTTTCCAAAATAATAGTAGCCTATGATACTCCTTGTAACACCAGCTATCTCATCACTAGTGAAAATCCCGTGGAAATCGGTCCACCCGTTCCAGAGATTAGCCAGAACAAACAGACATACCGACAGATAGACTGACAGACAGACAAAAATTTTAAAAACTGATTTTTAGGCATAGGTATCGTGCAAATAACTGTATGCGCTTAAAAAAAACTATTGTTTTGACAATACAAACAGACATTTCAAGACATTTCAACATACAACAAAAAAAAAATATATATTTATTTGTATTGATGATGTATTGACGATGATTTGAATTTCAAAGCTAGAGGCTATTTGCTTATATGAAATTTTAACTTTTATCTGTTAAATTGTGCAAGGTAAAAAAGGCCTATAAATATCCTGTATATTTGTAAACTAAAATAAAAAAAAATAAACATCATAATTTCTTTTTTTAAACTTTGGCAAGGCTGTCTATAGTCCATCATAATAACAAAGTGAAGTACTGTTGTCGGCGTCGAGTACTATCTTGGCTAGCGCCCACGTAATTTCACATACTGTACATTAATCAAATCAACCGCTAATGGTTCTAATCAGACAACCAATGAGGTAAGACGCTTTGGTACTTGGGTAACTTAAACACTTTACCTCTATTGATTGCTACAGTCACAATATTATTAAGATAGGTTGTTCAATATCCCATTCGAGAACGGTCGTTTGGGTATTACAAATTTCTTGTGAAGAAATTAGCTATTTTACCGACAAGTATAGTATATACCTAATTATTTTACAGAGGTAAAATCACTACATATTATAAAACAAAGTCCCCCACCGCGTCTGTCTGTCTGTCTGTTCGCGATAAACTAAAAAACTACTGAACGGATTTTTATACAGTTTTCATTTATAGACAGAGTGATTCATGAGGAAGGTTTAAGTGTATAATTTGTTAAGATTTTGTGTAAATTGATTGAAATATATTGATGATTGTAGAAGATGTCTCTGCTACCCGTGCGACGCCGGGGCGGGTTGCTAGTAATAAATATTTAACGAAAAAATACACAACTTCAACGCAATTGATTGTGAAATATAAAAATTACTTTTAATATTTAACGTATTATATTCTAAAACCTTCCTGAAAATATGTAGAATACGATAGTAGAAAAAGTAATGGACCAGTTTTCATCATTGTTTAATGATGAAAATTGTCCACTACTTTAAAAAAATCACGGACATACAAATACATACATCGAATGCAGAACCTCTTTTTGAAATAACGGAAGTGAGAACGGACGTAACGGAAGTGGCAGCACTTCCGTTACGTGAGCTCTTTTCAATTGCCACTTTTAAGAGACACAGACGCACAGAAACAACAAGTTTAGATTACTGAGACATTTCTTTTCTTTGAATTTATAACTGACCCAGCACATAATAGTAGTATTAGTAAATATATTTTTCTTCATACTTTTTGTAGTCATACAAATTTACTTTAACAGTTGTGTGTTAGTCCTCCTTTGTTTGTGTATGTATAAAAGATAAATGTACATATTTAACATAATAATATAACTGTATATATAAACTGTAATTTATAGTATGTAATAGGTGTATAGGTGTTGTATTTATTTGGACATGGTCTGTGGCTGCTTATAGCCCGTGCACGTCATTTTTGGCCTTAGAAGAATATCAGCGTCGCTTTGGGTATTTACACGAACCGGCACTATGCTGAGGTAAGGACCATTTTTGCATCACACATAAGGTATGGAAACCTTATTAGTATTTATTTTTATTAGTGTGTATTACCTTTGTGTGTTAGCAAAATAAATGTTTTCTTTCTTTTTTTTGAAGTCGGTAAAAGGTACTAAACTGCTCTGTTTTTGCCTATTTATATTTTCTGAAAATCATAGCAGCTGACCGCAGTAGTTTCACCATGACTTGTCCGTTGTAGGTAGACAAAATGGTTTCACTTCTGTTTCGCTTAGAAACAGAAGTGAAACCATTTTGTCCGTGATTTTAATGCGGTTTATTTCACATTTAGCAGTTTCGCTGCTATGGCTT
The DNA here is from genome assembly GCA_963859945.1 of Euplagia quadripunctaria. Taxonomy (NCBI): domain Eukaryota; kingdom Metazoa; phylum Arthropoda; class Insecta; order Lepidoptera; family Erebidae; genus Euplagia; species Euplagia quadripunctaria. Next base: position 7,871,539 of record OY982564.1, on the reverse strand, counting down.
TGCGGTGGAGGTGTGTTAGAGGCTTTATAATTTATATATCACCAAAGCTAGTCTCAACGCAGAGGAAACGGCCGCCCACTTTATCCAGGAGTGCGAGCCACACGTGACTACACAACGGGCAAGAATCTTTACGGATGCAAAGTCCCTCCTAGAAGCCTGTGAACGCCCCGGCAGTCTTCTGTTCTTCTTTAAGGACCTAGGCTGGCTCAACTAGCGAGCCTTATCTGAATGCATAATGGACCGTGGTTAACCTCCGGGACCCTAGGGAGTTAAGGGGGGATAATAAATAAAAAATAAACAGGATTCCTACTTGGAGGAACACTCTAAGTGGTGACTCCTATGGTTAAATATTACTCTCCGAGGACCTTAACATCGAGATCTACTAATGATCTATATTTCACAATGCCTCCTTATGGTACCATAATACATCTGTTAGATGACGATAGGTGGCGTAACATGTTCTATTGATGTTAGTGTGCTTAACTTACATATGACAGACCGTTACTTTGTGAGTCTAAATGTAGAAACAGAGCCCTCCACCAATACCAATACGACTAAAAAGATTGATTTCATTGTTCGTATAAATTATATTTATTCGTCTAAGTATTCCTTTAAAAGTACGTAACCATAAATCAAAAATGTGTTGTAATTGACAGGATATCAATGTTATAAACGATTATCGATTTCATACGATTATCATAGCAGCACTTATCAAGTTAAGTAACTCGAAATGATTAAAGGTAGTTTAGTGATATATAGACGTTGGTAAATGGCTTTATTGATTTGTTTTTTTTTATTTATAAAGTGGTCAGTATTTGTGTCATTTCGAATTAGGAGATATAGTGAAAGTCCCGGTCGATACGTTCTGGAGATTAGCTAGAATAAACAAACAGACAAAAATATAAAATTGTTTTATTAGTTTTTGTTCCAGTTAACATTCGAATGAATTAAGTAAAATGCTGTTATTATGACATTAAAAATAGATACTTCAATTTTATTTATTTGTATAGATATTCGGTTTCACCAACCATTACCTTATCTGTGGTTTTACTCTCGTGTGCATTCCGCTTCACTCCTTGATAAAGAGCCCCCGTTGGGTCCGAAACACACACTTGAGTAAAACCGCATATATTTATTAATATGAATACGACTCACGAAACTTTTTATTCTAACACTATAAAGTTTCATTGGCCATTTTAAGGAAAATTGGAAGATTCATAGTTTTTTTACAGGTACCGGCGCGCCGCCAAACTTGCCTATTTCAAAATGACATAAAATAAACAAAGAAAAAATTAGATAGTACTTGATCAGTTATGCCGCGTTCCTATAATCAAGACACGATTCAGTTTGCTTACGGACGGTAAAATTTAGTTGAATTTTCAACGAAAATTTTACCGTCCGTAAGCAAAACAAATCGTTATAAGGAACGCGGCATTAATGCGCTCCGCACATACATTCGTGATAAGTATAAAAAAAACTGTCAGTCGTAGGACTGCACGCCAGAAGTAAAAACACACGCACATCTGAATATATGTCATCTGAGGGTGACGGTCACGTGAGTTCAGTGCTTTTTCCCCATACCAAAAGTGCCCAACGTACCTAAAGAAGTTCTCACTTCAAAAATTTTGTTCGTACAAATGTGACAGACAAGTTTGTTTAAGCATTATGTACTCTTCCGTTGTTATGTTTACAATAACAAAAAATTGAGTAGAACCTGTTCACAAGATGCGGAGATATTAAGTTACACAGAAAAAAAAAATCAGCTGCACTAAGATCTTCTTTTTTATGCTTGCGTAAATATAAAGGCGGAAAGTCCTAAAAAGTGTTTTTAAAACCTTTAATAAAAGTCCCAGCTATGGATACCCTCAGCTCTGCAACTCGAGTCGCAAGTGCGTTGCCGGCCCTTAAGGTGAGGGTAGGGGAAGAGGGTGGTAAGAGGGGGAGGGAAGCGTTAGGGCCTCCGGTAACCTCACTCACTCGGCGAAAAGCATTACAATCATTGCTTCACTGCCGGTTTTCTGTGAGGCCGTGGTATCATGCCGGCCCGTACATGCCGAAGCATGGTTCTCCCACGATATAACGATTTTTGTGAAATTTAATAACCACCTAATATCCAATATGATAATCTCAAATTATTAGTAGTAGATCTTTTGTCGTTACTTAACGAATATGTTTTAATAGACTCACATTACCTGTCATAGGTTAAAAAAGATATAAATACATCTATTCAGGGCAAACAAAACCTATTTTTACTTTCTTTGAAAATTCCAAATAATTATTACTAATTATTACTAATACTACAACATTGCAGAGCTTGCATGCAAATAAACTCAGGCCTCAATTCGAACGCTGATAAATCAGTACATATTATAAATATAAAACAAAGTTCCCCGCTGCGTCTGTCTGTCTGTCTGTTCGCGATAAACTGAAAAACTACTGATCGGCTTTTCATGCGGTTTTTACCAATAGACAGAGTGATTAATGAGGAAAGTTAAAATGTATAATTGGTTAAGGTTTTGTGTAAATTGGTTGAAATATGATGATGATGGCTGAAGATGTCTCTGCTACCCGTACGAAGCCGGGGCGGGTTGCTAGTATGGCGTATTCTAGAAAATAAATTACGAAAGTAATATAATAGTTTAGACATGCAATAAAATTATTGTTATAAACCTACTTGAGTAAAAAATAAAATGAGTGCGCGACCTATTTATGCAATCTGCAATGCATATTTCCTAATTTAGTTTATAATTTTAGTATTTAATAATTTAATTTAGTCATAAGTTTCTCTAAAAATCACAGCCATTCTCGTTTTTTGTTTCAAATATATTTTGATAAGTATTATTGTAGCATAACCATTCACTATTTATAACATTGAAAATGAAAGAAAAAAAAAATAAGAAAATATATGCACACTAGCTGCGCCCCGCGGTTTCACCCGCGTAAGTCTCGATGCCGTGGGAATATCGGAATAAAATGTAATCTATGTGGTAATCCAGATGTCCAGCTATCTACATGCCAAGTTTCATCCCAATGGGTTCAGTAGTTTTTGCGTGAAAAAGCAACAAACCTCCATACATCCTTACAAACTTTCACATTTATAATATTAGTAGGATTTATAGGGGTCGGACTTCCCAGCAATAACCAGTTCGAGTTACAGGTATGTGACCCTAACCTTCTCGAGCTTTTGCCTGCACTCCCCAATCCGTCCGTGTAAGCAATATCTTTTTTCCCTTGCCTTCCGTTCTTGCCTACTTTTCCTTGTCATTATCCCAATTTTGCCTTCTTTAATTCCCAAAGGGCCCGGTTGGCGGCAATAGACTTGCCCCCTATTATATGAGTGGGACTAATTTTTAATATAGGACGAGCTAGAGTGAATAAGGGACACACAGTGTGATATACCGACTACTGGCATATAACAGGTCGCAAATTTGAATTTGGAAGTCTTTGACATAGACACATAAATATATAAAATAGGAAGAGCTAGAATGAGTAAGGAACACACAGTGTGATGTACTGACCTCGTTGGTATGTTGCAGTAAGATTGCGCTCACAACTGGCATATATATGACAGGTTGCAAATTTGAATTCGGAAGTTTTTGGTTTTTAAATAGTAGGGCTTCTTGGAATAAAGAATGTTAAAGAAGGGTCGACGTTTGACCACCCAACTGTGTATAGCTTCGGGTCATCGCATTTCTATTAATCGCTATTTCTGTACCTCCTAGTTGGTTTAAAAAAAAATCCTTTTTCATTTGATAGCCCAATTCCTAAGGAAGGCTATATATATTTAACATCACGCTTCGACCCTTAGCAGCGGAGCAGTGACCAAAAACGGTGAAACTGCTATGAACGGCTAGTAAATAAGAAACTGTGCAACTGATTCACAATTTAATTTAAAATATTCTTACTAGCTGCACCCCGCAGTTTCACACGCGTAAGTCCCGGTGCCGTGGGAATGTCGGGATAAAAGTAGCCTATGTGTTAATCCAGGTCTTCAGCTATGTACATACCAAGTTTCATCGCAATCGGTTCAGTAGTTTTTGCATGAAAGAGTAACAAACATCCATACATCCTTACAAACATTCACGTTTATAATATTAGTAGGACTATGGAAGCGTTATCAATAATGTAATTTTAACTACATCATCACCGCTACCCCCAATCCAAGTAACCTTAGGTCTGGAGCAATGAAAATATATTAATTAAAGGACAAAATAATATCCGCTTTACTATACTAGAATGGTTACGTTACAGTTATCTAAAAAATGTGATAAAATGTTAATTATATTCTGTTTTTGACCTAACACCTGGTAACTAGCGGTCCGGAGGCTCATTTACCGTTTTTAAATAAAATAATTGATAAGGATAATTGATTGATAATTTGTGTCGGTGTTGATTGGACGATGAAATATATTTTATTGATTTATCCAAATTTTACTTCATCTGTGCCCGTGAGAAAATATTCTTTAATAAAAATTTACTGCCATTCTTTTTTATGGCCTCTTATTACTCGTACAATGACTATATCTGTTACAAATCGTATCAGCAAGTAAAATGATGCAATGCAAAGAATACACCAGTCGTGAAACAGCGTTATAGTCTATCATTAATTCAATTGCACTATTAATTTAGTCTTCACTTTAACAGTGTAATAGCCAAGAACACCGAGAGCTAGTTGGCTGACCAGATATTCAGTTTTATACCAGAACAACTGCGGCGAATATTGCAAGGGTAGCATGTAAATTGTTGAACAAATAATGATTATATCTCGATAATATAAATCACAAATTTAAGCAATTTATAAACAAATATGAAATAACCGTAACGCAAATAAAATGCAAAGGAAATAAATTTATTTTAATTACAACGAAATTAAAATAAATTTTGCTTACTTTGAAGGGATCCGTACCTCAAGAGGAAACCTTATGTATGTGTTTGTCTGTCAAGAATAAGGTCTTAGACACGATTCAAAGTGTCAAGTTGGAATTAATATAAAAAGGTCTACAATCTCTTGAAGCTATAAAATATTCATCTTTTAAGTCCTCGTGATTTAAAATACGAAGTAATATTTTTTTTTTGCAAAAGTCAAGGTACTAACAACATAAGTAAAAGAAGATCCGAAATGTTTATTTTAAATATCTCATACTTTTTTACTATACTAATAAAACTTACATCTGTAGTTAGAAAATGTGTGGTGGTACCCCAGAAATCTAAATAAGGTAGCCTTACCTTATTTAGATTTCTGTGTGTGGTACATTTGCCAACTGTACGTGTATCCATCCGTTCCAACGTGCACCAAAGCAAGAACTGAAGTTAGCACCACAACTAAATATAGATTTTTTCCTTCAATCCACTTGATCACTGCTTTAACTGAATATGCTAAGACGAATGTTCGTGCCGAATAATTTACCTTCTAATAAAAAAGTCCAATGAGCGATCAAATGTGTTTCGTAGTTTACATGGTTCTACCTTCTTCTACGAACAGCATAACATTTTTACTTCAGGAAAATTATATTCACGATAACGGCAGGACGCTTCACCTTTTTTTTATGGTAAACCATAAAGGTGGCAAACGAGCAGATGGGTCACCTGATGGTAACTGACTACCGCCGCCCATGGGTACCTGCAACTTACAAGTCACAAGTGCGTTGCCAACATTTACTCCCAGTCCCCTACTGGGAGGGAAGAGCGGGAGGAGTGGGAGAGAAGAAGGGGAGGGGGAAAGGAGAGAATAGGGTCCGAAACTAGTCGGGCATCCCCGTAATACACACTTGAGTATAATCGTATGTCTTTAATAAACACAAATGCCACTCACGAAAGTTTTTCATTCCAATATTCATGACAACTGTAAAACTGATGAATTGGTTTATTTTCTTTTTAACTGCTGCGTGTTCGCCATCGGTTCCGTGTGTACGGAACTCTTAGGTCGTGAAACCTATTCGTGCTTAGTCGGTTTTTAATATTTGTCAACTGAGAGAAGACATATATTTTTATAAAATATTAGGCCTCGTTCATAATACGACATTTAAAAAAAAATATCAACGGGTTATTATCATTGTATAGATATCGATAAATGACTTGTTGTGAAAGTATAACGGGATTTAGGCACCACATAAATTAACTTAACTATTCATACCATATATCATTTACATAAATAAACCATTCAAATATGTTTACACTTATAAGTCATAATTTTACAAAATTAAATATCTTAGCAATCCTTATCTTTACATGACGTTTAAGAAATTTATATTAATCAAATAAATTACCTACGTATAAAATATTTGTTTGACTATAATTACACTTAGCAATTCAATAATATAAATCAGTGTGCCAATTTACTTCATATATATAGTAAAGGTTAATTTTTTTTTTAAACCAAGCTGCAGCTCGCTATAGGATGCAGTTTACCTCAAGAAGTACCTTCTACCACTTATAAATCTGCAGTATACTTATTCTTACTAGACTTACAGAGACTCGGAGACTTGACTTTACAGAGAATAATCAGAATCAGACTGCTTCCACGGACAAGTACCAACAGACCGCACAATGACTTAGTGCAAGTGAAGAGTTACTAACTTAGTTTTAAGTTTTATTTACTAACACAATGTTTTAGTATGTATATTTAGATTAAGGTATTTATCTATGGGAGTATGCAGCCTGAAATAAATGATTATTATTATTACAAGATGTCTCTGTGGCCGGTGGGCCGTGCAGAGATGAGTCAGCTAGCTTATGTCCTAATGGATAGGTCCATTGTTTTGTTTTTGTTTGCTGTGTTCTGTTTATTTCCAATGTGTGAGCATATACTAACAAATTACGTGTTTTATTTATGTTGTGTGCTTACAGCCTATCTCATTGAGGGATTATTGTTATTAATATTTTTAGTTTTTTTTAAGTGAAACTTCTTTAGAATCGTTGTGATTTGAAATTCGAAGAAACAAAAAACTCATACTAAAAAGAGACAAACAAGACAAACATTCATAAATAGGATTTAGCCTGCGAGAGAATGAGATAGAATACAAGTAAACAGTATTTCCTAAAATCTTTTAAAATAGACAAACATTTTCACAAATAGGATTTAGCCTGTAAGAGAATGAGATAGAATACAAGTATACGGTGTTTCCTATAATCTTTGTCTTTCCGCCTGCGTACTACGAAGCCTTAAAAAAATGCGTCAATCTCAACGTGGAATATTTTTTGTGCATTTGCGTATTAAAATTCGTTGATTAATTAATTTATGTTAATTACAAAGTTATTTGTCAAATTAACACATCTGTGTTAATTTGACAAATAACTTTTATATAAATTACCTAAAATTAAATTTAGTAACATTAGTAAATTATTTGTGTTGATTTTACTTTTTTATTTCTCATTCTCTCGTAGGATACTTTTCTGAAGTTTCACTTCTGCCGGGTGCGAATTGCACGCACACACTTTTTTTTTAGACTACTTATAAGAGGGCAAGGGCTAACAGACAGTTTGAGTTACAGGTATGCGACTCTTGGCTTGCTCGAGCTATTGCTTACAATCCCCAATCTTTATAACCAAATAGCTGCGCCCCGCGGTTTCACCCGCATAAATCCCGATCCCGTGGGAATATCGGGATAAAAAGTAGCCTATGCGTTAATCCAGGTCTCCAGCTATCTACATACCAAGTTTCACCGCAATCGGTTCAGTGGTTTTTGCGTGAAAGAGTAACAAACATCCATCCATCCAAACTTTCACATTTATAATATTAGTGGGATATCCGTTTCCTTTCATTGACTTCATTGCTTACCTACTTTTTCTTTCAATAAACTCTCCCAATTTTCCCATATTTTTTGAAGTGAAAACTTCTTTAGCGGCGTTGTGCACTTTTTGGGATGGGTGAAAAATGTTAAACTCGCGTCAGGACACGTGACCTGATCGAAAATTCGTAAGACGGAGCCGAGTTTCTTATATTTAAAAAAATATTTTTATTGTCATCTGTGGATTCTGCGATACTACTGTAGTTTGATATATACTTATGTATTATATGGTATAGATCCACTAGAGGGCGCTAATCTAAACATTGAGTTTTGTCAGCTCCTTATTAATTAATCTTTAAAAAATGTGTTTTAACTTCTGACGTGCAGTCCTACGACTGACAGCTTTTTTTCAAAAGAATTCTAGAACCTTAGGTCACACATTACTGGTATTCTTGTTAACCCCTCCAGCTAAGCTAACATGCTTGTGTTAGAGGTTCACGACGGTAGAGTACTGGGGTTTGAACCCGCAAACCACTTAATCGCAAGTCCGTCGCCTTAGCCATTACCCCATGTACGTAGTAATAAGCTTTCTAAAACCACGTCAAACTATATAAAAACTTCAGAAACGATTTTTTTTTCTAAACTCCCTTGTAGTTTTAAGTTTTAGTAGGCTACTAGCAACCCGAACGGCTTTGCACGGGTACAAATTATACACCTAAACCTTCCTCATGAATCACTCTGTCTATTAGTGAAAACCGCATGAAAATTCCGTTCAGTAGTTTTTCAGTTTATCGCGAACAGACAGACAGATGCGGCGGGGGACTTCATTTTATAATATGTAGTGATAGAGAATCAAATTTATGAAATGAAAAAAAATCATCTAATTAATTAATAATTATCGGACATAGTCGAGGTTATAGTTCTTCCCAACTTCATTTTGATAAAAAAAATCAATCTAAAAAAACTTAATCTTTTTTATTTATTTTTATTTATTTATTTATTGCATTCCATAATATAAATTTATAGGTGGTGGCTTAAAAGTAGGTAACAATTATGGACCCTGTCGGGCACAGCACTATTAGGAGAGAGACGAACTGTTTAGCTATACTTTAAAGTTAAGTTTTGATGCAAATTAAATATATGATGAAGTAAATGAATATTAAACAGAATCAAGTAAATTAAAAAATTAAATCTTATAATTAAATTAAAATTGCAGGATATATTAGTTAGTTATATATATTTATAATAAAATATATTCATTATTTAGTCTATTGTATTTTTATTGCACAATATTATCACAAAGTTCTAGTAGTTAATAAATATATTATTTTATTAAATAGTTATCAATTATATGGTGATATGAATTCAAGTCAAGTTTCTTCTACGTTTGTCCTATGATTATATTAATATTAAATAACAAATTATTATCTCAAAATCATATTTAATTTTATTTCCATATGTGTGTGTAATATTTAATTACTAATTATTGTGTAGGCATTTTTAGACATTTAGTATTTATAAATTATCTTCTAGGTATTCTTTTACGTTGAAGTAACTTTTACTTATTAGGAGTTGCTTTAACTTGCTAACAAAGGTATTGAACTTATTTTAATTTTTTATGTCATTTGGTAGCTTGTTATATAATTTTATAGACATGACCAATGGGCTAGAGGAGTGCATTGCTAATCGTGAATTTGGAAGGTTTAATCTATTTTTGTGCCTTATAGTAATTTTTGGTTTGGATGTCTTTGCGCTTGGTGTAGTGTTCCGGATATTTACGGGCAAGTTTACATACTTCTAATATATAGATGCATGGCAATGTTAGGATTTTGAGTTCTTGAAAGTGTGGTTTACATGTGTTGGTATTTTGTATATTAACTAAAATTCTTATTAATTTCTTTTGCTGAGTAAATATTGTGGGCCGTCTGTACTATTACCCCACAAAATTACGCCATAGCTGAGCCAAGAATATGCGTAGGCGTAATAAGTGACAAGCGCAGTTGATAAATCTGTGGTCTTTTTGAATTCGCGTAGGGCATATGTAAAGCTTGATATTTTTGCTCGCACCTTTTTTACGTGCGCTTTCCAATTGATATGGGTGTCTATGGTTAGCCCGAGTAAGTTAAACTCATTTACAACTTCTATGGTTAATCCATTAAATGTGAAATGTATGTCTATTGGTGATTTTTGGTGGGGGTAGAAAGTTATTAATTTAGTTTTTGAGAAATTTATTTCCAAGTTGTGTTTGTTCATCCAGTCTACTGTTTTTGTGAGTGTTAGGTGAAGATTTTCATTTATATTTACGTTGGTTTTATACGAAGTGAGCAAAGAGATGTCGTCCGCAAATAATACACATGGTCCGTTTATTGTTTTGGGTAGCTCGTTTATATAAATTATAAACAGTAGGCACCCTATCACACTACTTTGAGGAATAGAGGCTTTTATATCTCCTATTTTTATGTTTTTATTATTATTTCAAACACAGTATTTAAATTTACACTAAGGGTACAAAAGAAGGGATAACCTGCATGTAAAAAAAAATGTAGTCAGTTACTTTTTTAACCATTAGCAGTTTTTTTGTTGTCGTGATCCCCCCACCCTAAGGCAGGCTGCTGGATCCGCCGCTGCCTCATACAGACGATAGTGTACGTAGACTTACAGAAGAAGGAGCGGCTTTTGTTTCCAACCTGACCACATACAAAAATATCCCTATAGATGCTAACGTCTAATAGAAAGTTATAAAATGTCTAGCCTCGAAATTATTGCTTAATTATGCCTAAATAACTACTGTAACGAGTTGTTAAATAATATTCCTATCTACTTTAGTCTGTGAAACGTAATTATAACACTGGTTGTAACGAACGTTAAATTATAAGTTGTATATCATGCGTCTACTACAATTGTCAATGTCAAATGCAATTTTTTTAAATGGAGTTCCGTACTTATTTTTTTCTTCTGCAGGCAGTCTCTTTTAGAACCATTATTGTGTCAAAGTGACCAAATGATTACAATTAAACGGTTTTAATATATAGGCAGATGTAGATTATTTGCCATGACCTCGAAACTCTTAAGGTTCGAGAATTTCCTGTAGCGTTACTTACGATAGAATTACTACTTGACATTTTACATACTTATGTCCCAATATTAAAGGGTGGTAGCGTAGAAACTATCTATCAGAGTGTTTTGTTTTGCACCAGGTCACTGGTTTGCTAAGGAGTCGTCCATTAATCACGTGATGTTTTTTGAGCAACTTTTTAACCCTCCCCCTCCCTCCCTCCTAGTGATACGTGGTGAGGTTTTAGACTAACTCCACCCCTCTAGCCAAAATCACGTGTATTTTTTTAGTTCAAAATATATTAAATGTTTTCAGATTATCATATTTTAATACAGATATAATAGCGTGTTTTTCCTGAAACTCCTCCCCCCCATTTGCGAGCCTCACGTTGGACTCCCTAAGCATAAAACCAAACTGTAGGCTGAGATAGTATTTACGTAGTCTTAAATCAGGAGCCTTACGGCCGTTTCCAATATCCTATCTATCCTGATTTCATCATACTAAAAGTAAACAAATCTATAATTTTGCACTTACTTGCTTTTTAATATCATACTGGGGGATAGTACCTTTTACCGAAATTGACTATCTATCGACGGGAGGACAGATAGCCTATAGAGATAGCAACCCCCATACAAATCGTTCTTACTTGCATTTCAATATGAGTTTCAAGTTACAGATAGACGGAGCCAACTGTAGTAACGTCATTTGCTTATCTGTCAAACTCGGGCGTTTTGGCGGAGATAGGTGTTTATAAATTTATATTTTACTAGCTGCGCCCCGCGGTTTCACCCGCGTACGTCCCTCGTTGAGTTTTTTTTTTAATGCAAACTTCACATAAACCATCTACTAAATAGTCCGAACAAAGCCTAAACATTTGGTTTGCATAGGTAAGCCCGTTCTTGAGTTATAAAATAAAAAAAAAATACAACGAAAAGTGGCATTGATTTTTATAAATATGGATAGCTGTATTACGCTAGTTTCTCTAGATAATGAAATATTTGAGTAGTGATGATAGCGATATGGAGTTATTTCAAATAATAAATAATTGTGATGAAGACAGTGACAGTGATACCGATAATATTGTGTTACAAAAGGAGTATAAGCCACGTGTAAACTATATGGCTAAAATATGGCTAAATTAAATGACTATGAATTTGCATACAGATTTAGACTTAGTAAAACTGCTGTGAACCAGTTAAATAATTTGATACAACCATATTTAAGAGTAACATCAAAAAGGTCAGGTTAACTTTAACATAATAAGTACAATAGGTGCTTATATTTCTGTAAGTTAAGCTATAATCAAATATACTATTATAAATTATATTTTTTACAGGAATTATGGCATATCTCCCCTTCATCAGATTCTTCTGGCTCTACGCTTTTATGCATTGGGTACTATGCTGGTGTCTGTTGCCGATTTTATAGGAGTATCTATAGCATCCGCTAGTCGTATTGTCTCTGATGTGTCAAGAGCCATATCAAGATTGTACCTAAATTTTGTTATACTACAAAATCACACTCAACAGGAGTTTTATAATATTGCTGAATTCCCTCGAGTACCTACATGGTGCCATAGATGGCACTCATATATTAATACAATCTCCAAATAAGTACATAATACATATTCAAAATCGAAGTATCTACTAATCAACAATTTGAGTTAATATATAGGGGTACATAAACCACTAATACAAAACATGCAACTATGATTGTTACAGATTCAAGTATAGGAGAAGAAACATTTTCTGTCAATGTACAAGTTGTATGTAATGCCTCATTGGTTTTTCAAAATGTTGTTGCTCGATGGCCAGGATCCACTCACGATGCAACAATATTTAATCACTCTGATTTAAAAGGTTGGTTATTTATTAAAATTGTATTTATTTATTATTATATGCAATATGACACTAGTCTACCTGTATATCTAACATAGTATTTTATTAAAACACTTCAACAGATTATTGTGAACAAGGAGGACTTGGCAATCGCTGGTTGCTAGGCGACAGTGGCTATCCCTGTAAGCCCTATCTATTGACACCATTGTTTGACTTTACATCAGAACGGCAATTACTTCTAAATAATTACTTTCAAATTTAAAATAAACAAGATAAATATTTTACTATGTGTTTATTTTCCATCATAATTTACATTGCAATTACTATATCTAACATGCAAAATATTATTTATTCGAAGGTAATAGTGGTTTTCAAAATTCATTAATTTTAACTAACAGTTGTTTTATACACCGTAAGGAAATACAATAATTGTAATGAATTAACCTGTCAACTCTAAATCTTTTTTTAGTTTTAGATTTTCTAACCTGCATTTTCTAATTCTAACCTAGCATTTTCTAATTCTAACTTAAGTTTAGCTATATTTATTTCTTTTTTCTCATTTTCTAGCTCTTTTTCCTTATTTCCTACTTAATTTTTTTTCTTTTTAGTTATTAGGTACTCAGCCAAAGCATTTTCCCTGAGTATGCGGGCCTTACATGTCTTTTCTTCCAACTTGTGTTTCCGCTTAGCTATAAAAGCGATCAAAGGTTATTACAAATGCTATTTACAACCTCACCTTTGCACACTGGATCCAGTTTCAGACATATTATTAACTAAAAAGGTATAGGTTGTTAATAGTAATAATATCCTGTCAAACTAAGCATTTTTTTGTAACTACATACATACATATTATCATTGTGATAATAATGATGATTATTATACATAGAAACATTTTATTCATAGTTATGAACTTATAAGTGAAAGTAAGAAAAGAAACAATGTTATCAATGAATTACTATAGCTCATTAGTGATTTCTGTGCAGTGTATATATATATACATATATATATTGCTTACGGACGGAATTTCGTTGAATTTTCAAAGAAAATTTTACAGTGCGTAAACAAAACGCATCGTTTCTTGATTATAGGAACACGGTATAAGTGAACTACTTTACCCATACTCCTGTATACGATTATATCGTACCTACACTTAATTCTATTTAAGAGTACATAAAATGCATACGCAACCCTAACTACAAATAAGCACCTAAAACGACAACTAGTTATTAGAAGTTGCGACAAATAATCACACCTATGCGTTAAATTTATCTACTTAACTCGTATTTAAGCTGTCGGTTGTGTAACTTCGAGATATGCTGTCGGGGAAGTTGTTAATAACAGTTATGAAGTCTGTTTCGGATATTTAAATTAATGGTGTCATTTGCAGATCCTGTTGATATTGAAAAAATTTGCTATTACTTTTACTAATAATGCAATTCAATGTCTAATTCTCGGCATGTTGTGCTGTGTTATAACAGTAATTTATTAATTAAATAATTGTGGGAGAGCCATGCTTCGGCACCTATGGATCGGCTCGACCGAAGTGATACCACGGCCTCACAGAAAACCGACAGTAAAGCAATGCTTGCATTGCTTTTCGCCGAGTGAGTGAGGTTGCTGGAGGCCCTAACCCTTCCCTCCCCCCGTCTCCTGCCCCATCTCCCCCTCTTCCACCCTTCCCCTACTCCCACCTTAAAGGCCGGCAACGCACTTGTAACTCTTGAGTTGCAGGTGCCCTTGGGCGGCGGTAGTCATTTACCAACAGGTGACCCGTCTGCTCGTTTACCCCCAATACCATTAAAAAAAAGAAAAAAATTACACCTACGTGTACCCATCTAATCCGTTATCAGAACAATACAGCCGTAATCGATCTTCGCTGCTAATTTAATCAAATATTTTAATTTACATACACTCACACCCGTATAACTGAAAAAATAGCTAAAACATAATAAACACTCACAGTTTTGCAAACTATTATTTTGTTCCTTTCACGTAAAAGTGAGCAAGCCTATTGCCGTTAATCGGGTACTTTGGGAAATAAAGATGGGAAAATTGGGAATTCATTGCAGGGAAAGGTAAGAAGGCAATACAAGGAAAGGAATATTCCTTATACGATATTGGGGAATGCAAGTAACAGCTTGCGTAAGTCAGTGTCCCTGTAATTCAGACTGTTGCCGCGAAGTTCAAACCCCCTGATCTTATTATCAATACAAATACATAAAATTGAAGTGTTTGTTTGTAATGTCATAATAATAGTTATTTTTTAAACTCATACAGGCATTTGCATGATACCTATACCAAAAAATCAGATTTTAAAATTTTTGGCTATCTGTCTGTCTGTCTGTCCGTCTGTCTGTCTGTTTGTTTCGGCTAATCTCCAGAACGGGTGGACCGATTCCCACGGGACTTTCACTTTCACAGATAGCTCTTATAAGGAGTACCTTAGGCTAGTTTTATTTTTGAAAACTAAAAAAAATATATTTATATTTATACCTAAAGAAGAGATGTCTAATAGACTCACGTGCATTTTTAAATGCAGTTTTGATGGTTGTAAATGAGTTTTCTATTATTAATGTTGTCATGTAGAAACACGGCGTAGATGTGCAACTCCATAATCTAAACATCAATAGGTTAATTTTAATGATGTAAGTAATATGCAATATGTATTGGTGCTAAGTAAAGATAATCTATACTCAAAATATAAAATTCACAAATGAGAGTGTATTGATTGTAATCATAATATGCGTTGGTTTTGCATAACATTAAAATTTCTAAAATCTTTGTTCTCATTTATATTCTTTACTAGTACCCGTGCGGCTTCACTCGCATGGACATAGTTATATATCTTGCGCGGAACCCTAATTCTTTTTCCAAAATAAAAGTAGCCTAACTTACTCCTTATAACACCAGCTATCAGCTAGTGAAAGTCCCATGGAAATCAGTCCACCCGTTTCGGAGATTAGCCGGAACAAACTAACAGACAGACAGACAAAAAATTTCAAAATTGATTTTTAGGCATAGGTATAATACATATAACTGTATGAGCTTAAAAAAACTATTATCTTGACATTACAAACAGACACTTAAATTTTATTTACTTGTATTGATTTGGACATTTTTTTTATAAACCTTTACTTAGAAACATCAATAAATCTGAAATGACGACATTTTTTGAAAGATTGTTGCAATGTGATCTTATGCCCGGTTCCTATAATCAAGAAACGATTCGTTTTGCTTATGGACGGTAAAATTTCGTTAAAAATTCAACGCATTCATTAGGTACTGCAATTAATCCTTGAGACATTCCTTACAACTACTGACAGGAAATAGTTGGAGTGACAACAATTTTGTTTTTTTTTATCTGATAATGCTTGTTCTTGATAGAAAAACAGTTTTACATGAATACTATCGCTATAGTAATAAAATTAATCATAAATCATACCTTAACTGAGCTCAATTGAAATTAAGGTTTAGTGAGTCATCTAGTACAGAATGCTAAACTGGATCAATGGTTGCAAATAATACAGCCTATAATTTTTACTCGTTGCAGAATCGGTTTTAAATCATTGAAGCGGGATAACAAAAAGTAAAAAATGTAAGAAAAATAAAGTAATTTACTTTAATTAGCTTTGTATTTATTATATTGTAGCGACATCCATATCGAGAAATACAAACTTCAGCGATATCTAGCTAAGTCAAGTCAAACTACATAGTAAGTAGCTCCTGACCCTGTGTCACGCAATGAAAATTCTCGAGCCGATTAGTGTATGTAATTTCCAACATCAAATTTGTGTCTCAGTCCGCCAGTCACGGTCATCTTGACTGGAGAATAATAATAATAACTTCACACATCTCACACACGGCCGTCTGATCCCAAACTAGGCCGAGCCTGTACTTTGGTAACCAGACTGCTGACAAAGATACTTATATATTTCTAAATACATACATGTTATAGATAAATCACACACAACAAATGATCATGCCCATCACACAATTATTTGTCCTTGGTGGGAATCGAACCCACGACCTCTTGCTTAGCAGTCAGGGTCACTAACCACTAGACCGACAGGCCAGTTAGCCCTTTGTGTTGGACATAACATTCATACCTTGAGAGTATGTACAGAGGTATCCACTGTTGAGATAATATATGTGGCGACGAGTTATTGTCAAAAAAGTGAGTGCGGGTGTCGTATCTAGAGATGAGTCTTTAAGCTGTGTAGTACAATAGTTTGCCTGTGGCATTAAGCCGCTTTTAAAAAATAACTTGCGTAATTTACACAATAAATACATACTCCATTTTCATTGCTTGGTATTCCATCTTAATTCCAAACAACTACAGAATGCTGCTAGACAGACTTCTAAATTACCGTAATGGAGAATTGGAGACGCCACACTTTCTAACAGATGTCTTAAATATACCATTGAAACGTCGGAGAAAACAACTTGTTCTGTCCTAATAAAATACCTTGCGACAAACATTGCCAATTAGCATCTTTAATGTAAGCTACGTGTATATTTAAAGATGCTAATTGGCAATGTTTAAAGATTACAAAAACTATAATATATATAGAATAGCATAATAAAAAACGATATCCAAGAATAAAAATGAAAATTACTTCACTTTTTTGGATATTAGTTATTTTTGTTTCAATTATTAGTATACCAGTGTTAAAAGATAACCATAGCTACATCACTTTTACCTAGTCTAAACGCCAGCGAGGAATTTGTTGAGACTTCGCTATATTTTAAAATGCAAATGAATTCAATCGATTCTCTTTTCCAGATTTCATGAATTTTTTAGCACTATAATGGCAAATTCTAGGATACAGTGTCCAGGACAGTACTTTTTAGTTTGAGCTAGATCACACTTTTTGAAGTTAAAACTTCTTTAGCGGTGTTTTGCACTTTTTGGGATGGGTAAAAAATGTTAAACTCGCGTCAGGACACGTGACCTGATCAAAAATTTGTAAGACGGAGCCGAGTTTCTTATATTTAAAAAATATAACATTCGAAATTCAAACATTTATGAGTGGCCAGGAGCGCAGAACTTCCAGTGTACTCTATGTATACATTTAGATATGTTATTACCTACTTTTTATTTTTAACCTAATTATATATATATACAGATGTGTGTTTGTATGTATATGCAAATACATTGTGAAGTTATGTTTTCACTTCTACGACTGACAGTTTTTTTTTTACCTTTTTCTATGAACTTATGAAACTTTTCATGATATTTCATAAATTGCATTGTATTGAAACTTTATCAACACTTTGCTTTACAGTTATGCGCCTTTATTACTTTAAAAATGAGTATTATTGCACTGATTTTATGATTATGTTAGATAGACTTATCTAATAACTCTCTTAGCAATAAATAAACTTTTTAAATTAGCCCCAAGATGGCCAATATTGAAGTGAGCGGAACATGCTGACAAGATGCTTTGAAAAATATTAAATCAAGTAATTAAACAACAGGTTTTTGGAGGATAAACATCCGTAAGCAAGAAATTAAAAATATAGAGAATAACATAGCGACACAGTTAAAAAAAGATTAGAAAAATGAATAAAATTTATTTTTATTTTCGTTAAAAAATGACATTTGTTTTATGTGTTCGAAAGAGTTGGTACAATTTTTCTTTCGGAATATTTTTTTCTATCCGTCTATCAACGTGCAATAGGAGATCATACTACATTTCGCCTAATCCATCTCAAAGGTAGGGATGCACCGCAGTGGTAGATTTCATTATTATGTTTAAACTGCTATCTTATCTGTGCCCTTACTGGCTGTACTTCAATACTTTTCAACAAATATCGAAACTTTTATTTTATTACTCTTTTAAAGCGATAACCTGTTTA
The DNA here is from genome assembly GCA_963859945.1 of Euplagia quadripunctaria. Taxonomy (NCBI): domain Eukaryota; kingdom Metazoa; phylum Arthropoda; class Insecta; order Lepidoptera; family Erebidae; genus Euplagia; species Euplagia quadripunctaria. Next base: position 7,853,060 of record OY982564.1, on the reverse strand, counting down.
GTGCAAAATGTTTATAATCATTATGGTAATTTGGATATGTAGGTTTAAAGAACTTTATTTATTTTAAAAAACTTCACAGTTCACTTAAAATAAGAAATTAAATACATTCATTATTAATTTATATCAGTCTGGCACTTTATACAAAGAGGGCAGTGATTGTTATTATTAAATAGAATCGTTACGTATGTACATACTTATAATAGACCAAAATTCATTTAGATAAAGTAATTCAATAACCATGTCAGAAATCGATTTCTAACCCCCCAAGCAAATCCACCGGGGATTCTTTTCCTCAAATTATTCCACTCTAATCTACTGCTGTGGGGGATTTGTTTCCACTTGTAATTATTATTCCCTTTCATTCACCTTGACTCGTGCAACATTTGTGGAAATGAATCCCCTTAGTTAGATAATAAACAAAGACGAACTGTAGGTTCGAATATCTTTTGACAATTAAACACAATTTATAGTCAAAGTTTCATTAGATATTCATATAATTTAGTTTTAAATACATTTATATTCGTGCATTCTTTGAGGTCGTTCAGTAATTTGTTAAACAATTGTGCACCTCCATATAGTATTACCAAGCCGCGCACTAATTCCGGTCATAAATCTTATGACCGGAATTAGTGCACGGCTCGGTTGGTTGTATTTTGTTTTTGTTTTTTATGTGGACTTGTCCACTAATACATAAACAGAAATCATTTTACGCATTTTTAAGAAATTTTCGATAACGGAGGAGCGTGAAATTGGAAATACTTTAAGTTTAAATACAGAAGAAGTGCAGAAAGCTAAATGTTTACACAATATTGGATAAAAATATAAAAAAAAAACGCCGTGAAAACGCCTCCGTCAAACTACACGCCACCCACTTCCCATTGCCCACTTCCATATGAGATTTCTGATTATTACCGTTGTATTGTTTGTTCTTGTTCTGTGTGGTTGTTCTAATTTTATCAGATATTTTTCCCCAACATGCTCCTTACCATAGCGTTCTGGCATGTTTGAAGTTTCTTTATGTGGGATTAGTTAGTTGCTCAGGTTTGGCAACCATATGTGAGAATTCTCACGGTGTGTCTTACTACACCTTTTATTAAGACACCGGACCCAAATACGTACGTCCTGCCTATGCCTAAGAATACTCTTAAAACCATGGGTATCACACACTCATTTAATGAATTAATCATAATTAACCTAATATTTGCAAACGTGCAATTCGAATTATGTTAAATTTACGATCGCATGTTACAAAATTCTCGATTAACCGGTACTTAACGCATCCGTTTCCGAAACCTACGCCATCATTAAGCAAAAGAAATTGTCAGAGATAACTGCGTTGGTTGATATATGACTTCCAATTTATTGATGTGTTTGAATAAATTCTGACAAGGTGACACACGGTTTTGGAGTACCTAATGCATCCGATTGCAATATCGTAAGGAGAGACAAAATAGTACAAGTGTGTTTCTTTGAATTTTAGTTATTATTACGATTATAAAGAGTGGCTAATACACCTTATAAAGTTTTTTTATCTTCAATCCTGGCAATTTTAACTCAGAAATTATATATTTCGAATTTTGATAGTTCTTATTCCGATGATTTTTCTCAATAACGGACTACATAAGTCTACTCAACATTATTTATGTTATTTTTAAACTAATCACTTAGGATTCTAACTTGTTAAGATTATTAAAATAACTATGAAAATAATAAAAGCAAAGAAGTTCGCGCGTGATTTACTAACTCGCGATTACTACTATGTTCTGGTGACATCCACGTACAACAAAACATACTTTATCGGCATCTAGCAAAAACAAGAAGAACCCCATAAAAACTTCTAATCCTGTATCGCGCAATAAAAGTTTTGCACGGATTAGTATATATTATATTTACATCTTTCGATTAACTTTTAGACAAAAATTACCTAGGCCGGAGGGCAATGTATTTATTAACTTACGATTCGATGCGACAAGATAAACTTGATATCATTAAGTCTATTCGATCAATCTGATCACGATCTTATCAAATCTATCAGGTACTTAGGTGTTACTATAGATAGTAGCCTCAACTTCAGGGAACATATCAAGCTACTGTGTGCTAGAGTACGCAAAGTTATTTATATTTTCAAAAATTTACGGCACTTTGCCGAGCTTAAGCTGCTGAACCAGATATTATACTATGCACTCTCTCAATCAGTCCTTACTTTTTGTATATCTTCCTTGAAACCCATTGAAATCACCCAGCGGGCTATTCTAAATGTAAGTAATTTTATGCCTATCCATTTTCCCACCACGACACTTTACCACATGTGCGAGGTTCTGACTTACAGGCAATTGTTCATACTGAACACCATCCTCAAACCCTTTATTCCCAGGTCTTCACTTTCAAAATTACAACATACTTACCTAACTTACGATCCGCAACTATTAGAGAAACTTCGAAAACATAACGTATGTACCATACATACTAGCTGGAAAACCTTCTACTAAAGAAGGTTTTTTGAATTTCTTGGCAGATATTTTTACAACAAAATAAACAAAACATTAAACATTTACCCTCTAACGAAAAAACAATGTAAAGTAAGAGTACCTACAGACACTTAGTTACGAAGAAACAGAAATACTTCTAGTTATAACACAGTATTTAAAATGTTAGGCTTAAAACTATTCATACAAAGTTGCACACACACACACATCACATACACCTAGATATACATACACACACTGATCACACTATTTAAACATGCATGCAGACACCCTCTTAATACACCTCTACATTACCCTCACAACACTTACATACACTTTATCACTTACATCACTCAACAAAAGAGGACATTCTCACACCTTCACAGATTATATTTCATTTTAAGTATTAGGGTATATTTTTTTTAAAACAGAGTACAACTAGCAGATTGAAAATAGTAGGCTATTATTACAATAAAATAATTAGAGGGGATAGGCGCTGATAATCGATAGCTTTGCCTAGTTCAGTTATAGATGCTACATTAATTGGTCTGTCAAAATATTGCCAAATTATTGTGATATAGCGTTAAGTTTTTTGGAACAAATAAATTTTATTATTATTATTATATGCGGCATCATTATCATGTAAGCGAAGCACTGCAAGATTCTGTTAACACATTTTTAAATGATCTGTTCCCCACGACCCCAACAACCATGGTGGTGGGACACATTAGTATTTTTTTAGTTTATAAATTGTCGCCACGTTTAGCGAAGACATTCGTAATATAGCTCTCTCTCTTACATATAAGCTCAAAAACACAATTTGATAGAAAAATAATTAGACCACAATATCAATAAAACTAGTGTAATAACACTCTCTTCCGTTTTGGTAGGCTTACTTTATTCATATTGCTTATTATTATGAAGATGTATTGGTATTAAATTAGTTGGCAATTTGATTTCTGATCACTACATTCAAATATTTGTATTTATGAGCATGTTAGTTTGCAAAGTAGGTGTTTCTACTTTACCATTTAAAACTCCCAATTACGATGTTAATTGCTTCATTACATGATGAAAAAAACCACTTCATGCGTTACTATGTCACGCCTACTCCTGAGTTACGATCAACCAAGTTATGGTCTCTCACAAATTCTGAGATACTCTGTTTGAGTACGGACAGTTTTTTTATTTTTACTAAGTAAATCTGTAAGCTACTATCATCTCCTTCTACTCTTTCCTTTGGCTGGCCTGTCGATCTAGTGGTTAGTGGCCCTGACAGCTAAGCCAGAGGTCGTGGGTTCGATTCCCACCCAGGACAAATAATTGTGTGATGAGCACACGATCATTTGTTCTGTGTCTGGGTGTAATTTATCTATAATATGTATGTATTTAGAAATATTTAAGTGTGTTTATCAGCAGTCTGGTTACCATAGTACAGGCTCTGCCTAGTTTGGGATCAGACGGCCGTATGTGATATGTATATCTATCTTATCTTCTTCTGCTTCTTGCATCCCGCGTCCTTTGCTGAAAAAGATAGTTCTATGCCAATCCCAATGACTTTTACAACGAGAGCTACAGCATCACCACCATCCAATCTACGTCGCTCCCACAATAAATCACACATGTTACACACTAAATCTATATCAATTTACGCATCGTAACTTACTCACCTAAGCCATAATTTATCTTATTGGTGTTAAATATTCACCAAACTATGACTATTGTTTATTATTAACTTACGATATATTAATATGATTTAAAAGCATTGCCTTAAGATAAATTAATTGCCCTGGGCACCAGCACCCGAAAGGCGAGGCTGTTTATACTACTGCAACCAGTTTTGGCTGAAATGTCCTTCTTCAGCACTGAAAATTCCTAATAATGTTTAAGAATACGGGTGTCACATCAGTAACAGATGAAATGGCATTTACATGAAATGTGTACAGATATAGTTACCAACGGCAGACTAAGTAATTTGGAGCGGTTGCATTCTCGATAACTTACATCAGCTGATATTAACTTTAGATAAGTTCAAATTTATGTTAAACTTAGAGATATCCAGCACCTGATATTGGAAATCCGGCTTGCTTAAACTCCGTCTTATCTTTAAAGAGCTTGTGTAAAAAAAAATATTTTGTAAAAGAACGAATATTTAGTAATGATTACAACATATTTCTGTAGGTTTCGGTGGCAACAAACATTCTATCATAGATGTCATAGATTTATAATCTACCTGGTTTTGTTTTCGTTAAGATTTTTGCTTTTAAGCCGTATTCCTTTTTAATTAATCGAATTTTTTATAAGTTAAAGGATAATTTTATTTAATACGTTGTCGTATTTCGATTATCTTTTGTTAGAAAAGGGGTATACTTCGGGGTGGATAAACGTTGGTGATGAAACACAAAATTTGATGATGGAATTTGTGAGAGAATAATAAAACTCTTAAAGCAAAGAAGATTATCAGGAATATTAGTGAAAATTACAACATTTACATTATGATTCCCGAAATATTATTTTATTGTTCTGCTTATAACTGATATTGTTAAGATATTTCTAGATAAACCTAGACAGTATAAACATATTCAGTGGTTCCATTAGATGGATCTAGGACATAAACTTTGTCCTGCTGAAAAAGAAGGTACCTGAATTTTATGTAAAATCACAGCTAATCTATCCACTATTTGCTTACTGTTGGGTACCTTTCGGTAAGTATGATCGTCAGAGACACTTTTGAGCTCATTTGGGACCTAAATCGCTGAAAGGGTTGACGTGTTTATACATAACCGAACTAAGCATGATCGCGAAGATGAAACAAATATACGAAGGACCATCTCATCAGAGATGGTCCTTTGTAATTGTTGCAGATATAACACATTCTGACATCATAAAATATCCATTGTAATTGTGTGCACATGTCGGAGGAAAACAGTTTTCAAAAACGGTATCTTTATTGCGTTTAACACAAAGTAAAGTAATAACTGTAACATATTTTCTTTTTTAACTCATTTCAATAGTAAAGAAACAGTTGATTGAGTACATTTATGGCAAAACTGAAAGTGAATGTGTAATTTCCAGGCGATACGAAATAATTCTATGAAATAATATGGGATTTATAACTGACGTTGGCACGTGTTTGTGTACAAGGTGTCAGTTGTTTAATTTTGAGTACTTGTTAGTGATTGGTTGATTGAACATGCTCTTCATGGGTTTCTATTAAGGAGGCAAGAACAGCATTAAATACTTTACGGGATTTCAAATACACAAGGTAGATTTTTTTTTTTCGATTTATGAAGCAAAAATATGTACTGAAAAGGATTGTAGGTAATCTCTGATTATTTCGACTAATAGGGTTTAGATTTCGAGTAAGGGAGGTTTTGGGGTTTGAAGGTAAGGGAACAAAACATTTTTTCGAGTTATGAACATTTTCGACTCATCGAAGTTCTACTGTGTATTAAAAAAAAGTACGTATGTGCATAGAGAGATAGCTAGAAACGATTTAGATTAGGATGCCAATAATTGTTTGTTCCTACAGTGACAGTCAGCTTTGGTAATTAGCGTCATTTGAAGCAGTGTTTACGCTGCAACTAGATAGGTACCTAATTTGTAAGTTTAAACAATAGTTTGTAAATAAGCATAGCGCAGTAGCTATTAAGTAATGTGCCTATAAATTACACATTCACTTACAATTTTGCAATTAATTTAAATGAATAAACGTTATGATCTATGAAAACTTGATTTATGTTCATAAAAATAAAGACCAGTTTAAAAAAAAAGTGTGCGTTTTAAAATCCCATATAATGTAAAACTTGAAGTCTGAGTAAATTTAAATCGACAGTAAAATGAGGACTATGCCTTAAGGGGCATTACTCGTGGCCTAGACTACGTGGTGGATTATACGGAAGATAATTTTTTTAAATATGTTTCTCATCTTCTGTCTTTTATGTTTTTCTTTTCTTACTTTAATTTTATTTTGTTTAGTGTTCAGTATGTATACTTTCATAGATAAATTTTAGTTTACTTTGAATCTAAATAACATAAAAGCACATCAAAATAGTGCTGTAATACATTTCAGAAAATGTTGTTGAGCCATTTGGTAATTTAAAGTGTGTTTGCCCGATTTCTTCTCAAAAGGCTCAACTATTTGGAAACAAGTGATTATTGATAGACACTGGCAGATAGCGATCTTGCATTCTTGCCTAATTGCAACAATAATTTTTATTTTAAATATTATTTGTTTTACTTTCGACAAAGCAAGTAGCATTGGTAGCATTGTGTGGATCTTAATTTTTTAGTGTCCTTACAAATCGCTTGAAAAAATACTATTTCCAGGAATTTGTAAGGTATTCTATGAAATAAAGAGATTAGATTAGATTTTTAAATCGCGTTAATTCCCGTGTAAATACATAATTATAAAGAAATTTGACTTTGAAAACCGAATCGAAATGTATTCGATTTTGTTCGTAATGTTGTTAAGAATCACGAAATCTTTAAATAATGAATCGCTGTGGATAATTAAAAGTATACTTTTACCCTATCTTTACTTCGCTTCGCTTTGTCCTACTTAGGAAACATTTCATTTTGTTGTTTACAAATTAATTATGAAAGTAATATCAATGGCATCACAGTTTTGGTTTTAAAATAAGTATCTGTGCCGCTAAATTGCTGTTTTACTCACAAATGTTGGTCAAAACTAACGGTGGCACAGATTTGTTAGTTGTAATAGAGATTTTGACCTTTTTACAGTATAGTGATAGGGATTGTTCTCAAAGTTTGTGAGGTTTTATATTTGGCATAATATTTTATTTGTATACTAGCAGCGCCCCGAGGTTTCACCCGCGTAAGTCCCGATCCCGTGGGAATATCGAGATAAAAAGTAGCCTATGCGTTAATCCAGGTCTCCAGCTATCTATATACCAAGTTTTATCGCAATCGGTTCTGTGGTTTTTGCGTGAAAGAGGAACAAACATCCATCCATCCATACATCCATCCATCCATCCATTCTTCCATCCATCCAAACTTTCACGTTTATAATATTAGTGGGATATTCAAGGAGTTTAACAAATGATCGCTAAGCGGATACTAAGAGATCGTTTATAAAACTCATATTTGTTTTTCTATTTTTACGTTCGAAAATGTGAAAGAAAAGGTTTTCTTCCTACAGGTTAGCAACAACTTAAACTTTCTAATTTTCCGCGTAGTTTTCCTAACTTTTTCTTTCATAAGAACCTTCTCCTGACAATAACAAACACAAAAAAAAAGAATTAGCGAAATCGGTCCAGCCGTTCACGCGTGATGCCGTGACCAAGGGAAATAGGGATTAATTTTCATATATATGGACTACCTGCGCTCCGCGGTTTCATTCGCGTAAGTCCCTCGTTAAGTTTTCTAATTTTCCCCGCATTTTTTTTATTTTTTCTTTCATAAGAACCTTCTTCTGACAATAACAAAAGCAAAAAATGAGAGGTGTCAAGGGACACCCGGATGGAACGAAGTTCCTTTCGATTAATTAGTGAAGGAATTGTAATAAAATTTTATTTCTTTTACCATAGCCAAAAGTGTCGTCACAACTTTTGGTCTTAATTTTTTCCGTCTAGCCCCCTTTCGCAACGCGCCATAAGGAACTTCGTTCCAAATAAAAAAATTACAAAATCGGTCCAGCTGTTCACGCGTGATGCCGTGACCAAGAGAAATCGGGATTCATTTTTATAAAAATAGATTAGTATACAACAAACATCATATTACAGTAGTATCGCGCAGAATCCACAGATGGCGTAAATAAAATAATTCAACTCGCGGTCACAATTTTTCATTGCGCTAACACTTTTTCCGCCTAGCGCGCTAAAAATTCAGAAGGCAAGGTGAATTATTAGCGCCCAACCCGCGAGTGTCTAAAATGTAACGCGCAATAAGGAACTTAAAAATTGTGTAAAAACGGCTAAGTCTATACAAAGATAGATCAAGTTATACTTGGCAACAAGACGTTCAAAACGATCGAAATTCCACCGCCAGGTGATCTCTAGTAAGATTTAATACACGTGTCTGTTTATATAAGAAACTAGCAACCCGCCCCGGCTTCGCACGGGTAGCAGAGACGTCTTCAACAATCATCATCATATTTCAACCAATTTACACAAAACCTTAACAAATTGTATACCTACACCTTCCTCATGAATCGCTCTATCTATTAGTGAAAACCGCATGAAAATAGTAGTAGTTTTTTAGTTTATCTCGAACAGATAGACAGACGTGGCGAGGGACTTTGTTTTATAATATGTACTGATTTATTAAAAGATTGGCCTAGGGATCATTGAATTGAAAATATCTGGTTATTGCACTATAGATGAAGAAATTGTATATGTTTTGAAATTGTATATCTTTCTGATATTAATAAACTTATTATTTATTTATTTATGTATCTAGCATATTCTAAAATATTTACATCTATTTATAACTATCGCTTTACGTGATCATTAGTTAAAAGGCAGTTAAGTGTTAGTGTTGCGGCTGCGCTTCACCTTCAATGCGGGGCGCGGGGGCGCTCGTCCCCATTCACCGGTCACCGATTCAATCAATCGTTCCTTACTTGTCATCTCGGGTCGTGTGCGCGATAACACATTAATTATTGTATCTAGTAATTTACTATAAAATTGTTACCAATCCCATACTTTCGTTATTTCAACACCCCTTGAACCAGCTATCGAATCCAACAGTTAGAAATCGTATTTTATTCGCCCAGTGAATAGTTTTATTAGATCGTACGTTACGATCGTGTTCAGCCTGGTTTAAAAACAAAAAATAATAGGTATAATGTTTGCTCAATAATATAGACTTAATAGTGACGAAAAAGACATTACGCCTATCTATTTGTCCGTTAGGAAATTCTGAATAGCAGCACGGAGTCTAGGACGTGCCTGGTAGACACCAATAGATTCGACTTCTATTACATCTGATCGCAAAATAACTGACGAAATTAAAACGTAATACCCAAGTACCTCTGCCAACATATTTTAGACTTAGAGGCGTAAGTAAATATACTTAAATATAAAAATATCCTTTTATGAGCTTCGTATGCTGTTTTATGCGCCCTAACCATATTAAACTGAGAGTATTGTTTACGGTACGGTACGGTGTGTTTACGGTATTCGGTATAGTAATAGTGTAGTTAGTACCAGCCTCGCATTACCGTTTAGCTTCTCTGAGTTATAACATGCAGATGAGGTATATTTCGTCGCAGTCGTAGAACAACGGCAGATTAGATTTTTTGTCGATTTTTGTTTTTGACATAAGCCTACTGAAAACATTATACTTTATCATAAATTGCCATTGAATAAGTTTGTACCAAACCTAAGCTATTGGCTATTGGAAATATGTTTCTATTCTGTAGAAGAGTTTTTTACATATCGTGAGCAATAAGCGACACCTATATTGGTTGATCGATTTATCATTATTTATTGATATTTTAGTTATTATATTACTTACGTTACTAATCAATTTTAATATTATGAAATGTAGTTAATAAAGTATCAATTTAATCAAAATTTAATTTAATTAAATTTAGAATTTCATAAAAATGAAATATAGTGTAGGCATAGGTGTAAGGCAATGTAATCATTAATTAATAATTTTATAAATAGCAATTAAGGGAAAAATTGCATGCTGTTATTTGAATGGCTAAATGAGCTTGTACATTTATTTAACTAACAACCTACCACCGCTCTGTATCCTTATTTAAAGCAATTGAAGTGTTTGTATTTGTATAAAACAAAACATTTTTCAAAGCTCATACATACACAATATCATTTCAAAATTCGACAAAGATTGAAACAGCCGTTTTCAAAATATTACGTAAAACATAATTTGAAAACTATAGAACTCTACAGTGCGACTAAAAATCAAATCCGTCGTTTTTCTACGACGACGACGATGTTTCTCGATGCGCCAAAACAGAATCATCAGAACAAAGTATACTTACATACATTACGTTGTTGTAACTAAAGGACCCACTCAACTGCTTTCTTTTGTGACATTTCAATTGATATCGGTCCACGATTCACCATAAGAAATCATATAGTTTATTTTGTGCTCAACAAAGCGTGTAATAAATAAAGCGTCTTATCAAGTTTGAATGGCAGTGTTGATGTCCATTGTAAATATACCGTAAGCCGTAAATCGTTTCTACGGTACGTTAAACTTTAGTGTACATTGTCAAAATGTAGGTGAAGTATTATGAATTAAATATAAATATACTTTTTGGGTTCAACACTCAAACTTTTGAGGTCAATACTCATACTGCAATAATTTATTTTGCTATTTAAATTAAACTCTTCCTGTAGAAGAGGTTGCAGTAGTATGTGAAAGTAGTCCATACTTTAGCTAATTAATGTGCTTTTTTTGCTAACCTCTTGGATTAACAGGACACACACTGAAAATAATAATAAAAAATTTAGGCACATTCTTATTCACTTATCTAGACTGGGTACAGAATAGGAGATCGTAGAGAGAAAAGTGATTCCTTGGCATAGTTGAACATAGACCCCATCCCTCTAAGGTGGTGAATCAAGAGCTTTATGATAATTCAGTACAGGGAAATAACAATTGAAGTAGGAGCCGCAAGATTATAGTAATATTTCCAGTCTACTTACTTAAAATCACACATACAGTAAATGCTGTAGGCATTCATCACTACGATTACCAATTATAACCAGAATGTACACTCGTTATTTCTGTGAAATCTCTAGGAATAGCAGATTCACTTGAGAAAGTATTGTATCCCGTCTCTAACAGAACACGATGAAACTGTCTTTTGGACAACGTCTCAGCTAACATATTTGGACTTTCTTAGGTTTATCCTTCGATCAAATGTACCTTCGGTGCATATGATCGAAAGGTTTATCGAACCTGCCCTCAACGAAACTTATTACTTTGCTAACCTCTAAACGATACACCAGAATAGATTTTTTCGAAACTCCACATTTTCTGAACGTAAAAAACTCGTATGTTTTAAAAACTTGGAAAATGTGTGCACCTTTATACCTTTTACCATGGAATGATAAAGGTGTTTATATATGGCCAAAGGTGTTTATGACAGCACCAGTTTTGCAGAAAAACGTGTACACGAACTCTCACTTTCTATTAAAATTCTATGTCGTCATATCATCATTTTTTTAACTTTTCGTTGTTAAATCAGAATATTTATATAATTGGAATACTGGTGTTAGTTTTATGTATTACAGTAAATAACATTTGAAGAAACCACAACAGCACTGAAGGATTAAATAGAATTGAAAATTAGTGAAGTGCTATTTACAGATCATTTTTCTAGTGTCCATAATTTATTTGGCTAACCGCCACACAATTTTTTAAGGTACTCGTATAGTTTAAAACAGTTATTAGACGTTAGCTCATCTTATCAGATTCAAAATAAAAAAATACACTCTTTTAATAGTCACTTGCATAATTAAATATTTTCTATATATATGCTAATTATTACTTAAATATAAACTAAAAACTATTTGATCAAGTTGCAATGAAAACAAACACTAACTATATCATAATTTAACTTTCACAAAATGATTACATTGTCAATCATTTTCGTTTTCATTCATCTCATTATTGTTGCATGTAAACCTGACCTGAATAGTCTTTTAATTGAAAATATATCACTAAATTACGCTACCGTCGCTTAGCGTTCGCTAGCACTAACTTACGATATTAAAAGACAGCATTTGACTTTTATGTGCTTCGATCAGATACGATGGTTAACTAATATATGTAACTGAGTGAAAGATTTTACGTATTTCTTTTCTACACAACTTCCAAAAAACGAAAATTTCCAAGAAATCTGTTAAACTTAAAGGTGACACACTAATCACTAATCAGTCAAGCGTGTCGCGTGGCATATCAATTTAGTGCGCGCGCGCTCACGCACCCGAACGCTTTCTGAATACGTTTCGGTATTCATCGGACACCGTGAGAAAAAATTGCGGTTTCGTCCGATGAAATGGAGTTTAGATTTATTTTTTCATCATATGCATGTCGATTTTAAATGTTTAGGAATAATTTAAAGAAAGGAACCTGATGAAAAATAGTACATAGGACAAATAAGGATTGCAAGGACGCCATACTTACTTTACTGCCATAAGACGATAAAAAATCCAATGTTAAACATTAATATTACCAGCTGATCATGTGGATTAAGGGAGTAATAATAATCATAATTAATCCGTATAAGTTCAACATCATGTAAGTTACTAGTATAAGGAAGTTGGAACCAATAAACTCTCAATTTCAAGATAGATATTTTGATGAGGGATGTAAGACTACAGACACAAGCAAACTAAACTTTCAACAACTAACGAATTAAAGAATAGATAAAAATTACAAACTCTTACCTCGTTTACATCACAAAGTTTCAATTTATGAAATGGTGCAAAAAAATTCTAACTCAAAATATTGTTAAGATAAATCTATGATCAATGATCACATAAATTACTTTGTAATTCTAATACAGAAATACATTATAGGGTAAAGGAAGGTATATTGGTGACGTAAGTAATTTAGTGATATCTCTTCCTTCTTCTATATTCTTTAGGAAGAATACGACACGGATATCTATCTATACAAGCACATACAAGAAACATCGCTAGTACATGAGTTGACAGGGATAAATTACTCACTGCAGTATACCCTTCCTGCGTTTAGTAAAGAAACTTTTGTCTTGATATCACCTAATTACAAATTAATAGGTATGGTAGAGGAAGGTATATTGGTGATAACCAATATTACCTAAGCTGCCTGGAAGAGATTGCATTCTGCAATAAGGCCGCCCTTTGTACATAATCTTTATGACAAATGTATGTATGATAATTATACTGTAAGACTGGTGTACAAATAAAGTGTAATCTATCTATCTATCTACCTTCCTTTACCACACCTAAGTTGAAAAGTAATTTTAACGTATGTATTTAGTGACAATTGAATACACGTATTCTGTAAGATTATAATTATGTACTTATACGGGAATTAACGCGATCACGAAAAGGTATTACATACCTCTGAATTGCCTGACGTTTCGACCAGGTTGCACTGGCCGTGGTCACAGGCTGATCTATGCCATCTTGCACTACAACAACGCTATATCTAACACCAAAAGATAATACAATTTTCGAAACCTTGATAATGACATGAATTCACGAAAAAACTAACAATTTAATATTTAAAAATGTTTTTGTTACAATTATAATTAACGTAACAGCATTGTAAGCAGTTCAAATGCTAAGAAATTATGTCAAGATCTTCCGATCGACCCTGCAAATGGATACTGTAGCAGAAAAACTCTTGCGTATTGTGCAATGTTGATTTCAAGAATTGATTAAATCTTATAGAAAAAATAAATGGTTTAATTGTTTATTGGATTTTATAGATAAACGCTACGATGATGTATTTAGATAGCTCCATAAAGTCTGCACCAAAAAGTATGTAATATACAATTAATATACACCGCTTCCGTACACTAACAAAGTAAAAAATCTATAACTACTAATAACTTTGGCGTTTTCAAAATAAACAATTGTTGCGCTTTATGAAGAATGGGATGAAATCTTAGTATTAAAGTTTTATGTACCGTCAAGAAATTTCCGTCGGTGATTGCACCTGCCACGTTTGAATTAATCCCTGGTTCGAAAATTGTCTTTGAAAGTTGTACCACAGATTCTATTAGGGCGAAACAAGCAACAAGTGAATAAGCGGCTACAGCTACATAATGCTTTGGTGCCAGAGGTGTCAGTTTTGAGATCAGTTTTGAGAATGGAGGCGGAGGTTTCAATTAAACGGCGGTTCAATCTTTAAATGAATATCATGTTCTTATATACCCAAAGAAGTAGGCAGAGGTGTATTAAACACCCACATTTTGCCAATCATAATTTAGTACCACTTACGTAATAGGGCAAATAATCAACCGGGCACTTAGGGAGTAAAAATGGGAAAATTAGGAGTATATTGATAGGGAAAAGTAGTTAAAAAGAAAGTGTGTGTGTGCAATTCACACACGGCAGAAGTGAAACTTCAGAAAATAATTAACCAACGAATTTTAATACGCAAATGCACAAAAATGATACACGTGAATGATACACCACGTTGATTATGACGCATTTTCTGAAAGCTTCTAGCATACGAAGATTACAGGAAACACTGTATACTTGTATTCTATCTCATTTTCTCGAAGGCTAAATCCTATTTATGAATGTTTGTCTCTCTTTAGTGTGGCTTTTTCGTTTATTCGAATTTCCAAATCAGAACAATTCTAAAGAAGTTTCACTTCAAAAAAGCCAATGGAAGGAAGAGGATATTGCTTACATGGTTGGATTAAGGAGTATAAGCAATAGTTGGAGCAGGTCAGGGTCGCATACCTGTAACTCAAACTGGCTATTGCCAGGAAATGCGTTCCAAAAGAAACGATTCGTTTTGCTTACGGACGGTAAAATTTACGTTGAAAATTCAACGAAGTTTTACCGTTCGTAAGGAAAACGGATTGTTTCTTGATTATGAACTGGGCATAACTGTACTATAATCCTACTTATTTCTTTTTTATTTAATCCATTTGAATCAAGGAATTACACCAATTGGATAACAATAAAATCTTACATTGTTTTCGTTACAAAACCGTTCGTTTTAAATATAACGTGATCGTGGCCACGAAAAATGAGTTGTGATTGGTCCATTGACTTCCGGGCATTCGTGTTTGGTCACGAATCACGCGATTGCAAAAGTGTATTTCGATAGGGCTGTCATTGTGTTACAAAGTCTTCCTTCGGTTCGTAACAGTCCTGTATGTATATGTCCTGTAAATGTATGTAATTGTATATTGAAATACAATGAGTGAAGGAGTTGATTTTTTTTTCAACTATATTTGGATGGACAACAATCATACGTTTCCCCTTCTGGTAAATGGTTGTTGTTGTTGCTTATTAACAAAGTCCAGCCAGCGTGGCCGTTGTTACGGGAAAGTGTTGTCATATTTTAGGGTCGTATGATAGACCCATCAAATTACGTAAAGAGCTAACAATTTTAGAAAAACTCGTGATTTTAATAGAGAATTTTTGTTTTGAAACTGACAAATTGACTGATAAAGTTCATATTTGGTAAGAGATATTTTATACCAAGTATATTTCTGGAAATGTCCACATTAAAAATAAAAATAGAAAATCCTTGAATTTGACATGAAATAATATGTTGTTTAAAAATATGCAACTGCACCACTAAAGCAATATCCAAAGAATTAATTTTTTTAAACCATCTTTTTTCAAGATTAATTGACGATTTTTCAGTTGCTCATAACGCTTCTAAAATTTTACAATAACTTTCTGTAACAATTACCTATTAATTATTAGTGCCTTTTTATCACAGACAATCAAATTTGGGTTGTCGCAAAACATTTCTGCACGTTTGACGTTCATTACTAGATATAAGTCTATCCTAAAGACAATGATCGGTCATAATTTATATAATTTTAAGGACATTGTGGAGTATTTTCACTTTAAGCCGTCGGTAGAAAATATTACTTTTAATAATTATTATTTTCCCTTTCCTTACATAAGTCACGAGCGTTCTGTACCATCATTCAATTTTTTTTATCTATTTCATAGACAAGTACAAGAAAAAAAGAGGTTAACACAGTAGAACAAACAATTTCATCGTTAGATCAGCTTAACGTTCGCAACCCTAACGCTTGAAGGGCATACTGAGCAGATTTGAAAAAAATCCAGTGACATTAAAAGAAACTTAGTGTTTGACAGCCCTAGGTGATATTCTCGGACAAAATTTATCAGAGTCCTGTCTACACCTTATGTCATCGGTTTCACAAAACTAGGCCAATTTGTAGGGCAAACCAGTTGTCAGCTTATTGCTTTCCTATCGATTTTAGAGCGTACATACATATTTCATATTGAAAAGTGGTATATTATATCGATTGATACACTCAGTTTGTTGAATTACGTGAAATCTACAACAGATGAGAGATGGAAATTAAAGAAATCTCTCCCACACTAGGATCCTTATCTGTATATTATCACACCGCACTATTTAGATTTAAACTAAATTTACTATAGTAATTATAGTAACAATTTGACACTTCTCACACACGGCCGTCTGATCCCAAACTAGCAGAGCCTGTACCATGGTACCAGACTGCTAAAGACATACTTAGATATTTCTAAATACATACATATTATAGATAAATTACACAAAGACACAGAACAAATGATCATGCACATCACACAATTATTTTGTTCTGGGGGGGAATCGAACCCACGACCTCTGGTTCAGCAGTCAGGATCACTAACTACTGACTAACAGGCCAGTCAAATGTACTTTAGTTTTAATCTATATAAATGAAAACCTATGTTTGTATATTTGTCCTCTATTCGTTCTGAAACCGTTGATCAGATCGCGATGAAGCTTTGGTAGGGTGTTCTGGGGAAGCCTGCGAGGATTCCTGGCCCGAAAACTCTATATAAAAAAATTACATTGCAACCCACACCGGGTGCAACTCTATATAAATAAAAAAGTACATTCGTAAATACACACATATTATATCTAGACTAATGAAAATAAACATATTTATGCGTACAAATATTTGCGACTACATTTATTATGTAAGGTTTAAGAGTAGAGAAAAGCCTTAATGATGTCAATACATTTTCCTTGAAATAAATTACAACTTAGTACTTTAAATTGGATTTAATTTAATTTTGATTAAACCACTATGAAGATAAAACCTGGCCAATAAAACCAAAATCATCAAAATAGGATTACTTTGTAAAAAGTTATACGTGATCAAATGGAATGTCAGTCCTGCAAAAAATATACGCTACGAATAGATACCTCCTTCCGTCCGTAAAAAAATACTTCCGACAATACCAAATCAGAAGGCAACCGGATAGGAGGAAGCCACAATGTCACTAAAGGGCCTCGAAACGACAATCGCTATATCAATTACCTACTAACTAATAAACTGTCTACATATTACTTATATTGTCAGAATTTTGCAAACCGTATATAAACCTCTGCTTGGAATAACCCTGCGTCACACTAATGGAGCTCTCAAAGCCTATTGCGATATTGTAGATTCTAATTTCTAAAAGTACTATTAAAGATATGTGTTATGTCTACTAACAAAACCGATGTCCGATCTTTATTATCTATGCTAGAATGCAATCACTTTCTCTATGATCGCGTTCGTACACGCGTAATGAAAACCAAATCTTTCTACATTGAAGAAAGTAAAATACTCCTTGTTATGTGGAGTAGCAAACCGCTATTAGTTGCGGAATGTAAATGATTACGTTAATTTAGTAATGCCGTAAGCGTTACAGGATGTTATATTACATCCTACTTTGTTCATTCATATTATATCCGGTGAGGACCAATACGTAGTGTCAATTACATTAGATTAAATGATAAACTCGGTTAAGACTTTCGCTTCTTAAAATGTATACCTGGTCTGTGATTGATTGTGGCATACGTCCTTAAAAAGTTTGTCACGTTTTATGTAAGCCGTCCAACAGAAGAGCAGGATTAAAAATCACTCCTAGATTAGTGTGATCCTTTCTTACTATGTAGTGTTGTAAAGCTAAACTGAAGACTCTTATAGAACTTGTCAGCTTGTCAGCATAGGATATACATATAATAACGATGGTAATACGCAGTGACGGAAGTCAGGAGCAATAAACCCTACATCGTCTAACCACTCGAATCGACTATTTCAAATATCTGCCCGTGATATTTGATTTATTAGAGGTTATTTTGAGAAGAAAAACGAACTGTTAATTGTTTCATCTACTTAGTGTCATTTTTGCCTATCCAAAGGCACCAAAGGTTACCGAAATTGTTTTACGGGATAAGGCCGCCCTATATACGTATTCATTTTGTGTATTTCTTGCAAGAAAATTATATTTGCTAGACAATTTTAGTAAGTAGATTTAGATATAGACTATTACAAAGTGATTATTCTGTCCGTGAATTTTTTCTAATTGTTTCCTACTATTTAGTCTCTTGTATTCTTTTAATAATATAATACCAAAAATGTATGTCAAAAACTGTATAATAGGCCATGGTTCCCTCGGAACTATTGAAATTCGTGTTGTGGTGGCCAATATCTTTAACAATACGGCTTGCAAAATAACTGATATCCCATGAACAAATACTTGACCGTTCACAAATCAGGTGCAACCACGTTTTGCTTCCATGCACTGTTTGAAACATTACCTTTATTCTTTATGTCAATGTAATAAGATTGAAACTCGAGCAAAATGATTATGAAATGGATAAAATTGATTAGTTATGTGTAGGTGTATAAACGTGAACTATTACTGTCAACTGTGATATAAAGATCGTTATTTTGATTTATGTAGAACTTATCTAATCAATTTCGTATTATTTAAGCAGTAAGCAATCAACGATATTTGTATTTATTTATGCAACTCGTGTTATGTAACCAGCATTACCTGAGAGGTATCTGCCTTTTTAAACAAAAAACAGATTCCTCTTGTTTTTATTCTGCGCTTACAATTTTTAGAACAACCTAGTACTCGTCTCGTGGAGAATTCAGAAACTTGGCTAAAAATTGGAATCGAGAAGAGAAAAAATCTATTTCTACACCAGAACCCGTTGCAGTTTTTAGTCTACGAGCATGCATTATAGATTATTTTAAACTACATACATATTTTTTTCTTAGCAAACCTTCAAGTTAAAATAGTCGCTCTTTTGTAATGCAATATAACATGAGACATCTCACATACTATTTGTGCGAACGCTCATAGCTTCGGCAAACTCTCAGTTCTGTCGGCCAGTCCTAGAACGAAGCAAAGCGGTGTAAATAACCCTTATATCTTTTCACCCTTGCGACATTGTCAAAATTTGTGTAGAGATTATGTATTGCTACTTGTGGTTTACTCGATTTTTATTTGAGTTTGTTTTGTTTCATTTAAGCAAAATGCTAATGGAAACAGCGGACCGTCTAAGCTTGAGTTTCCCGGATATATTTTGCTAATTATTTTATTATGACGTCTTCAATCATCAGATTTTGTCAAGTTTTTGTTAGCGCCACTACATAGATTTTATTAAGTTGCATAATGACAACCCTGGATATTTATTTTTCTTTGAACTGAACAGTTGGTGATGTAATCTTTCTGATATATTGTAAATAATTTAAAGGTGAGTTTTGAGAGAAGAAGAGTGATAAATGAATGCAGTTAGCGGCCAGTTTTATAACCCACGGTAATTTTTTTTTAAAGACAACTCCCGCATTACTCACTTCACACAACTTTTTGTACCGTGTGGGATTTGAAACCACAACACTTGGCGCGACGTAGTGACGACTTAAACTTAAACGACTTAAACCGTTGGGCCATCCGTGAAATTGAAAAAAAAATAATTTCAAATGCGGAATACACAGCAACACAAAACCAACTACGTACTTTAAGATTCTTGTGTTTGTTTTGGTTACAGACATTGGAGGAAGGCACAGCATAATTTTGCTTTAACGTTGACTGCTCGTCCAGGGAAATTATAATAATATATATTATTATCTGCATTTTGCAAACAAAACAGCGCCTGATACTAAATACACGCTCGCCCTAGTAACAATGACATCATACACATATGAAATGTCTTAAAACCCCGTGATCATACTGCAGGATCTGGTGATATGGAAGAATGAAATATGAATAAAAATGGCCAAAATCATATAAATTTCAAGTGGAATGTAGACGGAATAGTTCTCCCAAATTCTATGCCAAAGAAGAAATAAAAGATTCGGGTCAAGTTGAAGACGTATTCTGTTATTTGTTACAAATTAAAACCGCTAGCCATAAAATGAATAAGCAATAAACTATGAAACACGACATGCAAACATGGCCAACACGTTCCTGTCCTAGTGGCCTCTTCAGTCACAGGAAATACGGGAGATTCGGGTACGCGACGCGACTCCCAGTCTGCACTTTCAGTCCTGTTCCCCATTCGAGACTTGCGTCATTTCTTATCCTAGGTTCCTCTCCCTCCCTATTTTTCCTAATACAAATTTACCTTCTTCCTTCTTCCCCGTGTTAAAACGACAACCTTCCCAAGAAGGGTTGGCATCGGGGAAGCGGCCGGCCATAGAAGAAATCAGCCATAACTCTTTGCAATGTTACACATTGCATCGAAACTTTTCAAAATTTCTAAAAGGGCAGTAAGATGATGAAATTATTAAACACATGCTTAAAAAATAAATTTAGCGAGTCATGTCAAACCGATTACATATTATTACATTAACAGAAATAACATGATGGTTGAACATGAGTCAGGTAGACGTATCCTTTAAATGGGTCCGAGGTGGCAGCGCGACGTGTTCCACGCGCGCCCCTCTATGGAGGATGGAGGAAGCGAGGGGGGATAATATTTAACCCCCTCAGAGACAGGGCCTGCATAGGCGGGCCAGCACCGCCGGGGACGAGGACGAATGTGACTCCCGTATTTCCGGCAGAAGATGCGGATGGAACACACTGGTGGTTTTAGCCGGTAAGAGTCCAGCACACCCCTCTGCCGCACTCGAGGTGGAGGATAGTCCATGATGGGTTTCCACAGTAAAAAAAAAATAAAAAGGTGGACGTATCCTTCCTTCAAACGTATCCTGTAATCGTATATTTTAAAACGCAAAAGATAAAAAAAAATGTTGTTACTGTTAGTATATCGTATTATTTATTTTATTCACAATAACTTGGCTATAGTACAAACACTATAAATCTTCACTCTGGGTGTACTTGACATATAGAATTGGACAGTTGTACATAAATTACAAAGTGTGACACTAATTAAAGTAATGGTTATGGCTTTCTAGTGTCAAACGATTATTCAGTTCAATGTCAAACGGTTTTTAAATCATTACTTCGTGGGGTCTTCTTATCATATAAGTCCAATCAAACAGCAACATGGAACAAGGCTAAAATGCAAACTTAATAATGTTTTTCCTTTCATTTTTCTATATCATACATATTATACTCCCCCTCAGTCAATAATTCTTGACAGAGTGGTTGTGGTTTCACGATGATCATGCTTGCTGAATAAACACATATTTTATAGAGGGTTTATATGAAATGGAGCACTTACTTAAATCACTGAAAGGGCATGAAACACGGAGCAGATACAAAGATGAAACTAGCATGCAGTTACAATAAGAATTTTGAAAAAAAATTATCCGTTTACAAGTTACGACCGTTTGAATTTCCAGGTATTGTACCACCGTTTCTCATAAACGCAGGTGGAACGTGTAAAGCTAAAGTTTTTAAAAGGCAAAAATACCTGGCAATTCAAGCCGTCATAACTTGTAAACGGATAGTTATTTTTTCAAAAAGTTATATTAGTCTTATTGTAACTGCATGCTAGAGTCATTTTCAAATACATTCTGTATAGTCTATCTAAACACTCAAAGGATGGCGCGTCAGTTGAAATGGTCTCTTTGTCAACTTGACACTTTGTTATGGGTTCGATCTCGACGAAGAAACAATTAATTGCAATGTTATTCTGGCTAACATTTTCATTAGCCAGAATAACATTACAATTTTCTATACCCTACAGGAACTTGTAGTCAGATAGTACCTAATACTATTATGGTGCAGTCCTTTTTAGGTCACTAGATCTCCATGGATAGAAAGAATACTTTTGACAATGCACAAGTAACAGCATTGATGTTGCAAGTATTTATAGACCTTGGTAACTGCTTACCATCAAATAAACAATATACTTCTTTGCAAAATGAGTTGCATAAACAAGAAAGTGGCTGTAATAATCTCAATTTTGATAGAAACGGTACGACGCAAAAGCCTATCAACAAGTTTTAACATCAAGTACCGTTTCAGTAGCGATTTGTAATACGATACAGAATATATTATTACAGAACAATTAACTCAAAAAAATTGCTCAAACATCCATAACGGTTTAAGTGTAACTATTAAATATTAGCACATAACACCCAGAACCTTTGATAAAAAGCATAACAAAGCCACTTTATAATCGCTCACTATTCAGGTTATGTTTTCTAATTTGCAAAATTAGGGTTGTCAATACCGACTTTTCTTTAATAAAGTTTGTTTTCACTAGCATAAAAAACTATTTTAACAAATACTTCTTTTTCTATTCTGGAAAAAATAGCTTAAGTCACCTGTTTTTACAGCAAGTAGTTGTTAAGTTAAAATTACTGGATAAAAAAGAAAAGATTACTAAAAACACAATATGGTCAGCATAAAACACCTGTTGGTCACTTTTACACCAAATTCATTTTTGATTTAAAGTCAAAACAACACACTTTTGATTAATACATTATTTAATTATGACTATACGCTCAGAATTTGGTAGAGTTACTAAACTGATAATGTAAGACTTAGTGTGAATTTTACCGGTGAATTTTTTTGGTTGTTAATTATCATAACAAGTAATGTAGACTACCAAGTAAATATGGAACACTATGGTCACCCAGTTCAAATTTATATCCCATTAGAGGTTTTCCACAACAAACCATAAATACCTTAAAATTGCTTTTTAGTACCAATTATTATCAATTAATTGTTTTTCTAAGTATTTAACTTTTCCAATTAGGCAAATTAAGTGATTTTTTCTGGTATAGGCACAAATGGAGGAATGCAGATTTTTTCTTACTACTTCAAATTTTTTCTTTTCTTTCTTTCTTACAGACATTAATTAGTGTGTAATAGCAACATGAAATTATGAAATATTAATTTCAACATTTGCTTGGTTTTTCTATTTTCGGATTGTGTCAACCCTAGATGCGTTTCGTAACATCACCTTGTCTCGTACAATGGACGCTTGACTTTAGCTTAACGCTCTGTATACATTTCATTGTTAATAGCATTGTAACCCTATTTTATGGCTCGGTGACTACGTAAAATCTGTAGTATTTTGATAATTTAGGTGCCCCAAAAAATCAAATATTTAACCACTTTTAATCCTAATAAGCATTAAACAATTAATGAATATTTTTTTGCTCAGTAATTCGCCGTATTCATTGCAAATTTGACGAATAGAAGCAAACTACCGCAGAACCTACTAAACTGAATCTACTAAACTGTTTCATTTAACATAACATCGTGTTTTTAGACACGGATTTCAATCAGATCTAGTTATATGGTGGGTATACAATCGTTTTGGTATAATTTCGGTGCCCAGCTATTAAACATTTCTAATGAAGCTGAAACATTGGCTTAACAATAAGGTAGTCTACTATGTGCAACCAACTATGTGTTAACTACGACTGAAAGCAATAAAAAAAGTATACCATGTTTACTCCTTACGTCACCAGCTGAATTGGGTCCCGATTAGTCAGCGCCGTAAGCTGCGCGCTCTCACCGCTATTTACTCTATT
Organism: Euplagia quadripunctaria; assembly: GCA_963859945.1. NCBI lineage: Eukaryota > Metazoa > Arthropoda > Insecta > Lepidoptera > Erebidae > Euplagia > Euplagia quadripunctaria. The sequence goes on along the minus strand of OY982564.1, from coordinate 7,829,183 downwards.
CTCAACTCACCTGCTTTTCTCACATATTTAACATCCTTATTAAAGTTTTTATGTTCCAATCATAACAGAACTGTTTGCTCTACAAAAAATCTTCTTCTGTTAAGTCCCACTCGTACATCCGCGTGTGTCCACTCTTCCTATCTTATTCAATATGTCTTCCTCTGCAACGCTCTACCTCTGGAAATCAGGATAGCACCTAGTCGCCTTTCGTTCAAGGTGAAAATACGAGCTCACATTTCGTATAAAGAAGAAATAGCAGAATCATCACAATAGTAATATATTATATTATTATATTAGATTATTTACCTATATGGCCTGGCCTGTTGGCCTACTGGTTAGTGACCCTGACTGCTATGCCATAGGTCGTGGGTTCGTTTCCCACCCGAGTCTGGGTGTTCTTTGTGCCCGTTATTTGTATGTTTATATAGTAATTCCTAATGCGGGAGTTGTCTTCCTAAAAAAAAAAGAAAAAAAAGAAAAAAAAATATGTATGTAAGTTAGTAAGTATGTATGTCTATGTATATATGAATATGTTCTCATGTGATCTTTCCTAGTTTCTTTTTTTTTCCTACTTAAATCTAGTGCACCTATTCACTCATTTATTATTATTAAACATGAATACCACTCGAACATGAATTATCACTTTATTCTTAATAATTTATAACTAATGAACTTTTGAATTAAGTATTGATCACAAATTTCTGCTCCCCTAAGGTAGGCTGATAGAAAATACCTTTCGCATCGCGTCAAATAAACCATCAAAACAAAACCTATTGAACTTATCAAACCCAGAAACTTACCTACCTATTTTATTTATGACTAAAAAAAAGTCTAACTTAGGTCTAGCACGTGTTGCATTAGTCATATTCCTAGCCACTACTTAAGATTAATAACTTGTCTAGACTTGTTCTCATTCTTGTATTCTTGTCGACAACACAGATATTATCTCACAAGTCGTGGCTCCCACTTACTCTTAGTCAGCACTAAGAACCAGCTCCTCAAACAACTGCTGTCGGCATACCTCTCTTGTGTATTTGTTACTGTGAATATCCGATATTAGTGAATGCTAGGATGCACCGGTGTATGTCGAAAATCACTAATTGCGATGGTGTAAGTCTGAAATTGTTCTATAATATGTATGTATTTAGAAATATATATATATATTTATAAGTATGTTTATCAGCAGTCTGGTTATCATAGTAAAGGCTCTGCCTAGTTTGGGATCAGACGGCCGTGTGTGAGATGCGCGAAGTTATTATTATTATAATACACTGGTTAATGTTAACATACACTAAGGTGAATTGTAGATTCAGCTATTTACAATATACGCGAATGTTAATACCCACCAGTATTTCTTCGAAAAGCGAGAAAGCGATACACTTCACTGGTGAATAACCGAAATCGTAACGAAAAGAATAAATAACGGACATTTACCAGCTAGCTAATATGCATATACATTAAATATTAAAAAAAAAACAGGTAAGTAAACCGACCGTGTTTTTTAGACAGTAGGAATTGGAACAAATTTGAACAAACTACTTACACTTATTTATATTATATTTGCATTGTGCTTAAAGTAATAAAACCTTAATAGTTTACAATTATTGCACGGATATCGTATTATCTATGGACAATAAAGTAATCTATTGGTAATAAACCAAGATCCCAATGCCGCCAGGCCTTATTTAGTGTTACTAGAAACTCTGAAGTAGCCCAAGCTAGCAGGTACCTGCTAGCTTGGGCCGGCGGCCAATTTTCAGGTGCCATTTGCTCAAGTTACGTAAAATCTTTGGTCAATTATCTTAAATTCTCAGTGCTGATTTAGGGCCTGAGGTTATTTACAACATTTTTTTTAAAGAATTACAATTTTGCCTTATGTGTGGCTAGTGTGTACCTACTAGTCGAAGTAAAAATATTTTATAGAAATTAAATCAATCTATATTGTCATTAAATTAAAATAATCTGCGAATACCCATGCTTGACCAGTAACTACAAAGTTCAATATTTATTACAAGTCTATGCTTTGCTTTGGCTTGTATAGATTCCTGTTTTTTATATTGAATATGAACTTTACTAGTAAGTTTATTAACCTTTAATGTCATATATTTATCAATCGGCAGTTTTTCAATATTTTAAGAGACAAGAACGATGACACAGTTACGATGACATACACAAACTTATAGGTTAACCTGCTCATTAGGATTCCTTACATTGTAATAATAAATATATAAAAATTTATAGGAAGTACCTATGGCATGTCTATTTATCAAACACAGAAATACCTCGATCATTGTCCTATAGTTCATAAATTGTATTTCAAATTGTTTCCGCATATTATACTGTAATTTGATTTGTTATTCTCTGTTTAGGAATACCTATATTGTCATTATCGCTATTAATCACATAAATAAAATATTTTCTGCATTTACGTATTACAATAACAAATACATTAAAATATTAGTTTATGGCATTTTGAAGGACAATTTATAATCCTAAATGTTCGCTTATTTATTATTTAATTATTCCAACATATATAACCACTAACTATTATTAATATTTTTCTCCGCCTACTTTAACTGTGGGAGAGCTATGCTTCGGCACGTATGGGCCGACTCGACTGGAGTGTCACCACGGTCTCACAGAAAATCGATAGTTAAGCAAAGATTGCATTGTGTTTCGCCGAGAGACTGAGGTAATGAGGTTACCGGAGGCCCTAACCCTTCCCTCTCCCCCTCTGCCCCTCATCTCCCTCTTCCCCCCTTCCCCTACTCACACATTAAAGGTCGGCAACGCACTTGTGACTCTTGAGTTGCAGGTTTCTATGGGCGGCGGTAGTCACTTACCATCAGGTGACCCGTCTGCTCGTTTGCCCCCTAAACCATAGAAAAAAATTCCATCCGATTAAATTCGTTATGAGGCTTCAACCATTTCTGTTTAGAACTTACCGTTCTCACCATTTTCTTGTTAACAACTGTTGAAACCCAACCTACCGGTACCGGTAGGTATAGCTGACTCCCATCCAGGACCCCGCCTGGACTAACATGAAATATCTTACAAAAGTACAGACATGTTTTCCGAGTTTCACGATACCTGCTCAACGTCCCCGGTACCGGCTCACTTTATATCCTTTCAATAGGCAATGTCTTATTGAAAATATATCTGTTCGTGCTCGGTTAACTCTTAATTTTTGTCCTTACTAAAACTCAAAAAATTAATAAGAATATTTAAAATCTATACATTTACATTTATCTTCAACTGCATGTTTAAATAAAGAGCGTTAACAGTATTTTAATTATTTATTATGATTCATTGAACCTACAAAAACCTTCTACAAAGTACTCTGAGTCATTAGCTACAGCATAGATACGTATGGAACGCGAATGACTCAAAATAAAAAGCAAAAATTAAAAATTTTGAAAAACCCACGACGGTTAAAACGTAATCGAAAAAGGATAAAATAATTTAAAAACCCAAGACTTAACCAGATTATGCGACGAAAGATAAAAAACGTAAAAAGCTTTTTATAATAGAGTTGATCTCCCGCGAAGTCAGTCATATAAAACAAGGGAGTATCAGTTTACATACCACTTCCTTACGTGCCTATTTGTTTCTCGAAGATATACTTAGATATCATTACGTGAAATGAAAAAGATAAGTTGATATGATGTTCAAAACATTCAGCGGCAGCTCTATAATAGTCCTCAAAGAGAAGAGAATATAGAGATATAGGTAGAGAAGACCATATTCAATTGAAGAAAGATAAATGGCAACATTGGTTTGCACAATTAAATGTTTACTGCAGCGCCCCCTAGTGAGTTACCACCATAACACATATCTAAGAGCAAGCACCAATCAACCACGAACACATTACTGAAAACCACATCAAAATCGGACTATTAGTGTTGGAGATAAATGGCAACATTGGTTTGCACAAACACACAAACATCTCTCACCCTAAACGCATATACCCTCTCCGTGCCGTCGTGGGTAATAATAATATTATAGTTTAAAAAACTAAAAAACACGCTTTTATAGAAAATTCAACTAAAAAAAATAAAAAAATTAATCGAATTATTGCATTGTCATCGGTCTTTGACTAAGAGCAATAATTATAGCTCTTTGGTCTTTGACATGTGTGCAAAATTTGAATGAAATCTGGCCGTTTAAAGGGGGTCAAAATCGCGCCCAAAGGAGTCGGTTACAAACATACAAGTGAAGCTATTATAAAGCGTGTAAAAATAAGGTATATTGAGACAAGTCCTCTTTTCAAGATAACATAATATATTGATCTGCATCGTTATTAACTAAAGCCATTAGAAGAGACTCAAGAGTAGTACCTATACAATGAATTCTCTGCCAAGTTTTGTTTATCTAGGTTAGAGGTGAGTCGTGCAGTAACATTGACTCCGCAGACTTGACACTCCACTCTACAAGTTGAGCTCTGTCATGCAACGCATAATCTCACTATGACTATATAATCTTATTTCATTCTTGTTCCAGATAAAGATATTTCATTTGCTTTGGAATTTGAATAATGTGACTCACTGTACTAAACCAAATAGCACTTTAGAAGTCAGTGCCGTTCATTTGTTATACCATTTCAAGATGCCTGATCGCAAATAGTTTGTGGTGATGGTCTGACAGAAAGGAGTATGTTGTCCCTGTTACACAATGGGAGATTCCTCCGACCGCCTTTAGTGCCACGGCTGAAGGGTTAATGTATAATGTATCCTTTTATTAATCAGCCACAAAACTTTCATTGTCTAACTATAATATAACATATACAAGTAAATTACGCTGCAGGAAGAATATGAACTACAGGTTCGAATTGAAAAACTATTTTAGTGTTGGATAGCCCATTTATCAGGGAAGGCTATAGGCTATATAACATCACGCTACGACCAATAGGAGAGGTGCAGTGACCATAAACTGCAGGGACGGCTAGTATGGAATATTTTTGATAAAACAAGCATAGGTTTGGAACGACACACTATTTTGTCCTTCATGACACACATATTCTAAATTTCGCATCACAGACTTTCTATCTTACTAAATGATACTCCTTTCAAAAGAAAAAAAAAATTAGCCATCATTCCATATAATTTTCTTTTCTTTTTCAACGAAGACTCTTTTTTTGCACTCTGGACGAGTAAGTACGGTATTTCCAAGAAAAAAAACTAGGTAATCTACACCTTAAAAGTTGGGCTTTTAAGGTGTAGATTACCTAGTTTTTATAAGCCCGAAGCCTGTTGAGTGCGGAAGTTGCATAAAAGCTTTCCTACATCAGTCAAAAGCCTTTTAACTGCAAATATATATCAATAACACCATGAACCATTTACTTACTACACCCATGCATTATATCTGATGAAACATCAGTTATTACACTGCTTTAATAAACTTGTCAGTACAAATTGAATTTTCATTATTTTTAAATAGAATTTGAACCCTATGCTGATACAATAAGAAGCAAAAATTTGACCTTCTTGGCAAGTTAGTCGTGTCATGTTGACAGCTTATCGTTTGACCTTCGGCTTGACCTCATACTAACTTCAAGTGCCTTTGTTCATTTCGGGTTTGAGTTTTGATTTATTGCTACCCAGTTAAGTTATTTATCTGTATCACGTGGTTTGGCAAAGATATTGTTTGATGTTATCAGAATATTGCTTACTCATTCAATAAATTATTAAAGATAAAGAGATAAGTATGGAAAAAAGATTTAATTTATGGCAAAAGTAGTAGGTAGTTTATGCTTTTATTAACTTAACTAAAAAGACACAAAATATAATTTGTAACTTGTGTATATTATCTTCATGTTAAATTTACACCAATCAGCTGCCAAAATGCTGAAAGTTGTTTGTGTATTAGGAGTCAGGATACATTCTTACCGCTTTATCTTATAACGCGAAATAGGTTCTCTAACCGCCGCTATTATGCAGTTCGTAAAGCATTCTAAGATAAACTTTTTTATTCATCACTAATTTTCAATCTACAGCACAGAAAACATAATAGTTTCTACAGATCACATATTTGAAATCGTGCCAATGACCTAAGTAGTAGACAATATGAGATGTCCATTAACCAACCCGGTACTGGAAAGCTTTTCAGACAATAATATTTCGTTTACAAACTAAGGTTAAATATGTCGTACAGCGGTATCGATTTATCGATAGTATTGCTATTAAAGTTGAGTTGATTAGCATTTAAGGAAGACGGGCCCTTGTAGGTATATTTTGTCACTAAGTGAGTAATCTATGAATAGACATGTAGGAAGATGCGTACATGCTACGCTGTAACAGAGACTTGACATTTTCTAAATTCGAGTATTGCAGAAATTAATACTATAAATTGGAAGTTTCAATAAAGATTTAGATACTTGTAAAGGTCAAGTCGTACAGAATCAGAGCTCAGCAAAGCTTCTATCAAACTTGAGTTTCTATAAATATCTTCTATACGAGAACGCAGTAACTCCTTTTTTGTTGCGGCAAATTTAGGTTAAAATTGATTATGCTTACTTTATTGATCAAAAAACCCCGGAAATATGAGTTGGCAAAAATTTTTATGGGATTTCTGACATTCGTGACTCAGTGAATAATACGGTTGATAAAAAACCCCTGCATATGACATGTCGCAACCAATTAATACATAAAACGCACATACCCGTTCTCCTTGGGAAGAAAACATTCGGTCTTTTTATATCAGGTCCGTGAACACAAAGTTATTTTATTACACAACGCTTTAGATTTAATTACTGCACACAATACACTACCTGCTTCTGGTTGCTAGCCGGAACAAGGCCTGCAAAAACTTCATAGTTATTTTTTATAAAAATTGAAAGTCATTGATCGGTCAATTGTGCACATGCTGTCTTTGAGCAGCCGCTTTGTAATGACGACCGCACAAATCAGACTAACAACATTTATCAATAGCTAATACAATTTGGTAAACTCACTAACTAAAACTTTTAGTTCATAGGCTTTAAATAAAGATCGTAAAACACACATTTATTTTGTACCTCGTACAAAGCTGTTTCATTACAAAGTAATAATAATTAGATAAATTCTATCTTTGTCATCAGTCTGCCGGTCAACGACGTCTATAGCTCTTGTAAATCCAAGCTTAACGAGCTAAACCACGATAAGATCATTGAGTTATTATTTAGTACCAAAAACCGGTAAACCTCCATAAAACATCTAGACGGTAGAAGTGGCTCGTGGGATACCCCACGTAAGGAAAAAAAGAAGCAAATAAGGATCTATTATCTCCATCTTTGCCTACCTCGACAGACAAAAGGCCTGAGTTTTAGATTTATATAAATAGGATTATATATAGAGCAGTTAGGGAGTTTCTATGGTCATCTACCCTATCATTATCTAGTGGTTAGTGATCCTGACTGCTGAGTCAGAGGTCGTGGGTTCGACTCCCACCACAGGACAAATAATTGTGTGATGAGCACGATCATTTGTTCTGTGTCTGGGTGTGATTTATCTATAATACGTATGTTTTTAGTAATATTTAAGTATGTTTATCAGCAGTCCGGTTACCATAGTACAGGCTCTGCCTAGTTTGGGATCACATGGCCGTGTGTGAGGTGTTTCAATTTATTATTATTGCATTGTACATAGTTAAATTTAAATTAATTCCTATTGATAGACAGCAAGTGTTTGACCACATATTTTTGAGATTTAAGCTATAGTTTTTCATGGGAAAAAATATTTTCATAAAGCAGAAAAATTATCCAATGTTAAGGTGTATTACCATTTTTTTAACTTGACGTGAGTTTTTTATTATGCCCTCTCACTTTCAATGAATATTGATGAGTTTTTATTAGATTATTCCACCCCATTTTTAAGTCCCGTAATTAATGGATGTCCACTTAAGTAAACCTTCTAAAATTCTTCGTATATGTAACTAAGACTGTTGCGAAAACATTAAACTTCTATCAACAAGAAGGTTGTTTTTACATTCGTTATTTGATTCGGTAAAGAAACATCATTGTCTATTAGTGTCAGTTATAATGTGATAGTGAAATTTAATATATTAATTTCACTTGTAATCATACTTCAATACAATTACATGCATGGTGATTTGAAGACGGCATATCGATTTCATTTCTGTGACATAGTTCATATATTATGTAAATTAATAACCAGTAAATATGTATTACCAAAGAACTTGTCGTAAAGTGCAATAATAAAATATGGTACAAATTTTACACTGATGAATATCTTTGCAAATTAAACAATATTTTATTCAATTCGATTTCAGTCAGTACTTTAAAACTATACATAATATTATATCCAAGACTTACTTTGAATAATCCTACTAATATTGTAAACGTGAAAGTTTGTGAGGATGTATGGATGTATGTATGTATGAATGTTTGTTACTCTTTGACGCCAAAACTACTGAACCGATTGCGATGAAACTTGGTATGTAGATAGCGGGAGACCTGGATTAACATATAAGCTTTTTCTCCTGATATTCCCACGGGATCGGGACTTACGCGAGTGAAACCGCGGGGCACTGCTAGTAATAAATAGATTCTATTACAACGCAAAGTGAAGTCAAGTACTGCATCTTATTTTGCACAACGAAACTGTTTCAGATAAAATGAAGGACCGGTTACAGAGTATCAAAGCCTGGATCATGCTGTTATAAGTTATTGGGGTTATGAATCTTATTTTTAACACACTTACGCAAATTTTTAGTATAGTATATTCATCTCCGCTCCCGTGTGAACTAACCATCTTTGTGCCAAACTTTACCAAAATCTGTTCAGCTGTAAGTGCGTGATTGAATACATCATCACCGTCATGAAAAGACCACTTTATTCTTTTTCCTAAATTGTAACATGTTATTGCTTTAAACAGATATCTGCCATTCCTTTCGAATCTTAATGGTAATTTATGCTCCAAGATAATCTTTGGGCATTAAATTTTCTTTTATTTTATAATTGTATATAATTGTTCTACTTAACGTAACAGTGAACTAATAGTGTCATTTATTCAAATTGTATTGAAAATATACGATTATGATTGAAACCGGGAAAGATGGTTTTATCTGTCTTAGTCGTTATCTACTTTTGACATAATATATTTTCGTCATATAAGCCAAACCGACATAACAGCAGTAATTAACACATTAGAAATATAAAAATCAAACAATGAACGATCTACAATAAATCACCTGCCCCAAAAAGGAAATAAACTTACTTTTCACCTTAGAAATATCGATTTTTTTTTTGATAAAACCGCTTATAGTATCCGATATGCTAGCGCATTACTTTGCCATTGTGTACGTTAACTCATTCTAAGGCTCCTTGAAAAGTAACCGTTGTATTTAGAAACATTCTCGTGTATTTAGTTAAAAATGTTATAGCTAGAATCACCTTACCCTCCTGTCCGTCATACCCAGAATTCGTTCTTCAATTTCTATTTGCATAGTAAATGCATTGAATACATAGAGCGTTTTTGTAAAGTATGAATCGATGTACAATATTGTTCATTAAAAAAACGGACTCTGCTCTATGTTGTGCTCAACTGTGTTGTCTGCTTCAACTAGCATAACTATACAGTCTATGCAATACGTTGTTCAGATCTCTCTTATGCTTTTCTAACTATCTTGCAATTTATACACACGCTTAAAAAGGTCTAAAACTATTAAAAATACAAGTATCTCAAATGCTTTTAAAAATAAAGTTTGAATGCATGTACATATAACAACAGTAATCCACTTAAACATAAACATTTTAATAGTTAATGTGTCTACATAACTTCAAGGCAATAATTTAAATCTATTAATAATGGGGCCTTTTATTTGACACGATTTTGCGACAGTTTTATAACTAAAACTAGGACTTACCTTGAATGTTATGTTACAAAATAGTTAAAACAATCTTTATTGCAAACAATTATCAATATATTTATTATAAATGCATTGTGCTGTTATCATTAGAACCTTTTTAATAAAATATTATGTATAAGATACCAGTGAGGTTATTCAAAATGTAACACTTTTGAAGTTAGAAACATCAGCATTAATTTCCAATCGTCAATTTTTTGTGGAAACCTCAAGGTGTTATCACTCCTTCGGAGCTAACGATGAAATGGTATGTCGGAATCGAATCGAAACCGACCGGTCTTCCGTCACATCTTGGTCTATTGCAGAGGACCCGGTTATACCCCTAAGTAGGAAGCCTCCGAGAACATCTGCTCTGCAGCCCTATTTTTTACAGTTTAAGCCAAAAAAACACTTTGATAAGGAATTAAAATATGAAGTGTTAATAAACTAGATGTCAAATATCATAATCATTTTCTTCCTGCTCTTCTCCCAATTTTCATTAGGGTCAGCGCAATATGTATAATTGCAAAGAATTTTTGCTGGTTTGTTTTATGGCCTGCCCCCCTGCCGCCAACCCTCCTTGGAATGGCTAAAGTCATGAAAAGAAAAGTCATTTTTTTTTCTCTCAAAAAAGACAACTCCCGCATTAAGAATATTCATAAACATTTAAACAAGGGATACAAAGAACACCCAGACTCAGGACAACTCTTCGTTGATCACACACATTTTTATCCCGTGTGGGATTTGAACCCACTCGGTGCGGCCTAGTGGTGAAGTGACCACTTAAACTATTGCGCCATGTGTGCAATCAGTTTGCATATATTTCATCAAAAGTAGTTTAGTTTAGTGAAACTAAAAAATACATTTTAATGGTGAACTAAATTAAAAGAAAAAAGTAGTTTCCCTATCCACCTCCTGGCTTCATCATTAGACCTTCGTTACTAAGCCCAATCTATTGGACTCCTCAATACGAATCATACTCGTATGAGCCCAAACTTAAGGGGCTTACTCGTAGACACTGAAGAGTTCCACTATTTACCTTCTGGATCTACGTGTACTTGGATCTATCACTATCATCAGATCAGTTCCAAAATTCCAAATTATAGTATCGTCATCCAAAGTACATATAGTAAAACATACAAAGTTTAATTTCGGTACGACAAATAGAAGTAAGTTCAAAATCAAAATCAAAATTATTTTTTTCAAGTAAACCCATTGTATGTATTTTTGAATTGTCAGAAGTAGGAGTCAGTCAGTATAAGTAGGTCGTGAAGCTAGTTGCCTGTTCCAAAACGTAGATCCTATGGAGAAGAACAGGCAAGAAACTTCAAGGACACTCTTTTTCAACATGTTTTTTTTACAAGGTACTTGTTACATTGCCCTAATATTAACTTTCAAGATTAGTTTACATAGTTGGTTACGAATTAAGGTAATAAAAGCAAATTAAAAATTAACGAAGTCGATGTTATATTGTGTTCGCAAAATTATAGATTCCTTTTATAACTAAAACTTTATGACTAAAATAGTGAGATTAGTGGACTAAGGCAAAACTTTTAAAATCATAAATTCAAGAATTTGTTAACCAAACCAACTAACTTCGCACCTTGACCTTTCGAAACACACCTAGACATTATTACAATTATTATATTATCATTCCTAACACGTGAAATTATAATAACAATTTGGTGTCCATGCAATTACCTAGTCCGAATATCAATCACGCAAAGTCAGCAGGAAGAAATTAAATTGAAATAGGGCCAGACCACAAACAAGCATTAATACGAACAAGTTGCTGAAGGTAATGAACCATTAATCTAGCAGGCTTCCATTCCTACGTCGTGTTGCAATCTACGCATGGTCAAGTAATCTATCTGGATTATTATTGTAATCAACTGTGTGGTAAATAACACCTTATCGTGGGCTGAAAGTGTCTAGGTGATGTTTAGGGTGATGTACTTCCGCTGTGCAATGATGATACTTGTATAGATATTAAAGCTAGATTCACGAGAAAGTTTATTTTGAGAATTTTAATTATAGAGAATATCTCACCAAAAGTACCTATTTGCTTTAAAAGTATCCAGTATCCTTCCAATATTTTTATCAAGTTTTTACATTGACATATTTGGCTTAAATAATGTAGTGCGGTGCCGCATTAACTTGATGTAATAATCATTTCTTTTTTAATAATATTGAAGATATTGAGTATTGTGATATTATTAATTACTATCAGCGCACCGCGGTTTCACGCGCGTAATTCCCGTTCCCGTGGGAATATCGGGATAAAAATAGCCTATGCGTTAATCCAGGTCTCCAGCTATCTACAAACCAAGTTTCATCGCAATCGGTTCTGTGGTTTTTGCGTGAAAGAGTAACAAACATCCATCCATCCATCCATCATAACTTTCACATTTATAATATTAGTGGGATAAATGTAGTAACCAACTGTTAATAGATATAACTAGCAGGTCCCGCGTGGCTTCGCTCGCGTGTACAGATTTATATATTATTTTGCGCGGAACCTCAATTCTTTTTACAAAATAAAAGTAGCTTAAGTTACTCCTTATAACACTAACTATCTGCCAGTGAAAGTCCCGTGGAAATCGGTCCACCCGCTCTGGAGATTAGCCGAAACAAACAGATATTATGGTAAAATAACATAAACATACACTGAGTGATGGTGGTCTATAAAAAATTATAACACAATTTTTTTTTATGGTGTAGGGCCAAACGCGCAGACGGATCACCTGATGGTAAATGAATACCATGAACACCTGCAACTCAAGAGTCACAAGTGTGTTGCCGGCCTTCGAGGTCGCAGTATGCTATTTTCTTAAAGGTTTGAATGTCATATCGGTCCGGGAATATCTCAGGCGACAGTTTGTTCTACAGATTGGTTGTGCGAGGCAAAAAGTTCCCGCTCCTGTAGTGTACGCGTTGCAAACCGTATCCCTATGCAACTCTGACAAATATAGGTACCACTGCTGAGAACGAACAACTGGTTTATAACCAAGGACTTTAGTAAAGAGGAAAAACTTCTTCAGCGGCAGTTTACACATTGATCCAAAATTTACAGTAAAATAAATAGTTTTACTAGCAGCCGCCCCGTGGCTTCACCCGCGTAAGTCCTGATCCCGTGGGAATATCGGAATAAAAAGTAGCATTTGCGATAATCCAGGTCTCCAGCTATCTACATACCAGGTTTCATCGTAATCGGTTCTGTGGTTTTTGCGTGAAAGAGTAACAAGCATCCATCCGTCCATTCATCCTAACTTTCACATTTATAATACTAGCAGCGCCCCGCGGTTTCACCCGCGTAAGTCCCGATCCCGTAGGAATATGGGGATAAAAAGTAGCCTATATGTTAATCCAGGTCTCTACATACCAAGTTTGATCGTAATCGGTTCAGTAGTTTTGGCGTGAAAGAGTAATAAACATCCATCCATCCAAACTTTCACATTTATAATATTAGTGGAATTAGATCGGTTTACTTTAATACCAGCTTGTCATTGGGCTAGCTTTATTTCATTAGTTCTTTAGAGGTTTAGTAAGTGCGTTAAATCTGCAGTAATAGCTAAGTTACTGTTAATTGGAGTGTATGCTGTTTGGACCTTAGTATACATAGGTTTATTTGACAATTAAACTCTTTAACTTTACACATTCACCTGCTTTTATAAGAAATGGAGGGTGGAGATATGGAAATTCAAACGGTCATAACTTATAAATGGATAGTTTTTTCAAAAAATATATTTGTCACTGCATGCTTTTTTTTATGATATAAGGGGCAAACGAGCAGGCGGGTCATTTGATGGTAAATGACTACCGCCGCCCATGGGCACCTATAACTCAAGAGTCACAAGTGCGTTGCCGCCCTTTAAGGTGGGAATAGGGGAAGACGGGAAGACGGGATAGGGGGATTAGAGGGGAGGAGAGGGGGGAGAGGGGAAGGACGGGAATAGGAATGCTTTCAATGATTTAAGATATTGTTCCATTGTAAGATACATATATAAGATCTAGAAGTTGGCCCACAAAGAGAACGGGTGAGAGACGCCTGCACGTAGCCGAAATGCGAATGTTGAGATGGATATGTGGTGTGACTAGGATGAACAAGGTGAGAAATAAATATATTAGAGGGAGCCTGAAAAGCTGAGGAGCAATAGGTTCTCGTGGTATGGACATGTGATGCGGAGGGATGAGCAAAATGCGGTGAAAAGAGTTTTATGTTTGGATGTTGACGGGTACAAGAGAAGAGGACGTCCAAAGAAAAGATGGATGGTCTGTGTGAAAGAATATGTGACTAGAACTCTATCGTTCGCTTACTCCCTAGTAAGCAGTGAAATGACGAATGATAGAGTAGAATGGAAGAATAAAACATACTGAACCGACCCCAAATAAAATTCTAACAAGGGTAGGCAGATGATGATGTTCCATTGTAAGATACACCCTGTATAGTGGAATAAATGTCTGCATATTACGTATTAAAAAAAGGGTTTAGTTGTGAATGAATAATGTAACCAATATCGCTTAAGGAAAGACAGGTAGTAATAGACGAGCAGACGTAATAAATATTGTCTATTACATAACTAAGTACTCATAGTTTAATACTACGTCGAAAGACAGCAGCAGACAACATTAGAAATGTTTGTTGTTCTTGGGTTTTCAAACAATTTGATGACATCTATACTAATATTATAAAGCTGAAGAGTTTGTTTGTTTGTTTGCTTGAACGCGCTAATCTCAGAAAGTACTGGTTCCAATTCAAAAATTAGTTTAGTGTTGGATAGCCCGTTTATCGAGAAAGGCTAAGAAACATCATACTACGACTAATAGAAGTGGAGCAGTGACCATAAACGCAGGTGAAACCGCGGGGACGGCTAGTTTGAAATATAAATTCTACAGTTGAAACTTATAACATAACGATATTTGGATTTTATTAGTTAAAAATATTTATACACCAGCTCCAATTGCGTCACTACAACAAATGAAAAAGGCAGATGGTATGTGGCGTCATAGTATGTGACTTAAAAAAAACTGTTAATCATAAGACTGCACGTCAGGCGTGAACACACACACACCTGTGTAGTCTAGTCACTATTTGAGCGTGACAGTCATTTTCCCCATACTAAAAGTGCCCAACGTGTCTAAAGAAGTTTTCACTTCAAAAAGTTGATTCAGTTCAGCGTACCAACAGTCACAGGTTTTTTTACTCCTTTTTATCTTTCATTCGTTAATCACCTTATCCTTATTTTTGTGTGATTTAAAACAGATATATTTAATAAGTGCGCAAAGTGAAAAACAAATACTCATACAGCAGCTATATAGGACTCAAATTACACCTACGTAAATCAGTGTTTGTTTCTTAAGCTGCATTTTTTACAGAGCACTTTAAATGTAAATATAGAACTAACCTAAGTCACGTCCGTAGCAATTCACTGCAATTTGTCGTTTGCAATCATTACGCAAACATAATAATCAATGGACATTCGTTTTTTTCTTGGTATCATTTTTGTGGCGACCAGCCCGTTCTGTATTCGGATAAAAAATTTAGCAATAGTTTAATTATTAACTATTGTTACAACAATATAAGAGTGTCTCTTTGATGAAAGGTTGAAAATGTACGTTTTTGCCTTCATTGCTCAAGAGATTTTAGAACTATAGATAATTGTCAGTTTATTTGTTGAACTGTTGCACAAAGTTACGGGAACGCTTTGTTTTTTTTTGTGTACGAAAGCTTATGATAATACCTAAAACCTGGCAGGATCATCTGATGTGAGAAAATCACTTCGCAACGTCAGCACAAAGCCAAAAGCCAATTTTTCAAATTACAACAGCTAAATAATTATGTTTTCATTGTGTCTGTGTTTATAGCAATGAGTTTGAATACATACCAAGATTTGCAATAACCTGCTTGTCTGTGGTTCCATTAGAATAAATCGGAGTAGAAACACAAGTTTTCACCGAGATCTACGCTCTTGCTGGGTACTATTGGATGATTACTGAATACCAACATCATTTATATCAAAGAATCAGATTATTTCGTTGATTTTATCTATATGTTTTGAGTAAAATCAAGCAAGCGTTTCATGTAGTTTATTTATTTACAGAATTATAAAACAAACGAATCTAGCCCTAAGTGCATAACATGAATGCGATTTATGCCATAATCACCGTCTCATTTACAATATTTATTTACTTGCAATACTGGCATGAAGAAAAAACGTATGTCACTTGTCTTAAAATTGATCGATGCTGGGAAAATCAAGTAACAGAATTTATTTGAAGCGAAACACGTGACTGTATCAGAATAATATTCGACCCGTCATAAGTTCTAACTCAATTTTACTCTTTTTTAGACGACCGATATATATTTAAAATCTAGCCCATATATTTTACTTAATAAAATTGGTTATTTTATACATAAAGACCCAATTTTATCATCTTCAAGAACAAAAAAAACTTACCTATATTACTTGCCTCGCGTTAAACTTTTTTTCTTTTTTTTTTAAGTTATTTTTCTATCCTTTGGAAACGGTTTTTTTTCGGGATGACAGGTACCCTAAATCCTTTTCTAACTTTAAATGTGGATACAAAATTTTATTAGGATCAAATTCAAATTCAAATTTAAAAGTCGGATCGGTTAAGTGGTTAGGGCGTGAAAGCTACAAACAAACAAAAAAACAACCAAACTCGCTCTCACTATAGTTACTATACTATAGACATATATAATTCTCACTATCATTAAAAATAACCAAAATTAAAAAATGAAGTATTAAGTAAGTACCTTTGGTATGAGTTTTCCAAGACTAATAGCTAATTAAATATCAAGCAAATTGTCCGTACATTTGATAACAGTACCTTTGTCAGAAATTGCAGTAAAATAAAAAAAACAGGAAACGACGACGTTAATCCTATACACAAAATATGAATTCTTATACGAGAAGTACAGTAATACAGTGGTGATATATTTATTTATTTATTTGGTTTGCTGACAGTTGTTACATTTATTATTTTCATGCACTTAAATATCATACACATACTTATTCTAAATATACAACCATTTATGAGCAAACACCGCATGCTCTGATTTTTACTTTTTTTTTTACATATAACTAGTTACCAGTTTAAATATAATAATATAAAGAAAATACTTTCAACCAGTCCGTTCAATTCGATAGTAGGTTTGAGATATTTTGATTGATGTCAAAATTGCATAATATCTTTTCGTTTGATCTCGTATGTTTCAGTAGAAACAGGGTAATAGAATTATTTTTAAACTCTAAACACATACGTCAATCTTCTTCTTCTTCTTTTCTGATATTTCACTTCTGCCGTGTGTGAATTGAACACACACACACTCTTTTTTTTAATAAAGTTTAAAAAAGAAATCCTAAATACCAATTTGAACCGTAGAACACAGAACGGTTATCCAATACCTAGTAACCTTTATTGGTTACTCTCGCTTCATAAACTGGTCTGTTGGTCTAATGGTTAGTGACCCTGACTGCTATGCCATAGGTCGTGGGTTCGATTCCCACCAGAGACTTGGTGTTCTTTGTGTCCTTTGTTTGTATGTGTGTAAAGTCCCCCGCGACACAGGAGTAATTCCTAATTCCTAACGCGGGAGCTGTCTTTAAAAATAAAAATCTAATACAGACTCAATCAAATTGTTCATTAAAATCTCCAAGGCTTACTGCGAGTACCACAGATATCTAAATTTAGATTTCTGTAGCGAGTACCCACACGCGTAAAGCTCTCGAAGGATCAGCCATTTTCCTGCTTCAGATTAATATAATCTTTAGATAATAGAAAAAAAACGGTACCAAATATAAAATAGGTTTAGAAAACTATTCAATAGAATGGACACTATTGCGAACATTGTAAAAGTAAACAATAAAAGTAAAAGTAATGAAACGGAAACGTTATACAATTAGTGAAGAAATTCTCCCAGTTACGTTGAGGTTGGATTTGATTTTTGTCATACTGTTTTGTTTAAAAATAAACTGGTTGCAGTATTACCTTTTTATTGGTGGATTCATTTTATAAATCAAAGCTACGATTGTCTTATGGCTTACACGAATTCTTGCAAAAATCTTTCAAAAGCTAATTATATTGAGTTTTGACATCTCAGAGGCGCAAGAAGAGTAGGTAAGCTTTTTTTCAGCGGCTTAGAACCTAATAACTAATAACCTAGAAAAGATTGAGCGATATTAAGAAAAAATCCCGCGTACTAGAAGCACAGATTGAATAAAACTGGCGGAACCAATGCGTTTAGTTTATGCATACCTAATAGCACAGATAAGAATAGATAATAGTTACTTCACACGCATTATTTATTTATGTTTATTTTTTTTAATGGGCCGGTTTTTCAATCCTCAGATAAACAGTCAGATTGTATTTATTCCACAGTTAGCGTAATTTTGGAGTTTTCAACGGTCAGATAGCTGTTATCTGAAAAATAAAGCTTATATCTGAGGATATTTTTTTTAATCCTGTCGTTTTAAGTTAGTGATACTATCTGTAGAATAGTGATTTTGACGTTTGTTTTTACATTGTCGAAATTAAGTACAATCTAAGTTCTCATACGTGAATATGGATGCTTTTGACTCGATCGATCATATAAATATCGAAGAAGGTCATCTGATGCTAAACTTTTTGTGTTCCGGGAGAAAAGAAAGGGTCGTTAGAGAAAGACCTGACAATACTTTGTGGGACAATGAACAATTTCATAGTAGATTTTGATTAGCAAAAGAAACCGTCCAGTTATTACTATTCTTGATCAAGGACAAGATTGCCAATTCAACAGATAGGTCAGTATATTTCTATATACACTAAATGTATTCAGGTTGATAAAAACTTCATTCACGACTGTTAAATAACATTTATTTTCCAGAAATCAATCATAAATCAAAATGCAACAAAAATATTTATGAAAAAGAACACGTTGAATATGGTTATGTTGTGTATTGAATATCTAACAGACAAAGAATGACAAAAAAAATGATACAACACAAACTTCAAGTCTAATAGTTTGTGATCCTTATCTAATGTGTTACAAACTGTATAGCTGCATTTAGTTTGCACATATTCACAGTGAACCTAGCTATGAAAGACCATCAAGTAACTATCTGTCGGTTTACACACAATTGAAAAACAGAAAAAGTTAATTCACTTGATAAACAGCCGGATTTATTCACTAGTTAGTTATCTGACAACATAACTGAGGATTGAAAAACCGGGCCTAATATATTGTTGTTTATTATATGCATCATTGTATACTGTTTATTATCGCATCATTCAATTTTATTAGTTATTTTTTTGTTATGTATTAGTTATTTTCTCCTTTCCTCTCTCATTGTAATAATCTGGCAGCTCACCGTCCGTGTACATTTAGGTGTTAGCAGAATACCAGCGCTACTTCCTCGAAATGGCAGTACGCTGAGCTAACGACCATTGTTGACTCATGCAGAGGTACTTTTTATAATATTTAATTATACCTGTGTATGGGCTCAAAATAAACTTGTTTCTTTCTTTTTTTTACCATGTTTTCATGACGCTTGGAGATGCCAGTGCATTCCACAAAATTGTATGATCATTATTTTACTTACGAAGCTGTACGCTTGTGGAATGCGTTATCAGTTACTGACGAGCGCAATCAAATAGGTCACCATTTTCAAAGGTGCATTTTTCCACCTTTAAGGTAGGAGTAGGAGAAAGGGGGGGGGGGGGGGGAAGGAGGAGAGTAGGAGAGAGGGGAAGACGGGGGAAGGAAGGGTTGGGGCCTCCGGTAAACCTCACTCACTCGGCGAATAGTAATGAAATTATAGCTTCACTGCCGGTTTTCTAAGAGGCTGTGGTATCACTCCGGTCGAGTCGGCCCATACGTGCCGAGGCATGGCTCTCCCACGAATAAAAAAGAAAGAAAATTTATAGAAAGTAAAGTAAGTTAAAATACGGAATATCTGTTTACTTTTATATTTATTGGCAATTAAAAGTTTTATTAAAAAACTACTTCTGTCTCTCCTCTCCTTCCTTCATTTTGATCCATCTTTCGATTGCCTGAATGAGATTGCATTTAGCAATAAGGCCGCCCTTTGTGTGTACGTTCTGTTTGACATATTATGTATTTACGATATCTGCACTGTCACAATGCTGTACAAATAAGCGTTATCTAAAAGTTCCTATTGAAACGGAAGTATGGTTTAACTTCAAACAGTAAATTGAAATGCCCAACGGACACGTATCAAGAAAAAAAAAATCTTATAAGTATTCCCTAAAACTAGAGTAGATTTTATCAAAAGTTTATAGGTGATTAGGGTACAATAAATAATAGTACAAGTACACAAATTTTAATGATTTACTACTAGTAACGCCATCTAGGGTTTACAAAGTACAAGATTAAGTCACTGTAACTTTTGTATAGTTTAAAAATATTCCAGCAGATGTCGTGATTCCATATAATTGAAAATAAAAGATATTTTTAAAATTTGTTGTTTATTTTGTACCAAAAATACTTTTTGCTGCTACATAAATAATTAATGTATAATAAGTAATTTAAAAAATGAATTTAAAAATTATTTGGTATCAATTGTAAGGTAGGTACTTCACTTCTTCATAGGTAGTCTTTGGCCTTAATCTAGTCCTTAAATTAGTTTTTTATTTTCTAAATTGACTACGTTTATTCTCCAGTCATTACTTCAAGAAATTCTGAAAAAAATTGAAAATACGAAATTATCGAGTAGAATAATCTGGCATGGCACATAGCAAGAAAAACCTTCAGAAATTAAACCAGGTAATAAGAGCTGTCAACCAAGATAACAATTTCTTTTTCATTATAAATACACACAGAGGAGGTAAGTATTGTGTATTTTCATTCTTATATGGAGTGTAGATACTCAGTAGGTACCTTGAGATGGTAACACAGTCATTTAAATATACCTACCAACTGTACCTACTTATGTACCGAGTTGACAATTTGATCTTTCAATAATAGCGACACGAGAACTAGAGTGGCCTGTTGGTCTAGTGGTTAGTGACCCTGACCGCTATGCTTATAGATCGTGGGTTCGAGTCCCACCTGAGTCTGGGTGTTCTTTGTGTCCGTTATTTCTATGTTTGTAAAGTCCCCCGCGACACAGGAGTAATTCCTAATGCGGGAGTTGTCTTTAAAAAAAAAAAAAAGAACTTCTAGAAAAGTAAAATTACCTCTCACTCTATAAAAAAACATCGTTACATACTTATATGTATTTCATCTGTTTATTTGTGGGCGTTCCAAAGAATTATTTGAAATGATGCCAACATTTAGATAAATTAGTATAAGAATAACTGCTTCAAAGTCGTATGTCAGAATCTATGCGAACAATTAGGCGATGAAGACTTTTAAAATCCTATCTAAGTTAATGTTGACGCTAGAGTCCAAAATTGACAATATTTCTTTCAAAAAAAAACTATTCCATAAAAGACTTATACGGTTTTCTCATGGATGCCATTGTCAGAATTGGACCAAATTGAAATGGGACCACACGGGAAGCACCAGCTTTCAAATAAAAAAAGAATCATCAAAATCGGTTCACCCAGTCGAAAGTTCTGAAGTAACAAACACAAAAAAAAAAAATATAGTCGAATTGAGAACCTCCTCCTTTTTTGAAGTCGTTTAAAAAAGCGATAGGAACGTTCCAAATTGATGAAAAACCACAAAATATTTCATACATGTAAACCATTTTTTTTAGGATATGAGGTACTGAGGTAGTAAGATAGTGGGTCAAGAAGAAGATACAGTTAGAATCCTGTTTTAAAGACACTTCGCTACTACTAGAAACATCATCCTCCGCGCCCTTTCCCAACTAAGTTGAGGTCGGCTTTCAGTCTAACTACGATACGGCCGAACATCGATATTTTACGTGAAGCGACTACCATCAGACCTCTATAAAAATGCCACAGATGTTCGTATGGCAATCAGGACCGAAGGCTTAACGCTGCTCTCCGAGGCACGGAGGAGTCTCGATGTGTTAATAATGGTCACCCATCCTAAGACTGACCTGGCTGGTATTATTAAACCTTATAATGTGCTAACCTACGGTTACCACTTAGCCACGAGCCCCCAAATCTCAAGGTACCTACAATAACATTAGTACTATTTTACTTGTAAAGGTGATTGAATGATGATTTTATCTTTTACGCAATGAAGGTATTTCTCTTCCAAATTGCAAGATGTTTAGTTGTCAACCAATTTTTTAAATGAATTCAGTACCTAATTCTTGATTATTCTTACCATCCCAATCTACAGTTCCGGAGCCGTCAGAGTCAATTTCCTCAATCATGGTGTCTAAGTCTTCAGGTGTGATACTGTTGTCCAATTCCTTAAAGATCTCCTTTAATACATCTGTCGTGATGTATCCGTTTCCTGAAAGCAAATATAATATAATTTAAATATTTCGTTATTGCAAGTAATTTATTTAAGAATAACATTTAATTATTACGCAATTAATAGCAGCAATAGTTAAAATAAGTAATAAGTTTCTTTACAATTTATATAAGTACTAGCAGCGCCCCGTGGTTTCACCCACGAAGTCCCGATCCCGTTCGAATATCGGGATAAAAAGTAGCCTATGTGTTAATCCAGGTCTCCAGCTATGTACATACCAAGCTTTATCGCAATCGGTCCAGCCGTTTGCGCGTGTAGAAGTAACAAACACACACACACTCACAAACTTTCGTTTTTATAATGTTAGTGTGATAATTTAAATAATTTACTTATAATATTGAAATTATAGCTAAATTTAAAGGTATATCCCAGTTTTTTAGACCTATTTCAAAAAGGAGGATTGTACCTATTTTATGTAGTGCTACAAGAAGTGGGACAAGAAAGGATTCGTTTTGCTGACGGACGGTAAAATTTTCATTGAAAATTCAACGAAATTTTACCGTCCGTAAGCAAAACGAATCGTATCTTGTTTATTGGAACGCGGCATTAATCAAGTGTCGTCGATCCCGCAAGTGTATTAAGTAGAGCGGTTAAAACTTTTATAAATCCTAATTTAAAGTTATTTTATACCTAATAATAAAATTATTATGTATATTGGTTTAAATATACAATATTAAACCTGCAGTTTGGGATATTATGACAAATGTTAGCAGTATTGGGATAGTGCACGACAGTAGCGCCACTTAGCATGCGCAACTATTCGGGATTATGTCAAATAATGACATGCAAAATTTTTATTATTTTCTATTAAATAAAGTAATTAAAGGTACATAGAAAGATGAGAAACAGTTTTTTAAAGGAATTTGTTAGAAACAGTATATAGAAAAATGGATATAATTATAAAAACCGGTTTTAAATGTATAAAACACAACATAAGTTTTCAATCTCAAACTCTGTTCAAAGGAAATAAATTAGTTTTAGCTCAACATGTAAGAAATGTTGAATAGCTACGAAATAATGGCCATAGTTATTTAATAGTTATTCCACGAATACAATTAAAATCATGTCTGAATACAATTAAAACTTCACATTATTAAAATGAATTAAAGCTTGACATCATTACATTGTATTAAAATTTTAACATTATAATAAATATCAGTATAGACATATTGAACATTATTGAATTACTTATATATAATTATGATTTGTTTCAATAATTATAATGATAATTTGCATGTCAATAGTATTGACTAAAGTCGCATGTGTTAGAATATTTAAACGTGTAAGATCTTTCTGTACCGACTTTTCTGGAAATAAATAAATTTGATTTGATAAGAGCCGACATCATTCGTCAAACATCGGTGACATTAAGATCCTATAAAACAAGTTTAAAAGTAAGTTCTCTCATAATGCTTTAAACGTAATGTAGGTTACATTACGTTGTACATTATGTTATTAAAAATAGTAATTAAGTGTGCTACATTATTGAAATGGGTCATAATTGTTGTTGTGTTGTGAACTGCAAAAAGTTGTTAAAGTACCTTACCTACCGTAAAATATTAAATTAAGTGTGCTACAATTTTATAGTATATAGTACATACTACATTAAGTGTATTATATATATATACTAAATTAAGTGTGCTACAATTTTATAGTATATGGTACATACTACATTAAGTGTATTATATATATATACTAAATTAAGTGTGCTACAATTTTATAGTATATAGTACATACTACATTAAGTGTATTATATATATATACTAAATTAAGTGTGCTACAATTTTATAGTATATAGTACATACTACATTAAGTGTATTATATATATATATACTAAATTAAGTGTGCTACAATTACAAATTGCAAGAAATCTCAAAGTAATTTTGTTTGACTGATATGATAGACTATCCCGAATTGTTGCAGATTTCTGCCACAGCATGCACTTCGCACATAGCGAATAATCATCACATACCTACTTATAAAGGCCACTAGGCTTGTTGGTCTAGTGGTTAGTAACCCTGACTGCTGAACCAGAGGTCATGGGTTCGATACCCACCTAGGACAAATAATTGTGTGATGAGCATGATTATTTGTTCTGAGTCTGGGTGTAATTTATCTATGATATGTATGTATTTAGGAATATATAAGTATGTTTATCAGCGGTCTGGTTACCATAGTACAGGCTCTGCCTAGTTTGGGATCAGACGGCCGTGTGTGAGATGTGTGAATTTATTAGTATTATTATTTATCATAAGTAAGTCTATAATATGCTTATTTTTCCATTTCGTTACATACCTTCCCTATCGTATAACCGGAATGCTTCCCTCAGTTCTTTAATAATAGCTTCACCGTCTTCTTCCTCTTCTGTCAAGAACTTAGCAGCTAATTTACAAAAGTCTGAGAATTGTAACTCGCCAGTTGCTGTAAATGACGTAATTTTAAATTTTCAAATAAATATAGCTTTGTTGATTAAAAGTGAGTAACTAATTTAACATGTTCTTACATGTCTCAATAGCCGTGATCGTCTAGTGGTTAGGACCCTACGTTGTGGCCGTAGTAACCCAGGTTCGAATCCTGGTCACGGCAATGTGCAAACATTGTCACGGTGAGACGGAATCTTTTTTAATTATTTCCAATAAGTATTGTGTAACTACACGTTGTGTATTATCATTTTTGTTAAATTCTATTCTATTCTTTATAAAGGATTTTTTTATTAAACTGCCATCTATGTCGCTCTCGTGAAACTATTATACTCAACACTGAGGTGGCTTACTTTACACTGAATGCATGTTCAGCGCCATCTAGTATTTACTCAGGAACTAAAAATAACAAAAGGTATAGGTACCGTTTACGTCAACTTCAGTAATAATTTCTTTTAGGGTGTCCTCATCTAGTTCATGGCCCAACATTTCCAAGATGGTTCCAATCATGTCTGTGCTGATTACACCCTTTTTCTCGTGGTCGAACGCGTCAAAGGCATTCTTCAAAACTGTGGACAGATCAAAATAAACGTAGAACGTTAGAAGTGTGACTTTCAAAATTATAAATTCTTTGAGATGTAATCCTTCAAATCTGTCTTTTAATTTTGTCTGTTCTAATATTATACTGTCACATTATCGATGTAATATATTTTATTGTTTTTATATTTCAAACCTTTGGAATCATAAAGACCTAATTCGAAATATTGTAAAATTAACTTCATAACATAAATTGACTTAAATCGACCATTTTCATCGACTAATAACAATAACAGGGAACAGGAACCTATAATATGTAACAATTTACTATTAACGTCTGTCCCTAAATCTTCTGTGAATAAAGGAAAAATAGATATACGAACGAATTAGGGTTTCTTCAAAAAAACGAGTTTTTTAATTAAGTCTCTATTATCCTAAAGATGCGATTTATTAAAATATCGATATAGTGACCATTGATTTAGGAGATTATGTTTTTTATATACCTACTTGAATTGCGCAAAAACAATATTGCAGGTGAAAAATAATTTAATTCAAGTGCTTAAATAAATTAATACAAAGTTGCAGTACTTATGTAGTTGTGGTATTATCCATTTACATTGTTGCTCCTGACCTTGACAGCATTTTTGGCATTAGGAATTAATTGCTTTTAAAAATAATAGGTAGTATGTATTCTGTTATTTGATAATTATTCTATTAACTGGCGGTCTGACAACCATTATAAAAGTAGGTAAGTAATTTTTATTTGTCAGAAAAACGTAAGTACCTTTTAAGTCAAATAACTTAGGACCATCTTGATTATATTCTTAAAATTAACATTAATAAAACGTTTTGGCAAAATTTTGGATTAGAACATTTGAATATTTTTAAAGGAAATATTGATTAGGCACAATAAATGTTTGTTATAAGTTATATAAACAATTACATTTTTAATAGCTACAGCTTTCTAAATTTTTTAATAGAATTATTAAAATAATTTGAATAGAAGTCACCCAGTAAGTTATTATTGTCGATTATTACATTATTATTTTTTCCAAATTAACACTTAAGCAGAAGAGATTTAAGTAATATATGCATATATTTTGTTAATTGAAACTTACGTTGCAACTGGCTCTTGTCAAGTTCCTCCTGATAACCACGCATACAATGAAACAAAAATATTAACAAATTAATCAACAACATCATAACACTTCAATATATAATTAAGCTAACATATCATCTTTTACGCACCATTTTGTTTTTTTGATCTCAATAAAATTACTTTTGGCTACGTTTACAGTGATTGATAGCGAAGTTCTAGCTCTAGTCGGTTTTATATATCTCTGATCCGACTAAGTTCCGCATGGATGAAATACTTCAGAGATCGCCAATCCTAACCAATATCATTATAGTTTATGTATTTTCAACCCTTTGACGCTTTTAACTATTCAATGAATCGTCATGAAATTTTGCGTACATGCTGTAAAGTAAATTAAGTACCTTGCATCCAAAAAAATTGCTGTTTTTTTTATTTAATTATTTAAATGCACAAAACACATTACAACCATAACAATATCACATATAGCAAATACAATGCTTTGATCTGGATTGCAGCGTAATAATTTAATATGTGCATACAACAAGACACAGTAGCTAGACAAGGCTTCTAAGGGCTTAAAAAAAATTGTTTAACGTTTGACAAAATCTCCATTAACGCTATCGAAAAGCCAGTCTGAAATAGTTATTCCTTTAAATAAGATATTAGATGATGGACTAGTATGTTTGTCTGTTGAATATTTCCAATACATATAATGAATGAATACGTAGAATGAATAGGTTTCTCTTTGATAGGCGCACCATCTTCGACCTGTCTCACGTGATGGAAAGTGATGATGAAGAATCATCACTTCCCATCAAGTGAGTTAAAAGACAAACGCCTATTCCATTACGCAATAAAAAAAACTGTCAGTCGTAGGACTGCACGTCAGAAGTGAATTATATTTTTAAAGATTAATTAATAAGGAGCTGACAGAACTCAATGTTTAGATTAGCGGCCTCTAGTGGGCCTATATATGTATTGTTAGCGTGGCGGTCACAAGTTCAGTGCTTTTTCCCCATAGCAAAAGTGCACAACGTGCCTAAAGAAGTTTTCACTTCAAAGACATAGATACTTTTGTTGACAGATTTTTTTTATAGTACAACGTCAGAATGACCTCAAACCGCCTGATGGAAAGCTAGAATGTAGTGCAAAGACTGAAGTCCACCATTATAGATAGGGATGATACTAAAATGTTGGCCTCAAGAGATGCATTTTCACGCCCCGCTCAAAGGACCAAGGGTTATAATTATATCGAAGGGAACATGTGTGCTGGTAATGAATTCCACATTTAAATGGTGCGGCAAAGAAAGGAGGTGCTGAACCGTTTGGTTCTTGTTCTGATTGTGTGCACTGTTAGGGGGTGACACCTCAGCTCGCCACGTGTTGTTCTGGATAGGAAAAGCGAGGGTGGGATCACAGAGGAGATTTGCAGGTAACTTGATCACTAAAGTGTTATTGGGTAATTTAATGCCAAATGAAACTTAACACTAGCCTAGTTATAGGCAATGCCGTGCCAAAAATATCTATTTGTAAAATAAAATCATTTATAACAGTTTGTGTTAAATTTAATTGAAAATCTGTTAAATAAGCTGCTATGAAAGCCATAGCAACTTATTTATGGGATAGGTGGCAAACGAGCAGACGGGTCACCTGATGGTAAGTGACTACCGCCGCCCATGGGCACCTGCAACTCAAGAGTCACAAGTGCGTTGCCGGCCATTAAGGCGGGAGTAGGCGAAAGGGGAAGAGGGAGAGTGCGGGGAGGAGGCGAAGAGGGAAGGTGTAATGCCTCCGGTAATCTCACTCACTCGGTGAAATACAATACAAGCATTGTTTAAATGTCGGTTATAGCTAAAAAACAAACGAAATCTAAATCGGTCCAGCCGTTTAGGAGCTATGGTGCCACATACAGATACACTTGTACACAGATACACAGGTTAAACTTATAACACCATTTTTGTGTCGGAGATTTAAAATGATACGTGGTGTCGTATTTTGCGGTAACTATTGCGGTTCGCGTTATGTAAAATTGTATATCATCTTTTATTGTCTAACTTACAGCTTCCCGACGCATCTAAGATGTGTTTTTGATTGATATCTTTACTGTTTACAGGTTAGCCCTATAAATCTACAGTCACAGTAGCATTAAAAATTCTAAGTTAGTTTTTATTTTTTTTTGCAACGGAATGAACAATTCCAAAATAAAAAAAAATATGTAGTATTCCACCTACTTTTATGAAAAACGGAGGCAAGTATACCTGGAAATTCAAACGCTCATAACTTGTAAACGGAGAGTTTTTTTTTTCATTGTAACTGCACGGTAGAGTCATGCCCTTTCAATTATTTAAGTAAGTGTTCCTTTTTCAAACACATCCTGTATAAGTAACAAACCAAAGTAATAGTTGAGTTAGTTTTTTTTTTTTTATTATAGGGGGCAAAGGAGCAGGCGGGTCACCTGATGGTAAGTGACCTCCGTCGCCCATGGACACCTGCAAGTCAAGAGTCACAAGTGCGTTGCCGGCCTTTGAGATAGGAGTACGCTCTTTTCTTGAAGGTTTGAAGGTCGTATCGGTCCGGAAATACCGCAGGCGACAATTTGTTCCAGAGATTGGTTGTGCGAGGCAAAAAATTTCTGGAGAACCGCACAGTGGTGGATTGCCAATTATCCAGGTGATGGAGATGGAAGTTTTGAAAGTTAGTCTTAAGTTGCATTTGTAATTTGCTACCCAAATAAATATCTACTCATATAAAAAACTATTGCTGTCCATACAAAGTTCTTATTCATCTTACAGATCTTAAATATTCACACATGTCTAAAATGCGAACCAGTTCTTCACTTAGCCTATATGTTAATAAAAAAAAAACTGTCAGTCGTAGGACTGCACGTCAGAAGTGAAAAAACACACAGATGTGTGTGTGTACTGAGCCGACTGAGCGTGACGGTCACGCGAGTTCAGTGCTTTTTCCCCATACCAAAAGTGCCCAACGTGCCTAAAGAAGTTTTCACTTCAAAAATGTTGTATTGTCTCAACTTTTCTAGGACATACCTTAATTATTATGATCATGAGTTGTAATTGTCTTCTTCTACCAGGCCTTGCTTGATGCCTTGTGCATTTTAAATTTATGGTATCACGAGCTGAACCGAAAAATACTGGAAAAAAAAACATCACGAGTTTATTGTTTCCCCGTTGACAGACACATTTCAAGTGTTTTATTCTATGACGGTTTTACATCTATCTATCTAATAATAATACCTTTAAACGAGCAATTCTTATATGTATTTATATAATCTGAATCTAGGAAAAGGTTCCAAAGATTTTGATGAAATTTTGTATACAGGTACAGTTTTGCATTTTAAGTTCAACTGCATAGTTGTATTTCCTGTAAAAATGCAATACTACAAAAATAAATACGATTTAAAAAAAGCTACGTCTCCCAGGTACTAATAATAATGCATTAATGCTGCAATCCAATCCAGACAAAAATAATTAAAATCCTATCCGAATTCGTGGAGGAATTTCAGCTTTCATGATTTAGCCAAAACGCTTGTAGTATTATAATATCTATCACAGAATAGACACCAACATGGGTACGCCGGTCAGACTAGTACATCTACCCCCACCCCCCGGGTTTTGTATGCTTACGTAGTATTATGTTTCTTAAATTCATGTTTAAGTAATTTTTTTTATTTGCTTCCAGCGGACCGACAAAAATTTGCCCTCCACTGTCTGAAAGCTAATGCGCCCATGGATACGAAGATTCCAAATATCGTATTTTGTCTTCTTGATATATGGAATACTTACCTTAATATTTGTAAGGCCAATTTTGTGTCTGTCTATCCAAACGTCAGAGCCCTTTTTCTTGAAGACAGTTTGACATGACATATGATTAGCAAGTGCGTGTTGGCTGTAGTTTATTGTACGACACGTGTATACAATATGTTGAGCATCTTGTAAATTGTTCTCTCGATCGATACTTGAAAAAGAGCCTATCTACCTAAAGAAGAGTGCGGTTAAGGATATAAGAGCTTTATGAGAAGTAATTTGAATAGATAATAAAAACGTCTAAGGTAGAATATTCTGAACGACAGGGGTTTGTTATAATTTAATTTAAAAAATCTTTCAGATTCTTTCTTCTTGGCTAAATTTTTTGATAAATTTTGCTATGAGAATGTAAGTAAAGCTTACAATATATTTTGTCAGTAATCTATAAGCCTATCAAGTAGTAAGTACAAAGCAAAATTTCTTACAAATAGAAACCAAATTTATTTACCTACTCGCTTCAAGAGATATTGACTTCCAACAATAGTGTGTTTAAAAGAATGAAATAATTGCCCAATCTATACTAATATTAAAAACGCAGAATGCGATTTTTATTTGTTAATGGTTTCGATTGTTGTTCACGTCACTAAACTAAAACTTCTCTAAAAATCTCCTATTTTAGTTACGAGACTTCGAATATGTAATTCTGTTGTTACATTGAATTATATAAAATTTTCATTATGAAGCGCTAAATTTATTCTGAGATTACTAAAGTTAATACGACAGTATTGGCGCTACTTAAAAATGAACAAACAATTAAAAAATAAAGTCTTCTAAAACAACATTTTTAGATTAAATGAATTTAAAAATTAAAATTTGTTTAGATAGATAGGTACTCTTTATTGCACACCAAAAAAATATTATACAATCTAGAAATTTAATATGAAGTAACAGTACAATGGGCGGTATTATCGCAGGACTATAGTCCACTATACTGTATGGAGGTAGATAACTCGCGGTACACAATAATTAAAAATAATAAGAAAAATATACAATTTGTAAATAACAGTCTATTTAAGTCTACAAATGTTTCATTATTATCTAAATAATACACATACATAGATATACATAAATAAATACACACACACATATATTCATACCCACTAATTAGTTTAAACATATTATACATTTTTTTTATAAACAAACTTTCGTATTTCTCGCCCATAGCTACGCAAATACTGTGTTACTGAGATCTTATACCAGGTCAATCATCGTTTAGCCTTTTTGTTATCTATGTAACTAACTGCTTAGAATGGGCCTACGCAAATCAAGCCGACGTAATATATTCCTTATTCGTCGTAGGTAGTGTTTAATTTACAACATAAGTACCGTAATAAATATTCATTTTATAAACGATGGACGATAATCCTCTGCCATCTCAAAGAGATTGGAATTGTCTTGCATATTTTCAAGCGCATTCTTCCTTGATGGTTTCTAAAAGTAATTATTTAAATATCAGAATAGAATGTCATGGTGATTTAATTTTCACGTATACTGTAGATCTCTACTAACTTTCCGTGAAAGTGACTAAAGCTAAAATGACATACATATGTTCATTATTCGTCAGAAAAAAAAAACAATTGATAGAGAAGAAATGTATATTTGTATAGTAAAAATTAGTCGGGATGTATTTGTATGACATCTAATTTGAATGTGAATTTTCTTATTTTTTTGACAATTCTAGGCATTCAGAACGTACGACTAAGTTGAGTATTCAATTCTGGTTCTGTCAAACCAAAATTAGTTAAACTAATTTATCGTGATTTTTAGTCTAGTTTAGAGAGTTTTGTAACAACAGAATTAGCATCAATGTACATAAAGAATAATCTGGAACCACTGCATCAATTTAACTAAATGGATTGTGGAAAACTACTTACTAATCAATACCTAATGTATTAAGTATATACTAAAACCGTTAGTGAAATAATCATGAAAATTACTAACTTACTTTTTAAGAAAATCGCGGACATAAACATTCATACATATTCATTTACTGATCATATATATAAACTGATCCAATACAGAACTTCCTTTTTAAAGTCGGTTAAAAATCTTTCTCAAATTGACGTACATTAATATTATTCATTCTGTGCTTCTACTCTTTTATTACTTCTGAATAAAAAGATAAAACGAAAAGAAGAGACCAAGAAGAAATATTACTTTACATTGTGTTCTTACGATAGGTAGAGATAATAAAAATGATTAAGAAATAACATAAAATTGTGTACCAGAAGAGCGTAGTCCAGAAAAATATATATTGCGAATTGAATTAACAAACATGTTGGCTACACCTGAATGTCATTCAAGAAGCTTGGAATCCCAGGATCGTGGCGCCCAATGTTATCGACAGGGCCACCTTTAGTATGTGATCTAAAAATAAACCCTACGCATAAAGATGGTGCATTATATAGTAATTAGTATATGTTTGTTTACTAACAACCAGCAATAATGTAATACTAAATTAAATGTGACAAGCAGATGCGTCAATCTTTGTAGCTGATTTACGGAGAAATATTGGAGACAGCGCCATTTTTAAACGATCACTTGTTTACATTTACTTATTTAAAAAGATACATTCTTTTTATTTGATAGTGTTGTCCGTATTCGGCGTAGAAGCATATTCCTGCATCGTTTCCTCACTGCTAAGCATTGCGGTTTTCGGTACATATAATTCTGTTTTTGATCTGTGATAGTAGGTAATACGCTACATGTCCCTATTGCAATGGCATTTTCTCATTCCTTCAACTTTTGTTATGATCAGTAATCTCTTGATATTACTCGAGTCTTAAGAAAATAAGCACCTTAAAATTTCGGATACATAATATGCACTCTTAGGTAATCAGCAGTTTTTCTTTCATTGACAATTTTAACGGGCCTTTTGTGGTTAGTGATCCTGACTGCTGATTCAGAGGTCGTGGATTCGATTCCCACCCAGGACAAACAATTATGTGATAAGCACGATCATTTGTCTGGGTGTAATTTATCTATAATATGTATGTATTTAGAAATATATAAGTATGTTTATCAGCAGTCTGGCTACCATAGTACCGGCTCTGCCTTGTTTGAGATCAGATGGCCGTGTGTGGTGTTTTAAATTATTATTATTCAGGCAGCACCATACCATACCATACCATAACGGAAAAGACAGAAACAATTCAGCGTAATCAACTCTGAAGACCGTAAGGTAAGTATAACATCACAGGACTTAAGACAAGTAACGACTTGTGTGACGTGCCTTCAGCACTACATGCTTGGGGAAGTCAAAATATCATTAAGTAGAAATATTTTCAAAGTGTAATTAATGCTTTATTTCTACCGCAGTTTGAAGTCACAGTGACGTTCCAGTCACAGATAACGCTACGATTGAGACATTTGGGAACAAGATTTGGATAAAATGTTACTCTATGATGAGTGTCACACATGACAGGGTCAAGAGAGATCATCTTAAATTAAACGTAACACAATAAGAATTTGTCACGGCAGTTCAGTGAGGAAGTAATTACAAAAAAATATTATTTCCATTTTTTTATCAAATCTTTTGTTCGTATCTTGCATTAGGTAAAACTCAACCTAAGGTGATACAGAGATGGACAAAGTTGTAAGTAGGTTCTGACAAAGTAAGTCCGAGAAAGTTGTTTACAAAGCAGTTCATTGCGACAAAAGAACTAAACGAAATGTATAACTTACTTTTAGCCTCTTTTGCTGTAAACAAGCCTACAAGTAATAACAATACTTTTTTTCTTGTCGTTGTCTTTTTGATCGATTTGAAACTAGGGATTTCCTCCTTTCTTAAGTATCATTTTTGCCAAATGTATATTTTTTAATAATGAAATTTATATTATATACAAATTCTGCGTTTGATTACCGACCTTTGGAAAATTATCGGTAGCAATACGGACGGAGGCTGGAAACGAGTGGTAGTCGGTAAAAGGTGTGCGAATCCCACTAATATTATAAATGTGAAAGTTTGGCTGGATGGATGGATGGATGGATGGAAGTTTGTTACTCTTTCACGCAAAAACCACTGAACCGATTGCGATGAAACTTGGTATGTAGATAGCTGGAGACCGGGATTAACGCATAGGCTACTTTTTATCCCAATATTCCCACTAGATCGGGACTTACGCGGGTGAAACCCCTGGGCACTGTCAGTTACAAATATGATAGCTGATTTAGTCGAATGAAAAAATTTAGGCTGCAGTATTATAAAAAAACATGGAATAAGATTTCATTTCATACTGTTTTTCCAAAAACTTCTAGTTTGGTTTAGTGTCAGTAACCACCTGTGCTCACGTCTAAAAAAAAACAAATTTAATGATAAATGAATGTATTTTGCACTTAGAACTTTTCAGACACTTTTGCACGTCGATAAGGTTTTTAAGTTAGATGATGCCAACATTTCCTATGACTACCCTCGAGAAGAAATGTTGAAAAAAAAAAGGAAATTGTACATAAAACCAAACTGTACAAGAGTCATGATGACAATGATGAGAACAACTTGGACGCCTGCTGGTGATCTTAATACGGAAGAACCATTTTAGTTTTGAGCTGACCAGTCACTACACCCATTAATAATAATAATAATGTCTTTACACATCTCACACACGGCCGTCTGATCCCAAACTAGGCAGAGCCTGTACTATGGTAACCAGACTGCTGATAAACGTACTTATATATTTCCAAATACATACATATTATAGATAAATTACACCCAGACACTGAACAAATTAGCGTGCTCATCACACAATTATTTATTCTGGGTGGGAATCGAACCCATAACCTCTGGCTCAGCAGTCAGGGTCACTAACCACTAGACCAACAGGCCAGTCATATACTAGATAAGTCGTTAATCATGGAACTCAACCACATCTTAAGAATTAGATTTAGATCATGCTACGGAGACTTGAGCAGGAATATAATAGTATAAGTATAATAATAATAATAGTAATCTATTTATTCACTCTCACAAAAGTTTCTTATGCTATTTTAACAGAGATGGCACAATAAGCAGCTGACTTCGTAAGAGGCTGGTGCCTGAAGTAGGTTTAAAAAACCTGTAATTACAGGTCCCCAGGGCCCTCCCGCAGCAATTAATCTAAATAAGGCTATTCTGCATGATGTTGATATGAAAGAAATTGAGACAATAATAGATTAACAACAGAAAAAAAGGAATCATTTGTGTGTTTTTTCGTGTAAACAAATTTAATGTTGTCA
This sequence comes from Euplagia quadripunctaria, assembly GCA_963859945.1. Classification (NCBI taxonomy): domain Eukaryota; kingdom Metazoa; phylum Arthropoda; class Insecta; order Lepidoptera; family Erebidae; genus Euplagia; species Euplagia quadripunctaria. The sequence continues at coordinate 7,793,837 of OY982564.1, read as the reverse complement.
ATACTACTTAAATTGGCAGTAGCTTATGTATTGCATTTATTTCAAGTTTTAGGAAACAATTTGGCAAGTGGGACAATTGATTATTTTCCCTACAATAACAAAATAGCTACTATCCCACTAATATTATAAATGTGAAAGTTTGGATATATGAACGGATGGATAGATGTTTGTTACTCTTTCACGCAAAAACCACTGAACCGATTGCGATGAAACTTGGTATGTAGATAGCTGGAGACCTGGATTAACGCACAGGCAACTTTTTATCCCGATATTCCCACGGGATCGGGACTTACGCGGCTGAAACCGTTTGGCGCTGCTAGTAAAAAATAATACTAAGTTGTAGTCGAAATCAACTTTCTATAAAAAAAAAATGTTGTATAACTGATTTATACTCACTACAATAAATTTAAATATGGAATACTATTTGGCACACGCAAGTTTTGCAGACAGATTCACCAACCTCGTTATTCGTTTTTAGGGTTCCGTAGTCCTAATAAGGAGCCCTTATACTTTCGCCATATTTGTCTGTCTGTCCGTCCGTCCGCAGCTTTGCTTAAATGTGAGGATGACTCGTTTTTCCTATAGTGTAGTGGGTATCGTTCGATAGGTCTTCCAAAACATTGAGGCTGTGTAAAGACTTATTATCGATTCAGTGATCCTTTTACGAAATATTAAAATTTAAAGTGCTCATTTTGTTCAGTCAAATGGCTAGAAAATTCTTAAAAAAAAACCTGATGGTAGCATATACAATAACAAACACATAACGATTTAGAAGAACAAGCATCACGGTTAAGTTAACTCTATTAGTTTAAATGTAATAGTCGCCCAAATAAAATGTACCTACTTGTAAAATGTAGTACAAAATACCTTCAAACCTTTTTACAACCAATTGCCTCGACACGCGGTGGTACTCTAATAGATAATATTTTTTGTAACTTCCCTTGTGAAGTCGGATTTTATAACCCCTTTTTCAGTTACCACCCGTTAAATCGTGAACTTAATTAATATGTCCATAGTTATAAACATAAAATCCTCTTTTAAGTCCATATATTGTAACGAGCCACTACGGGACCCTACACTTCGCGTGGCCTAACACTGGCACTTGGCTGGTTTCTTAAAGACCACTAATAACATGAGCCACACATTCCAGTTATGCTATTGCATAAAACTTGTACATTTGTTTAAAAAACTTTTGCACATTCTGACGTCAGCCGTCCTTTAATTCTGTTCTTTTTTAAATATGTATTTCGTGTTACATAAAATACGTATTTGAAAGGTGTAAGTCCCGATCCCGTGGGAATATCGAGATAAAAAGTAGCCTATGCGTTAATCTAGGTCTCCAGATATCTACATACAAAGTTTCATCGCAATTGGTTCAGTGGTTTTTGCGTCAAAGAGTAACAAACATCCATCCATCCAAACTTTCACATTTATAATATTAGTGGGATTAGTGGGAATACAACTTATGCTTATTAATCTAATTGCGATATCTCTTAATTAATTCAATTGAAGCATGTTTTCTTAATTGGCAAAGCCGAAGACAATAGACTTAAGTTGTATAGCGAAATACCGAATGATAAAATATTAATTAAAGATTTAAGACGAAGCTTTTTCCAAATTCAAATATCCGAGGCCAATAACAATTTTTCGTTATATTAATTTATAACAATCATCTAAGTTAAATTCTTTGCAGCTCAATTGTAGGAAGCGACTGAAATTATGACCCCATGAGATGTAAATAAAAAAAAAAGATTTAATTTTGAATGACAATAATATTATTTTTATATTCTTTTATGGCTTATGTAAGTAGTAAGTATTCATATTGAATAATTAGGTACTTTTATTAACATTAAGGCAACTTCGTCGATTTTCGATCATTTCACCGAATTCATTTCTAACTGACGGCATTTATTTTGTACAGAAGACTTTTTGCGTATCAAAAAGTTAAATATTTTCGGATGTGACAGATTATATAGTTTTGATATTTGTATTTTCTTTATTTAAAAATGTCATGTTAAAATTGTTAAAAAATAAATTCCATTCCAAGTTAGACCATTTTCAGCTAGTTATCGGCCACTATCAAGTAATTTTAAAACGGATTTAATTCACCCTCAAATAGCTTCTACTATCGATTAAAACGAGTACTAAAAGTCAACAGTTATACAGTCTTCATGTAAGAAAAAAGTTTTGATTTACAATATCAGTAAAAATAAATAAAATCAGAAACTAAAATACATAATTAATAACAGCACATTCGGCGATCTTCGGATCTTCGGCGGATTAAAGTTATTATAGAATTTTCTTTTCCCCTAGATTTTTCAATCGTTTTTCAATCTGAAAGTAAAACACTTATATTATACATTAGATAAATACTTACGAAATTAAATAATATTTGGCCGCTTTTATAGCGTTTGCCAGCAACTCACTTTGTCGTACGTGGATCACACTGAAAGTCTTTAGAATAGGCCAGTAAGAAAAGCAACCGATGAAAAATTTATTTAAATTTCGAATTAGGAACTCTTTGGGAATCTGTAATTGTTTAATGATTTCATATGTCATTTGTTTTCACAAATTGCCGGTAATTTAAAAAGTGTCTGTCGTGCTTCGAAAATGGGTTTGACTAGAGAAAATTTTCGTAGTCCGAAAACTTTGGTCGACACTGACAAATTAAAGGCAATTGTAGAAGCTGATAATACTCAACCTACGGCTGAATTAGCAGCAGCTTTCGACATTAGCGTCAAAACAATATTGGTCCATTTGTGTCAAATTGACAAGATGAAAAAGCTTGACAAATGGGTGCCCCACGAACTCAGTGATCGCCAGGGTGAAGTACGCGTCGAGGCATGCCTTGCACTGCTCAACAGGCACACAAACGAAGAAATTTTGAACTGCATTATTACCTGCGACGAAAAATGGATTGTTTGACAATTGCAAGTGCTCAGCAAGTTGGTTGAAACCTGGTTCAGCACCTAAACAATGCCCTAAAAGAAAACTTACCCCTAGAAAAGTGATGGTCACTGTTTGGTGGTCTAACACCGGTGTGATTCATCACAGCCTCTTACCAAACGGGATGAGCATTACTGCTGATATGTACTGTGAAGAATTGAACACAATGATGGAGAAGCTCGCAAAACCAGCTTTGGTCAATCGTTCATCTCCGTTGCTCCTGCATGACAACGCGCGACCTCATACTACACAGCAGACGCTCTCCAAGTTGCAAGAGCTGGGGTCGGAAGCTCTACGTCATCCGCCATACTCACCAGACCTTGCGCTTATAGACTTACTTTTTCCAGAATTTGGTTAACTTCTTGGCGAGAAAATAAATCGTTTGATTTTTTTACATAAAACCGCAATTTATTAGGTAAATATCTAATATTATGTATTCTGTGCTTATACTGGAGTTTGACTTTAGCGGCTTAGGCCTAATCTTACAGCGCGGCCTAATCGCAACCAAAGCGATTAGGATTCTGATATAAATTTAAATTAAAGTCAGAACATCAAGTTTTTGTCGAACAAATCTCTTCGTTTAAGTTTTGTTATCAACTTTTTCGATCACTTTGTGGGCGGTGCGGGGTCATCACAAAAGGTTGATGTCTTTACGAACTTATTGATTATTTTATGTAAATTATGTAGCCTTACCGCTTATTGTTTCTATCTACGATAATGTTCCCGTTGATCCAGAGAATAATATTTTTTCGGATCTTTACCGATAATATATATATAAAAATTAGAAAGACCAAAAAATATTCTTAACTCTAATTAAACTTGCATTATTTATTTATACGTTACGCTATCATCAATTTACTCGAGACGTCAAATAAATATAACATTCAATGAATTATTCAACTATTAATGCCATTAGACTTGTTTCTGGCGAACAAAGTCATTTGCACACTGGAGCGGTAATGGAGTGCTTATGAGAACGGATGCCGATGTTACGTAGCTGTGACGTAATTTCCGCTAGCGGCGCTTCAACTCTAAGGAAACAAGGAAGTATCAAAAACCGATAATTGATTGTAATGGATAGATAGTTCTTCGAAAATGACAATGTAATTCTTGATACCAAGCGATCGACATTTAATAAACTTTGTTATAGAAAGTAGTTTGCGTTGATTGTTTTGGTCAGATAGCTTCTATAACCATGTGGTTTTCATTTTCAGAGTTCAACTTTCAGTGGTTTAAATGTGATATCTTGTGTTTACAACCCGAATTAAAAACACACTGCCATAGATTATGTGTTTTGACGTACGTGGGAGTCCTTTATTTTGTTAAAAAAATAAACTTACCTAGTCTTTTTTTAATGTACAGTACAGTACCTTTGGGTGTATTTACTATATTGCATATTTTGTAAGCTAACGAGAAACCAGGAACATTAAACACGCAACGAAGGTCAAAGTGGTAACTGTGGCTGTTTTCGGCAGGAAAATAATTTACGTGCATGTCGCATTGTACCTAATTTATGATGATGCTGTGGTCCACCACAGAATACATAATGTGGGACTTTTATTGTAATAAAAATAGCCTTTTGCTCTCTCCACACTGTTTTCTCTTCAATTAATGTAATCATTTGTCATTCATTCATGCTGTGAAGTTTCATCGCTAACAATGGCGAGTATTTGCCTGCGTTTCAAAAAGTATAGTATCTTTAACCGACTTCAAAAAATGAGGACGCATGCCTCCTGCGCTTTGCGAGATAATTTGCATTTTTTTTTTAGACAACTCCCGCATTAGGAATTACTCCTGTGTCACGGGGGTCTTTACAAACATACAAACAACGGACACAAAAACACCCAGACTCGGGTGGCAATCGAACCCACGACCTATGGCAAAGCAGTCAGGGTTACTTATCACTAGGCCAACAGGCCAGTCAACATTTTTTTAACCACTTCATTTCACATTCACAAATTTTCAAAAGTTGTCAATATAATATAGCTACAAAATTGTATAGGTACTCACTGAAAATACTCTACGTGTAGAAAATAAGAAAGTTGTTGGCAGGCTGAATAAAATTTTCATAGGAATCCAAAGCGGTTAATTAGGCGATGGAAGTGTGAAGTTCTTAAAGTTTGTATCTTAAATACGTATTTGTAAGAAATCTTAAAGGCGAAAGTTTGTGAGCATGGATGAATGGATGAACAGATGTTTGTTACTCTTTCACGCAAAAACGGCTGAACGGATCTGGATGAAATTTAGCACAGAGATAGATTATAGTCTGGAATAGCACATAGGCTACTTTTTATCTCCATAAAATTTTTACGGTTCCAATGGGATAGCTTTCAACAAAATTTTCACGAACGAAGTCTGTATTTTAAGGAAACTAGTCCCCGAGATCAGAGTATGGCTATCTATAGATTAGTGAAAATATTAATTTATTCATCCTTATTAATATTATAAATGTGAAAGTAACTCTATCTGTCTGTTTGTCTGTCTGTCTTCACGCCAAAACTACTGAACCGATTTAAATGAAATTTGGTACACAGATAGTCTAGAGCCTGAGAAAGGATATATTCTACTTTTTATTGCGAAAAAAGGGGTGTAAGGGGTTGAAAGGTGGGGATGAAAAGTTGTATCGAAGTATCGTCATATTTAGAGCTAGAAGCTTGAAACTTATTTTTTAGGCTGTTGATTCGATATAAATACACTATTCCGCGCGGATGAAGTCGCGGGTACAGCTAGTTAAATAATAAATAAATAACGGATAATATTACTCGACTTAATAACATCTTAGTACAGTTAAGTTAGTTCTCAGTACAGCTTATGACTTAACTCCTTATAAATACTTAAACACTTAAGGATTCCCCGTAGTTCGGTAAGAGTATTATATTTATCTTTTTTAGACTAGATTAATAGTTTGTATTATGTTTGACTAGCAGCGCCCCGTGGTTTCACCCGCGTATGTCCCGATCCCGTGGGAATACCGGGATAAAAAGTAACCTATGCGTTAATCCAGGTCTCCAGTTATCTACATACTAAGTTTCATCGCAATTGGTTCAGTGGTTTTTGCGTGAAAGAGTAACAAACATCCATCCATCCATCCAAACTTTCACATGTATAACATTAGTAGGATTATTGTTAGTAGAGGTACTTTAGGAAATTTAGAGTAGTTTTGTGATAAATAACGTAACATAGTTTAGGGATTTATTTGTTTAGAAAAAAAACGTCAGCTTAGAAAAAGAAACATTATATTGAAACTGAAATTGACTTAAGCCCGGTTCCTATAATGAAGAAACGACTCGTTTTGCTTACGGACGGTAAATTTTTCGTAGAAAATTCTACAAAAATTTTACCGTCCGTATGCAAAAGGAATCGTTTCTTGATTGTAGGAACCGGGAATTAATTTACTTCCAAAAATCACATTTTATAAGAGAAAAACCAAATATAAGTCCTACAGTAAGTTGGAAATAGCACATGGGCTGCTTCTAAGCAGTCTAATTCCAAAATAAAAAAATATATACAATAACTTTTAAAGTTTCGCGTTCCATGATATACTTAATTATATTACAATCAGCCTGTGACCACGGCCAGTGCATCTGGTCGAAACGTTAGGTAATTCAGAGGTATGTAATGCCTAATTCACGATCGCGTTATTTCTTGTATAACTACATAATTAAAAAATATAATATATATAATAAAATCTTTAACATTCCACCTTTTTTTACTGATTTTATAAGAAACGGAGGTGATAATATCCGGAAATTCATGCGGTCATAACTTTTAAACGGACAATTTTTTTCAAAAAATCTTTTTGTAACTGCTTGCTAAAGTCATGCCCTTTCAGATATTTGAGTTAGTGTTCCATTATCAGATACACCCAGTATATAATGCAATGCCTTCGGTGTCACTCATTGAGCTCTTTGGACCCTACTCACAAGGAAAAATACAAGACTATGCTTTCAATGCCGGTTAACAGTCTTCTTTACTGATTGGACACCCAGATGGCTCCCTTCAAATCAATCTGAGGTATTCTATGCCCATCTCCGTAACAATTACATATTTAACTTCAAGAAATCCTTTCTACAAACGTTTGTGAAATACAAAAGGCACAATGCAGCTCACGTAAAGTTCTTATTATCAACTGAATTATTATTTCAGCTAAGTACACGTTTTTAGAAAAAAATATCTCGATTGCGGTTGGTTTAGCAGCCTTATCTCAAATTAGATGCGAGATAGTTTTCAAGTCTGATTCAATCAGATTACGAGGGAGCTTCAGTAATAATTTATTAGGCGGAATTTCTGCTACGATGTCGTATAGGCTAAGTTTTCGCAATTTTTACCTATTATATTTATCTTTATATTAAAATATACATCAATCAAACTATGGTTTGCTGCAATATTTATTAAATTTTTAATTCATGAAGGAATAACAGAAGTAGATATAAATTAAAAAATAAAAATAACCACAACTCGAGAATCCCTTCAACTAGCTGAAAAGAGCTGATGATCTTCGAACGGCTAAACAGATTTTTTTTAATTATAGCTAAGAACATTCTCCATCAAGTAACCTTTCAAACAGAAAAAAATCTAAATCGGTCTATCTGTTGACGTAGGAGTTATTACGCTATAGACAGATACACATAAACACGTTAAACTTATAACTTATGTTTGAGTCGGGGGTTAAAAAAGAAGATACATAAGGTGACGGTAGACTCTAATCCAGTGTAAAAACTTTTACTAGTCTAAAGAATGATGTACATTTTAGCCGAGTATGTTCACGAGATTTTATTTATTTTAAGTTTCAATACTTAGTTTTTATGTATTTACTAGTGAAAATAAAAACCCTGTAACCCCTACCCTGCCATATAAACTTGTTACTACTAG